>CM076580.1:247232196-247473507 GCA_034641835.2 Pinus albicaulis | reverse complement strand
AAAAACGTTGATTTGGATTTCTGTGAGAATTGCATTTATGGAAAACAGAAGAGAGTCATATTTCTAAGAGTTGGTAAAGAAAAGAAGAGTGGAAAATTAGAGCTTGTGCATACAAATGTATGGGGACCTGCTCAGGTATCATCTCTTGGTGGCTCTCATTATTATGTTACTTTTATTGATGATGCAACTAGAAAAACTTGGATTTATTGTATTCAGAATAAATATGATGTATTTGATACCTTCAATAAATGGAAAACTTTGGTTGAGATTGAGACAGGAAAGAATTTGAAGTGTCTCAGATCAGACAATGGAGGTGAATATTGCAGCAAAGAGTTTGATAGGTACTGTTCAGAGCATGGAGTTAACGAGAGAGAGAAAACCAGTTACAAGACTTACCCTGAAAAATGGTGTCGGAAAGAATGAACGGAGCAATTTTAGGGCAAGGTGCATGAGATTGCATGTAATTTCCTTTACAATTTTGAGCGGATACGTGAATACTTTGACCATCGTAAACCTAGGGCCTTCAAGTTCCTTGGATGTTGGTATTCGGAGAAGCATGGACGGTAAAAGGTAAACTACTCTTTTTTAGAGCCTTTTGGTTGTGAGCCTTTATCATAAACAAAATAGAACAAAGCTTGAGGCAAAATCAAAGAAATGTACCTTTATTGGATATGGTGTTAATGGCAAGTTGCAGGTTATCGCTTATATGATTATGAAAATCACAAAATCATTAGGAGCAGAGATGTAATATTCAATGAAAAGGTATTGCATAAGAATCAGTTGAAGGAAAAGAAACTAAAAAAAAAACAAAGAATACACAGTTCTTGATGAGATCACAGAAAAGATAAAGGTGCCCGAAAATAATAATAATCAAGAGCCACAACAACAACAACCACCACAATAGAAACAAGCACCTCAAACACCTGAAAGTGATATTAGAAGATCTACCAGGATAAGTATACCCCCTGAATGATACTCTCCTTCATTTTATTATTTATTGTTGAATGATTCTAGTGAACCCGAATGTTATGAAGAAGCAATGCAGGTTGAAAGCAGGAAGAAGTGGGAGCTAGCAATGGAAAAAGAGATGGAATCCTTAATGCATAACCAGAATTGGGACTTAGTCAAGTTGCCTGCAAGTAAAACTACATTGCAGAATAAATGGGCTTACAGGCTGAAGGAAGAAGATGGAGGAAAACAGAGGTACAAAGCTAGACTTGTGGTGAAGGGGTTTGCACAATAGAAAGGTATTGATTTTGATGAAATATTTTCTCTTGTTGTTAATATGACTTCAATCAGAACTATTTTAAGTCTCATAGCAGCAGAAGATTTACATCTTGAATAGTTAGATGTAAAGACAAAATTTCTCCATGGAGATTTGGAGGAAGAGATCTATATGCAGCAACCAGAAGGATATGAGGTCAAAGGGAAAGAAAAATTAGTGTTCAGGTTAAATAAGAGCTTGTATGTCTTAAAACAGGCTCCAAGGCAGTGGTATCTAAAATTTGACAAGTTTATGTTTGAACAAGGTTATACTAGATGTCACTCTGATCATTGTGTTTATCTGAAAAGGAAAAATGATGGCAGCTATATTATATTGTTATTGTATGTAGATGACATGCTTATTGCAGGGTCTAACATGCAGGAAATAAATGTGCTCAAAAGAAAATTGGCAAATTCATTTCCAATGAAGGATTTGGGAGCTGCAAAACAAATCCTTGGTATGAGAATGCCTAGAGACAGGAAAAATCTAAAATTAACACTGTCTCGGGATGAGTACATACAAAAGGTGTTGAAAAGATTTAATATGCAGAATGCAAAACCAGTTAGTACACTTTTTGCTAGCCATTTCAAACTTAGTAAGGAGATGTGCCCCAAGACCCAAGAAGAAATGGACATATGTCTAAATTTCCATATGCATCAGTAGTTGGAAGCTTAATGTATGCAATGGTACACTGGCTTTGATATTTTGTCTGATGGGGTTATGAAAGGTGAACAATCCGAAAAGAACATTGAATGGTAGTAAAATGGATTTATAGGATATTTGATGCCACAAATAAAGCATTATATTTAGGTGGATATTATTCTCAAGAAGTAAATGCGATATGGTAAATATGAAGAAATGGCGGAGAAACGCCGAGTATATATATAAATGATATCAGTTAATTTTCAATTGATTTATATCAATCATTGTTGGGTAGCAACATGGAACGTAAAGCAAACCGTTAAAGATTTATGGATAAATGGTAAAGCATATTATGAGCATATACGGTAATACGTAAGTACCATTCATATTGCAAAAGAACTCAACATTTCATTCCAGGACTAAACACATACATCTCAAGTACCATTTTTATCGTTAATGTTAAGAATATGAGCGATTGAAGCTGGAAAAGATACACACTAGCTAGAATCCTGTAGATATGCTAACAAAAGTTGTAACCAGGGAGAAACTGAGATTATGCTCAGTTTCAATTGGTCTTCAAGGATGACGATGAATATGAGAAACAACCAGGTCCAAAGAGGAGTCATTGTCCAGCAAATAAAGTAGTGGTGGAGTTGCTACAATCAGCCTCCAAGTGGGAGATTGTTGGGTGTGGAGCCTGATTATCTTGTTTATTTTGTATCACAGCATTGGACCCCTGTACCTTAATGGGGGCGCAACGCCGCCCGTAATTAAACACTGTCTGGGGGGTCCATGGGAGGGTGGATGTGACTTTATGGAACCCACTCCCTAGCGGGGGGTTTTGCGGGCAGCGCCCCTGAAGCTAAAAATAGATGTAAAATTTCCTTGTAAAAATATCGTAATTTCTAGTAAATTCGGGTCGTTCATTAGGCGGATGATCTGATGGTAGAAGTTATGTTTAGTTTAGGGTTTTTTTTCCCTAGAAGGCAAACCCTCGCTTGTATGAGGGTATTGTATGTGTATTCTCGAAGCGAGAAACAGATAGGGAGACTGTGAAAGAGAACAGAGGATATTACAGTGGATCTGTTGTAGGCTGTGTCTCTTCATTTTTCTGGATAATAGAAAGGAAGGACTCGTTGTTCGGGGTGGACGTAGCCCAAACTGCATGAACCATATATATCTGTCTCTCTGGTTTTATGTGTTCTCTATGCTTGTGTTTTTCGCATATTTTATGTGTTTCATTACTCTGTAATATTTAATTTTCTAACAACTGGTATCAGAGTCGAAGGTCTATTTGGTTGATAAACTCGCAGGAAAGAAGGGTTCCTGGTTCGAGTGGTAGTAATGGCGGAAGATGGTAAATTTACGGTCGAGAAATTTAATGGCCAAAACTTCCCACAGTGGAAGATGCAGATGGAAGATTATCTGCATCAGAAAGATCTGTACCTACCATTGAGCGAAAAAAAAGAAGAAGCTGACGACTATGACAGATGCATAATGGGATATTCTTGATAGAAAGGCACTCAGAATAGTATGGTTGTGCCTCGCAGCATCGGTAGCATTCAATATTTATAAGGAAGCAACAACAGAGGGTTTGATTAAGGCGTTGCCGAAACTATATGAAAAACCCTCGGCCTCAAACAAGGTATTTCTTATGAAATGCCTATTTGATATGAAGATGTCAAAAGGTGGATCTGTTGCAGACCATTTAAATGATTTTAACACAGTTAACAGTCAGTTAAGTTCTGTAGGGGTAAAATTTGATGATGAAGTTAGGGCTCTTTTATTTCTGTGCTCATTGCCAGAAATCTAGAATGGTTTAGTTATGGCCATTAGTAACTCTATCTTTGGATCTATTACTTTAAAGTTTGATGATGTTGTCGGTGCTATCGCGCCATGAAAATAAACATAAAGATCTCATTGAACATAATATTTTTGTTCTGATTCAAGATAAGAATGAAAGAAAGAGCTACTGGATATCCAGGTAATCGAAAAAGCGGATCCAGTTTAGATCAGGATAGTGTCACGGAAATGGAAAAGAACACCTAGCTTGATATGAATCTACGGAAGAAAGAACCTATGACAAAAGAAAACAATCGCGAAAAAATATGACGGTGATGTGTTACAAAGATCGCACAATTCTTTCTTTCGAAAATGTTACTGATTTTTGGGTTGTAGATTCAGGGGCCTCATTCCATGCCACACCTGATAAGAAATATTTTCATGACTATATTCAAGGAGATTTTGGACAAGTCCAGTTGGGTGATGATAAACCCTGTAAAATTGTTGGAATGGGAAAGGTTCTTGTAAAACAACAGAATGGAAACCAATGGCTATTAAAGGGGGTAAGACATGTTCCAGATCTGAAGAAAAATTTGATTTCAACAGGGCAGTTAGGCAGTGAAGGTTGTGTGACAATTGTTAGTCATCAGTATTTATTACCTGTTGCTGATGACTAGTTTCCTTAGCTTAGTTTTCTAGAAGCTGATCTCAAAACTGTCAAATTTGTCATCTAGAAAACACCCCAAAACAATTTTTGTCCTCCTACCCCTTCCTGTCAGTCTATGATGAGAAAAAACTTTAGCTGTCAAGTCCTATATAATTTCAGCAAAATATCCCTGTCTATAACTGTCATAGCTGTAAATTATTTGCCATCATTTACCCTTGTTTCTCATGCCATTCATTATCCAACAATTGAAAAAATGTCTGCAACCCTATCCCTGGCCATCTTTTCATTTGAGAATCTGATCATGCCTGAGAAAACATTCAGAATCTTTCAAGATTGTCCCTAAGTTAGATAGTGGTGTTTAGGGAGTTTTTCCTTGGCTAAGACATCCTAAGCCAAAAGCCCTTGTCTAGTACCAATTAGCCTTGAATTAGTTCCTATTCTGAAAAACAAGTCTTGATCCATCCATAGGTCGCACACCACTAAGAGGTCATTTTGTCTCATTTTAGAAGAAGTTCAGCAAAGATCCAAATCAGGAAAAGATGAGGATGTTCACTGTCTGAAAGAAATACACTTAGATCGGGCAAAATCTCCATGAAACACCAAAGGAGCTCTCCAAGGTTCATCAACATTGGTGTTTCAACATTGGTGTTTCAGCTTGGGGTGTTTCAGCTTAGAGTGTTTCTTCCATTAAGCAAAAGGACAAATTTCAACAAGTCCTTCCTGTTGAATTAGTTTTCCATAAGTAAAACAAATAGATTGCAGTGAGTGAAGGGCAACTAATAAGAATGGTTTGAAATCCTAAGACTGCCTGAAAAATAGAGATCGTCCTCCAAGTCACATAAGTACCAAAAACTGATGTAATGTTGATCAGCAGTGTGCCAAATATCTCCTCCAAAAGCAGTGCTGCATAGTCTTTCCAAAAGGTATCATCATGAAAATCATAAGAAGACAGCTGCTTCTTATATTACTTTGAACCTGAGATGTGAAGATCAGTCAAAAGACATTTCAAGGTACCCCTGAAAACACAGTCAAGGAAAAGTTGGCTCAATGATGTCTAAACAGAAAATACTCTCCATAGACAATTCACATTGTTCCTGATCTGGGGTTCACAGGGATATTTTACAGAAAGGATATACATCTCAGACAAATGCCTCATAAAGCAAAGAAGACATTAGGTTCAAGTGACTCTACCAATGACAAATGCCAAAATTCACTTTGTTTCCTCTTGGTATTCTTCAAACAGAGACATATACTGCAAAGAAATGACACAGTGACATATACTGCAAAGAAAGAAAATCATATGGTTAGCAGCAAAATAATGGAACCTCCTTCAAAAAGCAGATGGTTTGAAACAGTGATGATAACCTTCTTCATGAAAATCAGATGGTTAGAAAGACATGTTGTGGCCTCCTTCACAGACAAGCAGATGGCCAACATGTTCTTAAGTGACTTCAGAAACTATTGTGAGCCACCTCCTCCAAAAATGGAAAGTGGATGCATCAGCAGGGTTTCAAATTGTGTTTGAGTAAGTTTTCTATTGGAAACACAAAGTTGAGGAATAATGGTGTCACGAATGAAAATGATAATTTAAAGACCTTTTTCATATTACATGCAGAAGGTTTTCATGCTGGTGTTAGAGACCTATGATCTTGTGTTTATGACAACCTCCTTCAAAGGATAAATTAGATATTATAATTTTGATTAAACAAGCCTTTCTGAATGATGAATTTGATAGACCAAGCTTTGTTTCTAGTCATGTCTGCAAACTGGTATAAGGGAGCATTCACACAGAATGTGTATGTGAAAAGGGAATTCTTATTTTTTACAAATCCATTATGGTGTATCACAGACTAAATCCCTCCAAGTGATGAAGGAAAGGCAAGCATCAAGAGCCATCTTTTCAGATCAGTCAAAGGACAGAGGGCACATTGTAAGAGGGTGAAAACTTTCACTGTTTATAGGTCATCCTTCACAAAAAGGCAGAGGATCAGCCCTCTAAATGTTTTCACCATGAAACAACTCATTCAAAGGTTAAAGGTGTGATAAAACATGTTTCACTCACAATCAAAGGGCTCCTCCATTAAATGATAAAAGACAGAGTTTGAAAGGACAATATGGCAGTGTCTTATAAAGATAATTTTTGGCCTCCTTTATGTAAACCAACAGAAGGTACAATCACGTTTTAAAGACCTCATTTATGAACACTTAGAAGATCAATCTGATAAGACCTCCTTAAACTCATCACAAGAGGGTTGCATTATGGTTTTGAGAAGTTGCAATAGTGGTGTGTGTGTGATTTTACTTCAGGTGATAAAGACAAGGTCTTAGTTTTCAGAAAGCCTCCTACAAACTGAAGATAAGGCCTCATGATTATTAAGAGTTAAAAGCTAGGTATGAAAAGCAAAGCCCCGAAGGAGTATTTGGAGAGGAGCCCCTTCATCATAAACACAAGGCCTAACAGTGATTATGAACAACTTGAGTAGTTATCATGACATGATCTCTTTCCGGAGCAAGCAAAAGATAAAAACAAATTTTAAAGGACCTATTCACCTCATAAAATAGTGGACATATGGGTGTTTATTGTCAAGGTTCTATTTGTAATGCTTTTGTGAAAGTTTTTCAAAATATTATAACCTTGATAAATTCTAAGAGGTCCCACATGGCTACTTTTTAGGTTAAAAGGGCATCCATAGGATCATTACGGAGAAACACAGTTTAAAAGAGGTGAAACAGTGGTTAAAGGGCAACCTCAAAGCACATATGGACATAGCCACCTTTTCAAATTAGTAAAAAGGTAGAGGATCAGCCCTCCAAATGTTTACACTATGAATTAGCTCATTAAAGGGGTTAAGAGGGTGATTTAACCATGATTCACTTCAGTAAAAGGCTACCTCCATCGAATGATGAGAGACAAATTTTTAGAGGACGCAGGCAGTTTGTCAAACATAGGCCTCCTTCACAAATAAGTAGAGGGCCCACCATTGTTTGAGGATATTCAAAATAACAAGTGGAAAAGGTAAAAACATGGTTTCAAAGGGCCTCCTCACTTCATAAAACAAAGTATACATGATGGTTCCAAAAGGGCTGCAAGGTTAGTGTTTTTATAAGCCTTTTTCAAATGATGTAACTTGGGTCAATTGTAAAATGTTTCATGGGACCTGTGATTAAGTGGAAATAATAGCATTAAAAGGGACTGTTTGAAAGGAGATGATTCAAAATGAAAAGTGGAAAAAACACAGCTACTCCTTAAAATGATCTATTCAAAGAGCAGAAGTTTAAAGGGACTTTAATATAGCCTCCTTCAAGAGAAGATCACAATGATGAAAACCTCCTGCAAAGAGGGCAGTTGGTTTGGAAAACTTCAATAATGGCCTTCTTCACAAAAGGGTAGAGGGTCAGGTCTCCAATTGTTTGCACCATGAAACAGCTCATTCAAAGGGATAAGGTGTGTTGAAGCCATAATTCACATCCAGTCAAAGGGCACCTCTTCAAAGGGGGCAGTGAAAAGCACAATGCCAGAAAGGTAAATTTCTTATGCCTCAAAAGGATATCCTCAAAAGCTAGAACAGAAGAACAATGAAGATCAACAAACACAGTTTTTATATAACTTTCTCACTTCATAAAATGTGGATTTGCATTATGGATTTGAGATGCTGCATCAGAGGAGGTGCAGACAATGCAAAAAACTTATGGCAGAACCCTTGAGTGGCTATCAGAGAAGGCACCTTAAAATGCAATGTCCAATTTTGGATGAGAAGGAGAGAAATAGGTATTTAGCAAGTTTGAGTCGTTCTCAAGCTTGATGGAATGTGCGGCACGCCTGTGTTTGTGTGTGGTAGGCCTGTAGGTGATTATTGAAGACTTTTGTTATAGGTGCGGCGCGCCTGTGTTTGTGCACGGCAAGCCTGTGCCCGGTGCCCATCCAACTTTGAACACGGTCCTTCACCCGTTCATGCAATGACCAACTTTGAACGTGGTCCTTCACCCGTTCAGGCAACGACCAACTTTGAATGTAGACCTTCAACCGTTCAGGCAACGACCAACTTTGAACACGGTCCTTTCTCCGTTCAGGCATCAACCAACCCTGAACGCGTTTCTCTGTTCAGGCAGCAACCAATTCTAAACGTGCTCCTCCGTTTAGACTCCAACCACCTCTAAACGGCCCAGTGTTACTGTCTGAATGCCAATGCCCGTGTGTTAATTTCCTCTATCCAAGCCATCAAGGCGTGAAATTAGCTCCTATCACCTGCCTTATACTCTGATCATTGCCATCCTTCACATTTAGCCCTTGAATTTACCTTTTTCATCCTCTGCACGCCCGTTTTCAACACTGCCTGGGCCACCCCTGAATGGCCCACCGCCCAGGCGCCCCGACCACTATCAACACAATTTTGCAAAAGGATTCTGAGGTCAAATTTGCAACAAAGGGCTCATCTCCAAACTACAAATAAGAACATACATAGATGTATGTATATTCTTTGGGCCGGAACTTTTGATTGAAAGATATGCTTGAAACCACAAATTCCAAAGGAAAAATCAGTAAAAGGAAGTTAAAGGTCTCTTGTTTAATAGAGGCCTACTTTCCAAAAAAAGGAGAAAACATTATATGCTAAAGAGAAAAGAACCTGCTCAATAGGTCACAAAATTTTGTTTGCTAGCCTTCTATAAAAAATAGAGATTAAAGGAGGAATTTTTTTGTCTAGAGACTTGTTGAAAGTTTATAAAGCGTTTGGAGGCAGTTAAAGGGAAAACACGGCTTGCTTTTCAAGCATATCATAATTTTCAAAATAAGGATGAACAGTGATTAAAGGAAGAGGGTTAATGTGTCACTTTGAAAGGGGTTTTTCTTTCTATGAATGGCTAAGAATACACACAGTCTACAGAGAAAACAGAGTTTTTTTGAGGACTTTTTACTCAGTAACAAGAGGAGTTATTGATGTGGACAAACTAACTGGTTTTCATCAAAAAAGAATTGTTTTGCTAGCCTTAAATAACAACAGTGATCATTCAATATAAACAGTGGTTGGGGATAAGGGTTTTGTGATCAGTTTGAAAGAGTTTTGAGTGGTAAAGGGGAACATTGTTGTTTTCAAGAGTAAACTGTCCCTTTCATTAAAATCACAGATTAACAGTGACTTCATAAAAATAGTGATTGAGGGGAAAGACTTTTAGCATCAAAAACAAAAGAGGACTTGTCCGAAAAAACCAAAAACAAACCTCACTAAAATCTCTTTTCTCACAACAAAGTTCATAAGAAGGGAGGTTGTTTTCACTTAACAAAAAACTTGTTTTCCAACTAAGGGAAAACTTAGTCTTACAAAGAGGAAAATGTGTTTTTGGTTGAGGACCATATTCCAGTGATCATTTGAACAATTTGTTTTGGTATGTCAGTGAAGGGTATTAAAACCAACAATGCCCCCAAGGAAGGGAAAAGTGGCAGTCATCATAGTGAAGAGGAGGAACATGACAATCCTCAAAGAGATACTAATGATGGCAAGTAAACACAAAACAGTGAGCATTCCGAAGGGAGCAACATGAAGCAAAAGGAGCAAGGCAGCCCAAAGAAAGACATTGGAAACATAGAGCATGAAGAAGATTCTCCAAAGCATGTGCTAGCTGCCTCTGCTAGGCAAGGGGCCATGACTTCTTTGCCAAAGACTAAAAATTCCAAAACAACAAGGAAGAAAACCAAAAAACGAAACAAACTCAAGATTTCCCAAAGAGGGCACCCTGTGAGAAAAGATGGAAAAGACACATCAACACTCAAAATCTTGGCCTCAGCTTCTCTACATGCTTCTGAAAACCCATGAGGGGCTTGCTCTGTTAGCCACCTATAAATTTTGTCATACTCAATGGTGGCTAAGCTTGTCTTTTAAACCTTCAAGAGATAGTTCCCTTTGAAAACTTATCATCTTTTGAAGTTTTATGATGATTATTACCCTCTGAGTTAATATTCACTGTTGTTTCACTATTAGTCCTAAAGAACCTGTTGTTTATTAAGAGAAAGACTACTTGAGAAGCTCCATTTTCCCTCATTACACTTCTCCATTTCATTCTCCATTTTATCCGTAAAACCTTAATTTGACTCTTTAACCCTTCCAAAACCCTCTTTAAACCTTATATCTCCCTTTCATTTGGTTTAAAGATCCTTCTCTCATCTATCGAGACACTCTTTTGGCCTTAAAATCTCTATTTTTGGCCTAAAAACAACCCTTTGCACTTCTAAAATTATTAAGCCCCTGGGAGCTTATAAACCTTCAGCCCCTTTTCTCATATGGCTGAAGCCCCGCAATCGGGCGCTTAAAGTTTCAAACCTCCGTGCCAAAACCCCTTTTTCTCCTTCTATTTTTCCATTTCCGACTTTATGTTTTTTAACAGATCTGGACTGTTGATCTCTGCAGATCAACTTCCATCGGGTAGTCGTCCTTCTACCTTTACGCATGCCTTACCTTTTCTTTCGTTCATATATCTGCTCCTTCTTTTAAATCCTAACCGTCTGATTTGATGATCCAACGATTAAGACTTAACCCGATCTCACCATTGAACCCACTCCGTGACACATTTGCATATGTCATCATGGACCCTACCTACCTTTCCACCCCCGTAGCTTTCCATTCATCATGTTCTACCTGCACCATCCGATCTTCCGACGATCATCTGACAGCCAACGATCCATATCGCGTAATTTTTTACCCCTTTTCCCAGTGTGCTACTTCCACGCGATAAAAGTGGTTTTCATTTTCCACGTGTCGATTGATGAATGGAATCGCGTTCCATTCGCCTAAAACCGCTTTCCCTCATTTCTTTGTGTGATAACCACCAGTGGTTTTGTAAAACCACTCTTCTTCAGTTCCACGCCAAATTCAAAAATTCAAAACCCTGCTTCACTTCCGCCAAGGGTTTCTCCCTTCTACTGCTGCATTCATCCATTCTCACAGCTCCAAACCACCTTCATGAACCCTCCTAAGTAGTTTTAAACCTATTTCCACAGGATTTAAATAACGATTGTTTGTTTTATGCAGGTTTTATAAATTAAAGGGTAAAACCCTCCCGCAGTCAGTTACAGTATCATAGGCCAAGGATGACGATCCCCATGGCCTTAGATACAAGTCAAACGAGATCTAAAGGGGTTTGATTTCTCAAGTTTGGATCGATGAGTCATGATCATAAATTCATTAAAACAAAAACCTCCACCTATGCAAACCCTCTGCGCACCTGCAAACAGAAAAACGCAGTGAGCATCAGGTGATTAAAGAATATATGTATCAGAGACAGAGGATCAGAGCATAATCAAAGGATTAAAGATATAACCAAAGCTTGAAAGGATCAAGGCACAAATTAAAAATCAAAGGCCTAATCCACAAATGAAGACAAATCCAGAAGACCTTGAATTCCATGTCAAAGGGGCTAATTGAATCCCCAGTTACCAAAATTGCCACCTGCAGCCTCCCTGCCTCAAAGGAACAGCCGAATCAAATCTCAGTCAATAACATTAAGACTAAAGACAACTAATAGTTATTACAAAAAAAGAACATATTTTAAACTGTCAGTAAAGTTATTGTAAAGATAAGAAAGTGCCTTAAAGTCAATCTTTTTACCCACTAAGCCTAAAAAGCAGAAAACAGAGTTAATAAAACAGAGTTAGAATTAAATGAATTCCTGCCTTATGCCTTGCATGGTTTTCAAGGCTAGGAGTTGCATTTAGTATAGAATTAATTACACTTCAACCCTAGGAACTCTTCCACCTCCTCATTTTCTTATAAAATCTCCTTGAGGAGCACATTGTAAAGGGTTGGTTGGTCACTAGTTGGAACACTGAAACTCTTTGAAATAATACATAGTCTGTTGAAGTTGAAGAAGAAATTGAAGTCTTGGAATCTTGATGATGTTTTGACTTGCTTGTTCATGAGAAGGCTCTATCATTGGATCCCTGAGCCTGGCTGTTGGTGATGTATTCTGAACTCTCTGTTGTTTTTCCTATCTTCATTATGTTTCATAAATTCTTACTACAGTAGGATGAAAATTTTAGGCTAAAAAATGACTCCTGGAAGCACCTTGGACCTGTTTATCCTTCATTGTTTTATGTTTTCTTCTGCTAAGGCATTTTAGAGTCTTTAATCATTCTCTTGAACCCTTATTCTTGTTTATTTCTCAAATAGCTCAAATAGTTGGTTCCAGCATGATTTATGGTTTTCCCTGCTTGTCTGCTGCCACTTGAAAACTATTTTTGAAGTCTCCCTTTGAAGTACCATTGTTTACAGTTAGCCAAGGAGGTTTTTTTTTATCATGCCCTTTTTCCTTGCTTGAACAATTGTTTTAAAGGTATTTATAGTTGTAATCATAGATGTGTTAGGCGTTCCCTTTTCTATGACTGCAATTATCAATGAATCTTTCATGTTTTCTAAATCCTTTGAAATAAAGTCTTTGAGGAAATAGGGTGTTCCCCAAATCTTAGATTTCATTTTAAAAGTTTTCTTGAAGTCATTATTTGCTTAAAGTGTGGTTTGTAGAATTCATGGTTAGCCCTGTCTATCAAATGCCTCTTTATGTTCAAGTTATGTTTTTAAGTTCCCTTTGTTAATAATTCAATTTCTCTTTCCAAAATCATTAATGTCCATCTCAGTCACAAACTAAAGGATCCTGTGGCCAAGTTAGATTTTCCCTCTGATATCCCATATCCATTGATGATCTTGTCATAAACCTCTTTTTGACTCCATTTCCCAATGAATCTGATACTTCTTCTTTCTATCTATACTACTTAGACCTTTCATGTTCTGTTGTGCCAATTCAACCAAACTAACAAGCAAACCAAACAAACACCTGCACTTAATAACTAGTCTAAAATCAATACTTAAAAGCAAACAAGACATATCTTTGCAAAAAAATTGAGAGATCCCTCTCTGAGAACAGGAGGACTAGATCCTGGAACTCTAAATATTGGTTCTGATGTTGCCTTGTCTTTTGGTTAGCCAATCTATCAAAACACAGGACCCCAACATAATGGCGATCACGGTGGGACTTCTGAGTAAAATTACATCTTATACATCCTTAAAGACCTCAGAATACCCAAAACATTTTTAGATTGGTATGCAAATCAATAAATGGTGGTGGACCATAAAACATTTTACCTCCAAAAGAGCTAAAAATTTCCACCTAGTGACTCCACTGGCCTCCAATAGGCCTATTACCCCTTCAATCTTTGTAGACTCCATTTGGAAATGCATTGAGCAATCCCAATCATATTGTTGGTGGACAGAAAAATTTAAATCATCCACCTGGCGACTCCACAACTCTTAGAAGACCAAATGACTCCACTGGTAGAAGACTCTGAACTGGTTGAATGGACACAGTGACCTCTTTCCTGATTTACAAACATGATTCCAAGGATACAACGAAGATATGCCCCAATGAGTAGAGATCATATCCCTGGGTTTCCACATAAGATGCCCTAGGTGAATTGGGATGACAACCTGCCTGTTTTTCAAGGTGAAAAGTTTGATGACCCTTTATTACATCTCATCAAATTTCATATACATGTATGGAGGTTGAAAGTGGAATGGCATGAATACTACCTTATGAAAATGTTTATGTTGACATTAGAAGGAGAAGCAAGGGAATGGTACGAATGGTTAAGGACTGGTAGTTTGTTTTCTCTAAGAGACCTCCACATAGTATTTTATGATCATTACAAGGAAAAATCTCCGTATCTATTATTAGAGGGAAGTTGTTGTAATCAATCTGAGGGCCTCATAGAATACCTTGCAGGCATTTATGAAGATTTAGGAAATTGGCAGCCTGAGGATATCGTAGCATCCATTCATGAATTTCATACCCAAGAAAACTATCATAAAAACCTAGATGAATCAATTGAGGAAGAAATCAATCAAGGAACAGAAGAAATTCCTCAAGATATTCCTGCAATCATGAACAATGATTCATCATCCCTTATAGCTGAGGCTCAAGAAGACATCCAGCCTCAAAATTGGTCTTCACAAGAGACAAAGAACTGTTGTACTCCTGTTCAAAGGAACATAGAAACACCTTCCCCTTCAACAGAAAAAGAGATAGATCAGATTATTAATAAACAGCCAGTCTCTGAAAATTTTTGCAAAACAAATACTCTTGCCCATTCACTTACAGAACATTGTTGTACAGATTTAGAAATTTCTTTTGTAGATCAGAATAAAGAAGGACCTGCTGATAACCCAGTATGTTTGATTGGTAGTATTACTTATATTTATGATTTTCCTAACTTTGATATATCTAGTGATGATGCTCCCCAAACATAAGTTAATCTTGTAGGACCATCATTAGCAGATTTATGGGATGAAGATCAGTTCCTTCAAAGAAGTAATGAGCCAGTGCAGACTACTTATGATACTGATGAAGAAAGTTATGAAAGCTTGGAAGTAAGTAAAGATGCAATGGATCTTTGCTCTACTTCACCTCAGACCATCAGTAATAGTTTCCACGTGATTGGCAATCAGCAGCCTTTCAGCTCAAAGGTTGAGGAGGAAAGAAATGAATAAATTTTTGAGCAGGTTGAAACCAAGGAGCCTTCTCTTGAAAAAGAGGAAGCAATTGAACATACCCCTGCTCAAGAATATAATAACCTCTTCACAGATTTCAGCCCACTAAATTAGAATATCTCAGGACTTCAAGAGGACAGCACTGCCAAATATGATGAGTCCTCTAGTTCAGATAATAATGAAGATGAGGAAGTTTTTCTTTCTCAAGAGAATCTTTGTCTTGATCTAGTGGAGAAAAATGAGATAATCCTGGTTGAAACACATCTTCCAGATACTCCTAACCAGGCATTATTTCAAGATCCCTATGTAGATTTCTTGAAGACATCTGAAGAAGGGATAAAGGTTGCAAACAACAGCATATCACCAAGTACAACAAAAGACATTTTAAGCATTGCTACTAAAGAACCAAGAGAATGGGAATGCCCCTGTTTGTCTTACATGCTCAAAGAGATGAGCAAAGACCAGTCATGGAACCATCTGATTGACTGGATGTGTTGGAAAATAGTATTTTCCAGCTAAACATATAATTATTCCAAGTTAGAATAGGTTAGGTAGGAATGTCAATAAAGCTCAGCTTTGAGCATTTAGTTAGTTGTTGATCTCTGCTTTAAAAAAATAAAAATAAATAAATGAATGAATGAAAAAATACAAAAACAATAAAACATAGAAAAGAGGGCAGAATGAAAACAAGAAAGATACAGCCCCATACCAAAAAAGAGAAATAATGTCTGAAAGTGTGCAAGCTTAAATGCCACTACCACAAGAAAAACTTTCTATTCGATCATACAGTCTAATCATGATTGGATAATGTTTAAATTTATTGCTGATAGGTTAGTGAATCATATTTGCCAAACAGCTCAATCTTGGCTTATCAGTAAGGTAGATTAGGATATAGGAAACAAAGGTTCAAACAAATTCAACACCATGAACCTATGAATCTCAAAAGAAGAATGGCTCTAATTAGATTAAATCTTGAGCCAAAGATAGAAAAAAAATTGGTTCCAATATGCTCAGAACTTGAACCAGATGAGAGAGAAAACACAGCTCAAGTAAAATCAAAATCAGAGCTGAAGAAATAATGAAGGATGTTTTAGTTTTCAGATCTTAAGCCTTCACAGTTTTTTTTATTTTTCTGCAAATAAAATCTTTGTGCAGTTTGTTTTTATGCCATAGATCTGCAGCAAGTCAAATTGCTTAATCCTGGCTTGGCTTCTTTTAAATTTTCTGTTTTAGAATTTAGAGAATAAAGTTCTGTCAGATAGTCTAATCCTAACAGATAGTAGTTAGGTAGAGAAAATTATGAGTTCAACTGCTTAATCTGAACTCATGGAGAAATAAGAGTAGAAATAGATTAGTTTCTTTTTTTCAAAAAGAATAAAATTTTAATGAAAAGAGTTTGCTAGTTCAAATGCACTCTGAAGAAGAAAAAATGTTAGAATCATAGGAGTGGGTAGGTAGAGATGTTGTTTTGATAGAATTCCATTGTTTCAGATTGTGGCAGAGATTATCAAATCAAGGAAAGGTCAGCTAAAGGAAAAGAGAGTTGCTACCCAATGGATGAAGGCACTGGTTTACTGAAAAGCCAGAGATCAATAACTGAAGTTTTGGACACCTAAAAAACCAGCTGTCCTCCCCAAGTGGAGCCACTGTTAGCCACCTATAAATTCTGTCATACTCAATGGTGGCTAAGCTTGTCTTTTAAACCTTCAAGAGATATTTCCCTTTGAAAACTTATCATCTTTTGAAGTTTTATGATGATTATTACCCTTTGAGTTAATCTTCAATGCTGTTTCACTATTAGTCCTAAAGAACCTGTTGTTTATTAAGAGAAAGACTGCATGAGAAGCTCCATTTTCCCTCATTACACTTCTCCATTTCATTCTCCATTTTATCCATAAAACCGTCATTTGACTCTTTAACCCTTCCAAAACCCTCTTTAAACCTTATATCTCCCTTTCATTTGGTTTAAAGATCCTTCTCTCATCTATTGGGACCCTCTTTTGGCCTTAAAATCTATATTTTTGGCCTAAAAATAGCCCTTTGCACTTCTAAAATTATTAAGCCCCTGGGAGCTTATAAACCTTCAGCCCCTTTTCTCATATGGCTGAAGCCCCACAATCGGGCGCTTAAAGTTTCAAACCTCCGTGCCAAAACCCCTTTTTTTCCTTCTATTTTTCCATTTCCGACTTTATGTTTTTTAACAGATCTGGACCGTTGATCTCTGTAGATCAACGTCCATCGGGCACTCATCCTTCCGCCCTTACGCATGCCTTACCTTTTCCTCCGTTCATATATCTGCTCCTTCTTTTAAATCCTAACCGTCCGATCTGATGATCTAACGATCAGGACTTAACCCGATCTCACCGTTGAACCCACTCCGCGACACATTTGCATATGTCAACATGGACCCTACCTACCTTTCCACCCCAATAGCTTTCCATTCATCGCGTTCTACCTGCACCGTCCGATATCTTGATGATCATCTGACGGCCAGCAATCCATATCGCGTAATTTTTGACCCCTTTTCCCAGTGCGCTACTTCCGTGCGATAAAAGTGTTTTTCATTTTCCATGTGTCGATTGATGAATGGAATTGCATTCCATTCGCCTAAAACCGCTTTCCCCCATTTCGCTGCACGATAACCACCAGTGGTTTTGCAAAACCACTCTTCTTCAATTCCGCACCAAATTCAAAAATTCAAAACCCCGCTTCACTTCCTCCAAGGGTTTCTCCCTTCTACTGCTACATTCATCTGTTCTAACAGCTCCAGACCACCTTCATGAACCCTCCTAAGCAGTTTTAAACCTATTTCCGCAGGATTTAAATAACGATTGTTTGTTTTATGTAGGTTTTATAAATCAAAGGGTAAAACCCTCTCACAGTCAGTTACAGTATCATAGGCCAAGGATGACGATCCCCATGGCCTTAGATACAAGTCAGACGAGATCTAAAGGGGTTTGATTTCTCAATTTTGGATCAATGAGTCATGATCATCGATTAATTAAAACAAAAACCTCCACCTATGCAAACTCTCTGCACACCTGCAAACAGCAAAACACAGTGAGCATCAGGTGATTAAAGAATATCTGTATCAGAGACAGAGGATCAGAGCATAATCAAAGGATTAAAGATATAACCAAAGCTTGAAAGGATAAAGGCACAAATTAAAATTCAAATGCCTAATCCACAAATGAAGACAGATCCAGAAGACCTTGAATGCCACGTCAGAGGGGCTAATTGAATTCCCCTTTACCAAAATTGCCACCTGCAGCTTCTCTGCCTCAAAGGAACACTCAGATCAAATCTCAGTCAGTAACATTAAGACTAAAGACAGCTAACAGTTATTACAAACAAAAGAACATATTTTAAATTGTTAGTAAAGTTATTGTAAAGATAAGAAAGTTCCTTAAAGTCAATCTTTTTACCCACTAAGCCTAAAAAGCAGAAAACAGAGTTAATAAAATAGAGTTAGAATTAAATGAATTCCTACCTTATGCCTTGCATGGTTTTCAAGGCTAGGAGTTGCATTTAGTATAGAATTAATTACATTTCAACCCTATGAACTCTTCCACCTCCTCATTTTCTTATAAAATCTCCTTGAGGAGCACATTGTAAAGGGTTGGTTGGTCCCTATTTGTAACACTGAAACTCTTTGAAATAATACATAGTCTGTTAAAGTTGAAGAAGAAATTGAAGTCTTGGAAGATTGATGATGTTTTGACTTGCTTGTTCATGAGAAGGCTCTATCATTGGATCCCTAAGCCTGGTTGTTGGTGATATATTCTAAATTGTCTGTTGTTTTTCCTGTCTTCATTATGTTTTGTAAATTCTTACTACAGTAGGATGAAAAGTTTAGGCTAAGAAATTACTCCTGGAAGCACCTTAGACCTGTTTATCCTTCACGGTTTTATGTTTTCTTCTGCTAAGGAATTTTAGAGTTTTTAATCATTCTCTTGAACCCTTATGCTTGTTTATTTCTCAAATAGCTGAAATAGTTGGTTCCAGCATGATTTATGGTTTTCCCTGCTTGTCTTTTGCCACTTGAAAACTATTTTTTAGTATCCCTTTGAAGTACCATTGTTTACAATTAGCCAAGGAGGCCTGTTTTGATCATACTCTTTGTCCCTGCTTGAAAAATTGTTTTAAAGGTATTTATAGTCGTAATCATAGATGTGTTAGGTGTTCCCTCTTCTATGACTGCAATTATCAATGAATCTTTCATGTTTTCTAAATCCTTTGAAACAAATTCTTTGAGGTAATAGGGTGTTCCCCAAATCTTAGATTTCATTTTAAAAGTTGTCTTGAAGTCATTATTTGCTTAAAGTGTGGTTTGTAGAATTCATGGTTAGCCCTGTCTATCAAATGCCTCTTTATGTTCAAGTTATGTTTTTAAGTTCCCTTTGTTGAGAATTCAATTTCTCTTTCCAAAATCATTAATTTCCATCTCATTCAAAAAACTAAAGGATCCTGTGGCCAAGTTAGATTTGCCCTCTGATATCCCATATCCATTGATGAGCTTGTCATAAACCTCTTTTTGACTCCATTGCCCAATGAATCTGATAATTCTTCTTTCTATATATACTAATTAGACCTTTCATGTTCTGTTGTGCCAATTCAACCAAACAAAAAAACAAACCAAACAAACACTTGCACATAATAACTAGTCTAAAATCAATACTTAAAAGCAAACAAGACATATCTTTGCAAACAATTTGAGAGATCCCTCTCTGAGAACAGGAGGACTAGATCCTGGAACTCCAAAGATTGGTTCTGATGTTGCCTTGTCTTTTGGTTAGCCAATCTATCAAAACATAGGACCCCAACATGCTCACCAAAATTGAGAAAATTTTGATAAGATTTTGTTTTTTGTGTTTTTTGGCCATAATTGCACATTTTTCAAGGCACTGCCATGGGTGCTAGGAGCATCCTCAGCTCATGAAACTAACTTGGATGGATGGAATAAATTAAAAGGCATATACTCAGAAAATTTCAGATCCAAAAGATGTGTTTTGATCCCCCAAAGAGGCGAAAAACAGTGATTTTTTTACTTTCTGCCTCGCATATCAGCAAAGGCTACTTTTCCGGTTTTTTTCACTTAGTTCAGTTTATGACATACTTCTAGTGATAATTTTCGGAAAAATAAAGTATTTTCCAAAACTAGACATCCAGGGCTTTCCAACAAGCCATCACAGGCCTCGTTTTGATATCGGGAGGTCCCTCAAACGTTGCCTTCAAAATAGGGCATTTTCTGTTGCTACGTTCCTGTAGCATTTTGGCAGAAAGGCAGTTTTCTGTAGTGGCTTATCCAAATGTGCGTTAGGCCTTTTTTAGCCATTATTAGTAATGAAAAGTCAATATTTTTTCCTTTTTTATCATTTTATAGATATTTTGAAGATATCTTGTGCCTTGGTCTTTGCAAAGCCTCAAGGACAAAATCAAATATTAGTTTTTAGCCTATGAGCTTCTAGTCAGTTTTGTGAAGCTTATCTTCTCATTCTCCTATATAACTCATGGAGAATCATTGTAATATTGTTGGTTGAAGAGTTGATAAACAATCTGGACTTTGAAGAGCTTAAGAACTTGATTGAGCTTAGAGCAATATATGTTATGAGTTTTGATGATCAAACTTGTTTTATGGAGTGAATAGCTTGACTTGCTTGCCTAGATGATGGAGAGGATCTATGTGCAGGATTCCATGGCTTGGTAAATGGTATTGTACTTCTTTTCAGTTATGTTATCTTAGTTTTTCACATATGTATCCATGCTTCTTGCTTGTTGTAGGTCAGTAAAGAATAGTTTGAGGTATGCCCATGGAGGCTCATCAAATTTCCTGATTCATTACAATTTCTATGTTTTCATCTTTATTAGTCTTGTCAAAGGATTCTTAACTGCCCTTTGGTCCACTAAGAACTTGTTATTTATTTCCTTAATGATTAATATGACATGCTATCTTGTTTGATTCATGGTATGCCCTGCTTACTCATAGCTGTTTAAACCTCATTAAAGAAATCTCCTTTGAAGTATTGACTGTCTAGGTTAAATCAGAGAGGTCTTGTTTCGATCTTGCCCTCTGCCTATACTTGCAGACTCATTTCAAATTTCTCATCAAATTGAATGTGTTTCTTAGGAGTTTCCTTTCCACATTTTGAGCTGTTGGTTTGTCTTACATGTGTTCTCAACCACTGAAGGTGATTTTCCCACAGTTAGAGGGTCTTATACCTCTATGCGTCACCTGAATGTTTATTTTATGCATCTATCAGTTTGAGTTGGATTCATAGTGATTAATGGTTAGCCCTACCACATGAATACTCATTGTTTAAACTATTTATGCTTAAGATCCCCTTGTCTTGCACCAACTTGATGTTCATTTCGCTTCATAAACCACCTGAAATATCCTTTCACTATACTAAATCGGCCCTACAGTACACCCTACTCATTGTCTTGACATCCTTGGCTTGATTTTGACCCCATAGCCCAGTTGATCTCATTTTCTTGTTCTATTTTGATCCACTTGATCATTTTTTCCTCCAAATAACTAAAAACAAACAAACAAACACACCTAAGAACTAGCCTAAAATCCAAACAAACTAAGTGAACAAGATCACATCCTTCGCTTCATTAGAGAGAGCCCTCTCTAAGTCCAGGAAGGCTAGGTCCTAGGGCTCCAAAGATTGGTTTGATGTTACTCCATCATTTGGTCCGTCAATCTGCCAAATCACGGGTACCTAACATAATGGCGATCATGATGGGACCCTGAGTGATAAACAAACTTAGACTTCCCTAAAACTTCAAAAACCTTTAAGAATACTATCTTGTGGACTTATCCCACCGCTCACTAACATAATGGCGATCACGGTGGGACCTTGAGTCAAAACTTCCTAGGTATCCCTTAGGAACTCTAAAAGTCTCAGTAACTTAGAAGACTAAAGTATTGTCAAAGAGTAGAATTTGGTTGCTTCACCATTCTAGTAAAATGATGAATCAGTTGTAGGAAACTCTCACAAACCCTAGGGCTACATATAAAAACTCAGAAAAAACCCCAAAAACATTTTTTTTAGATTGGCTTCTTATGTCAATATTGGTGGTGGACCATAGACACATATATCCTCAAAACAGCAAAAAAAAATATCCACCTGGCGACTCCACAACTCTCAATAGACCTAAGGACTCCACTGGAGGAAGAACCTGGAACATGACCAGTTATCCTAGAAAGAAAGAGCACTCAGGCCTTAGTTGGATTCAAGAAATTATTTTTTTTATCTATAACTATGTTATATCCTAATTTGAGCTTGATCAAGAATACACTTATGAGATCTACATTGATCATTAGAAAGATCTCAAGCCTTGAAAAACTAAGAGTCAAATTTCAGACCATGAGCTGACTTATACACCTGTGCTTACCCCAGATTCACATATGGAAGACCTAATGGAACTTGAGCCTCATGCTACCTCTCCTGATCTTGCTGAAACCTCAAATAGTCATAAATCTCTTTTTACACTACCTATATCCACAAAGGTCCTAGAAATATACAAGCCTCTGATTTTACCTCCTATATTCCAAGCCCTCCCTGTAAATCTTGCAAATAAATTACCTAGATTTTATGGAGAAAGCTCAAAAGTCACCGCTGAAGAACACATTCAAAATCTTGAGAATTTACTTGACCTTTTTGAAATAGAAGAAGATTATGTGTGTATTAGAATGTTTGCCTTATCATTACAAGGAAAAATTAAGAGTTGGTTTAAGGACCTTCCAGCTGCAAGCATTATCAATTTTCATCAGTTCACTCAAATCTTCCTAAATAGGTGGGTGGTCATGGGTAATAAAGTTCTCAACATAGAGGAATACAAACATTTAAAAAAACAACCAGGGGAGACAATACAAGACTTTTCAGCCAGGTTCAATAAAGTATACCATGCAATGCCTACTAACATAAAGCCACCCCTCGGATGGGCTCTCTTGCACTACCCAAGTTCTTTTGATCGTGAGATGGTTTTCCGAATAAGAGAAAGAGATCCTTTGGCCCTGGAAGAAATGCAAAGGATAGCAGTTGATGTGGAAGTCAACATACTAAATAGGGAGGCACAGCTAAGAATAATAGAGAAAGACAAAGCAAATCAAGAGAGACTAATTACTTCAGAGGTAAATTTATAAATGTTGATAGATACACTCAGAAAACAGATGCATCTACTTGACAAGGAAAGAGAAAAACACGAGGTTAAGTTTAATGATGCTTATTCAAACCAACCTACACTTTTTCCTCGAGAAGAACATACTCAACCATTACAAGACAAGAGTAACAAACAAAATGTGCCTAATGAGCAAGTTGCAAATAAAAACATAGAGGAGTGCTCTAAAGAAACAATCAGTCATCTTGAAATCACAAAATTTGAAATAAAGGAAGAGTCAAAACCTTTAACATATATACCCTTATGCTTTCATTCATTTCAGATTTTGAAAGGAAATTTGCATCCTGAAGATCTCTTAGCAGTTATTCAGGAAACCCCTCCTCAAGTTAACTCTCACATAAATCAAGAAAAGTTGGTTGAGGATGAAATCAAATCGGAAATAGAATAAAAATAAAAACCATTAGGATCTCTACCTTTGTGCTTTGAGTCATTTCAGTTTATACAAGAAAATTGGCCTCTTAAAAATCTATCAGAGGCAACTCATGAATTCCATGTTAACTATCCTGAACATCATGAAGAGCTAGTTGAAGATGAAAACAATCAAGAAATGAAAGAGAACCCACAGGATTTATCTAAAGGCACAAGTGATGATTCATCACCTCTCTTAGGTGAGGCACAAAAAGACATTCATCCTCTAAATCAGATTTCCCAAGAGAAAGAGGATTATTGTAGTTATACCCAAAGAAAGATAAAAATGCCTCCTTTTTTAACTGAAAAGGAGATATATCAACTCATAAACATGCAGTGAGCCTCTATTTATTTTCCCCCTAATATTAACTATCACATAGCAGAAAATGGATTTATAGATCAATTCAAAGAGAAACAATCTAATAGTCCAATATTTATGGTTGGTGACATTAATTATATTAACGATTCTCCAAGGTTTGATCAATATGTTGATAATGATGATGATTTCCAAACAGAAGCTAACTTTGCAGAGTACTTATCACTTGATTTATGGGAGGAAGCTCAGTTTCATCAACTTGAGGAAGGTAACCAACCAATACATAGCAGCTATGACAGTGATGAGGAAAGCTCAGAAAATTTGGAAACAAATGAAGGCTTGAAAATTTATGATCACAAGAAAGTTGATACTCTTATTTCTCGGGAGGATTTGTTTCCAAAGAGTATCCCTGCTCATAAACATGATGAACTTCACACATATTTCAATCCACTTAATGAGAACACATCAACTTGGAAAGAAGACTACACTGCAATATATGATGAGTCTAACAGTTCAAGTGATCATGAGGAAGAGGAAAAGTTTCTTTCCCAAGATAATCCCAAGTGTAGCCAAATAAAATAAGGAGTAGTCCTGAATGGAGCTTATGTCTCAAATCCTCTAGATCAGGTATTATTCCAAGATCCATTTGTTGTTTTCCTTGAGAAGTATGAGGGAGGAGTGTGTTCTACCATGAACAAGCTTGTTGCAAAGTGTGAGAAAAACTTAAGCACTCACCATCCGAAAACAAGTGGGGTGAGAAGTGGCCTTTTCATTTCTCCAACGTCATCAAAGAGCTGAAACTCAAGATCAACCATGCAATCATCTACTTGATCTGGTTATATTGGAAAGAAGATTTCATCAAATAAATGTATATCATATATAGGTTAGAGTAGAATAGATAGGCATGCAAAATGAGCTCAGCCCTCATGAGCATCTTTTCTTTCGATCAGTTTTGTACGTAAAAATACAAAAACAATAGGAAAATTAGAAAAAGAGGGCAGTTTCTAAAGAAATGGTACAACCCCATACCCAAAAAATAGTCATGGCTGAAAGTGCTACAAGTCTAAATGCCACTACTAGTGCTCAAAAGATGTCTTGTTCGATTATTCAGCCTAATCATAATCGGGAAATGTTTTAAATTTATTGTTGATAAGTTAGTGAAAGAAATGATAGTCAAATTGTGTAAGTCTGACTTGTCAAAGAAAGTAGATTAGGAAAAGATATTTGGTTCCACACGCTCAAAATGAACCAAAGAGGAAAACGAGGATGAAAAACAAACTATGTATCCTAGCCCCTAATTTTTTCTAAATCTTATTTTTCGTGCAAAATAATATTTGTGTGCGGCTTGTCTTTTATGCCACAAACATGACAAATCAGACCTGTCTAATCATGATTTGGTCATTTTTCAATTTCATGCTTTAGACTAGTGAATGAAATCCTATCAAATAGCTTAATCTTGACAAGCGTCGATCGTAATATAGGTAGACGAGTTCATCAGACTTAATATGAACTCGGAAGATATAATGAGCATTAGATAGTTTTTCTTTTTCATATATATCATATCAAATGGTTGCTAGTTCAAATGCACCTAAAAGAAGAAAAAATGCTAGGAGATATAGCTTCGGGTAGGTAGAGATGACTTTGATGTTAATTCTGTCGTCAATTTTTCGGAAATAGCATCAAGAAAGGAAGAATTTTGTGCAATGGATAAGGCATTGGTCTTCACAAGCCAAAGATCCCGCAATTCTAGACACCTCCGAAAAGGAGTCGCCCTCCCCAAATGGAGCCACCGTTAGTCATCAATATTTTTTACCTATTGTTGATGACTAGGTTTTCTTAGCTTAGTTTTTCTAGAAGTCGATCTCAAAACTCCACAATCTTATTATCTAGAAAACACCCCACAATTTTTGTCCTCTCTCTACCTCTTCCTGTCGACCATGATGAGAAAAAACTTCAACCGTCAAGTCCTATCTCGATTTCAAAAAATATCCCCGTCTATAGTTTGTCATAGCCGTAAATTATTTGCCATCATTTACCCTTGTTTCTCATGCCATTCACTATCCAACGTATGGACAAAATGTCTCGTAACCCTATCCCCGGTCATCTTGTCATTTGAAAATCTGATCATACTCCGAGAAAACATCTGCAATCTTTCAAAGATTGTCCCTAAGTTAGATAGTGGTGTTTAGGGAGTTTTTTCCTGGCTAAGACATCCTAAGCCAAAAACCTCTCGTCTAGTACCCGCCAGCCTTGAATTAGTTCCCATCCTGCAAAAACAAGATTTGATCCATCCATAGGTCGCACACCACTAAGAGGTCATTTTTGTCTCATTTTGAAGAATAGCAAATATCCAAATCGAGAAAAGATGAGGATGTTCACCGGTACGAAAAGAAATACGCTTAGACTGGGAAAAATCTCCATGAAACACCAAAGGAGGCTCTCCGAGGTTCAAAATCGGTGGTGTTTCGACATTGGTGTTTTCAGCTCGGTGTGTTTCGATCTTAGAGGAAGTTTCTTCCATTAATGACAAAAGGACACTTTCAACGAGTCCTTTCCTGCTGAATTAGCTGTCATCAGTTGAAACAAATGAGATTGGCGAGAGTGAAAGGGCAACTAACGAAAGTATGGTTTTGAAATCCTAAATCGCTTCTTTACACGATCATCCTCCAAGCACATAAGCACCAAACAGCGATGCGTAATGTTGATCAACAGTGTTCCAAACATCTCCTCCAAAAAGCGGTCAAGCGTAGTCTTTCCAAAAGAGTATCATCATGAAAAAGCTGCAAGAAGACCAGCAAGCTTCTTATGTTACTTTGAACCCGAGATGTGAAGATCGCCAAAAGCAATTTCAAAGAGTACTAAAAACACGGTCGAGGAAAAGTTGGCTCAATGATGTCTAAAGCAGCCAAATACTCTCCATAGACAATTCACATTGTTCTTTGATCCAGCGTTCAACGGTGATATTTGCAGTGATATACATCTGGATACAAATGCCTCACAGCAAAGAAGACACTAGGTTCAAGTGATTCTACCAATGACAAATTCGCACCCACTACGTTTCCTCTCGTATTCTTCAAACGCGAGACATACGCGAAAAGAAATGACACAATGTTGAAATAGGTAAGATTTCATGCACGAGTATGATAACCTCCTCCAATAAAAAGCGAGACGGTTAGCGGCAAAATGTGCGAACTCTCCTTGCAAAAAGCGAAGATGGTTTCGAAAGCAGTGATGATAACCTCCATCATGAAAAGCCAGGATGGTTAGAAAGGCATGTTGTGGCCTCCTTCACGAGCAAGCGGACTGCACCGACATGTTCTCAGTAGACTTCGGAAACTATTGTGAGCCACCTCCTCCAAAAAATGAAAAAGTGGATGCATCGTGCCAGGGTTTCAAATTGTGTTCTGTGAGTAAGTTTTCTACTGGAAACACAAGGTTGAGGAATACGTGTCACGTAATGAAAAATGATAAGTTAAAGGCCTTTTTCATACTACGTAGCAGTGAAAGGTTGGCATGCGCACGGTGTTAGGGAACCTTTGATCTTGTGTTTATGACAGCCTCCCTTCAAAGGATAAATCGAGAGGGTTATAATTTTGATTAAACGAAGCCTTTACGAATGATGTAAAATTGATAGTACCAAGCTCGCATTTCTAGTCATGTCTCTAAAGTCGGTATAAGGGAGCATTCACACAGAATGTGTAAAGAGAAAATGGCATTCTTGTCTTTACAAATCCATTATGGTGTAGCACCAGGACTAAATCTCTCCCCGAGTGATGAAGGAAAGGCAAGCATCGAGAGCCATCTTTTTCGGACTTCGCCAAAGGACAAAGGGCACATTGTAAGAGGGTGAAAAACATTTCATCGCTTTATAGGCCATCCTTCACAAAAAGGCAGAGGATCAGCCCTCTAAATGTTTGCACCATGAAACAACTCATCCAAAGGTTAAAGTGTGTATAAAAACATGTTTTCAAAGCTCACGATCGAAAGGGCTCCTCCATTAAATAGGATAAAAGATACAGTAGGTTTGAAAGGACAATATGGCGGTATCTTTATAAAGATCATTTTTGGCGCTCCTTTATGAAAACCAACAGAAGAGTACAAATCATGTTTTAAAAAGACCTCAAAGCCTGAACATACTTGTAAGACAATGTCCGATAATGCTCTCCTTAAACTCATCAACAAGAGGGTTGCATTATGGTTTTGAGAAGTTGCAATAGTGGTGTGTGTGTGATTTTACTTGCGTGATAAATACAACAGGTCTTAGTTTTCAGCGAGCCTCTCACAAAGCGAAGATAAGGCCTCATGATTATTAAAAGTTGAAAGCTAGGTATGAAAAGCAGGGAGGCACGAGGAGTAGTTGGAGAGGAGCCTCTTCAATCATAAACACAAGGCCTAGCAGGTGATTATGAACAACTTGAGTAGTTATCATAACATGATTCTCTCTCCCAGCAAGTAAAAGGTGAAGCGTGACTTTTGAAAGGACCTATTCACCTCACAAAACGATGGACACGTGGGTGTTTGTTAATCAGGGAGTCCTGTTTGCTTAATGTTTTCGCGAAATTTTTTCGAAATATTATAACCTTGATAAACGCTAAGAGTGTCCCACAGAGGCTACTTTGGTTAAAAGTGGCCTCCATAGGATACGTGTGGAGAAACACGCTTTAAAAGAGGTGAAACGAAAGGTTTAAAGGGCGCACTCTCAAAGCACATATGGACATAGCCCACCTTTTCAAATACGTAAAGAAAAGGCAGCAGGATCAGCCTCCAAATGTTTACACTATGAATTAGCTCATTAAAGGCTAAGAGAGGTGATTGCAACCATGATTTCGCTTCGACCAAAGCTACCTCCATCGAAATGATAAGGGCAGTTTTGAAGACGTCGGCAATTTTGTCGAGTGACACGGCGCTCCTTTCACAAATAAGCGCGAGGGCCCACCATTGTTTGAGGATATTCAGGAAATAAACAAGTGCAAAAGAGTCAGCACATGGTTTCGAAAGAGACCTCCTTACTTCATAAAACACGTAGGCATGATGGTTCCAAAAGTGGCCACAGGGTTAGTGTTTTTATAAGCCTCGAGCCAGTGTAACCCAGGTGTTGTAAAATGTTTTCACGGGACCGTGATTAAGTGGAAAGAATAGCATTAAAAGGGACTATTTGAAAGGAGATGATTCAAAATGACAAGTGGACATAGGCTATCTACCTTAGTGAATCAGACTTTCAAAGAGCTCCAAAGCTGAAAGACACTTTACATAGCCTCCTCCAAGAGCAGATCACGGTGATCAAAACCTCCTACACGAGGCGCTTAGTTTGGCACTCTCAGTCAATGGCCTCCTTCACAAAAGGAGTGCAGGGTCGCCTGCTCCAGTGTTTGCACCATGGAAACAACTCATTCAAAGGGTTAAAGGTGACAGCTCAAGCCACATGGTCACATCCGATCCAAAGGGCGCCTCTTCGCAGGAGGCAGGTAGAAAAGCACAATGCTGCATAAAAGGTGAAATTTATTATGTTCCCAAAACGGACATCCTCAAAAGCCAGAAACGAGCAGAAACAATATGAAGATCAACAAACACACTGCGCATATATGCTTTTCTCACTTCATAAAAAGTATGGATTTGCAGGTATGGATTTGAGATGTCGCATCGGAAGAGTACGGAACAAATGCCACTTATGGCGAGAACCCTCTAGTGGAAGCTGTTTCGGAGAAAGCACGTAAAATGCCATGTCATATTTTGGATGAGAAGGAGGAGAAACATGTATTTAGCAATTTTGAGTCATGTCAAGCTTTGATGGAATGAGCAGCGTGCCTGCTGTGCTTCGTGCGCGTGACAGCTGCGCAGGGTGATTATTGAAGACTTTTTCGCTATAGGCGCGTGCGATACTTGTGTTTGTGCGCGAGCACGCTCGCGCTCGACAGGCCCAACCAATCTTTCGAACGCGGTCCTTCACCCGTTCGGCAACGACCAACTTTGAACGCGGTCCTCCACCGGGTTCGAGCACCCATCAACTTTGCACACGGACCTTCAACCATGCGGCAACAAACCCAGATCTTTGAACGCGGTCCTTTCTCGTTCAAAGACGAACCAACCCTACGCGCGTCTCTGTTCAAGCGACAGCAACTGCTCCCGAACACGCTCCTCCGTTCGGACACCAACCACCTCTCGAACGGCCCGGTGTTGTTGCACGCCGTCCGAACGCCGCCCATGTGTTAATTGCCACTCTATCCAAGCCATCGAGGCGCGAGGGTGGCCCCTATCACCCGCTCTGTATACTCCGTCGTTTGCCATCCTTCACATTTAGCTTCCTTGAATTTTGCCTTTTTCTATCCTCTGCTGCACTCGCAGGTTTTCAACACCGCCGAGCCGTCACACAGATCACTACGCTTCGAGGCGCCGAGCCACTATCAACACAATTTTGCAAAAGAGGATGCCGAGGTCAGAATTTGCCAGCAAAGGGCTCATCTCCAAACTACAAATAAGAACACACACAGAGGTATGTATGTGCTTTTGGGCCGAAACTTTTGATTGAAAGATATGCTTGAAACCACAAATTTCGCACAGTGCACAAAATCGGTGAGGAAGTTAGAAGGTCTCGTTGTTTAATAGGAGGCCCTGCTTGCCAAACAAAGGAGAAAAACATTTATATGCTAAAGAGAAAAGAACCTCGCTCAACAGGTCACAAGAATTTTGTTTTGCTAGCCTTTCTATAAAAAAACGAGGAGATTAAAGGAGGAAGTTTATTGTTCAGGACTTTGTTGAAAGTTTATAAAGGGTTTGGAGAGCGTTTAAAGGAGGAAAACACATGCCTTTGCTTTTCAAGCATATCACACCTTTTCAAAAGAAGGACAGAACGGTGATTTAAAGGAAAGAGTTAATGTGTCACAGAAAGGGCGCTCTCTCTCTATGAAATGGCTAATAATACATGACGTCTATAGAGAAAAACAGACGCTGTTGAGCATCCTTTGCTCGCAACAACAGAGGAGTTATTGATGCGGACAAACTAATCGATTTTCATCGAAAAAGAATTGTTTTTCTCGTGCCTCAAATAACACAGTGATTCATTCAATATAAATACGATGGTTGGGGATAAGGGTTTTGCGATCGATTTGAAAGTAGCCATGATGTGGTGATGAAACATTGTTGTTTTCAGGAGGATACCTGTCCCTTTCACTAAAACCACTGATCACGGTGACTTCATATAACGAGTGATTGAGGAAAAGAATATAATGTCAACAAAAAGAGGACTTGTCCTGAACCAAAAAAGTAGATCCTCATTAAAAGTCCCTTTTCTACACAACAAAGTTCATAAGAAGGAGCTTGTTTTTCACTTAACAAAAACACTTGTTTGCCAACTCAGGAAAACTCAGTCTTACAAAAAGAGGAAAAGGTGTTTTTGGCTGAGGACTCATATCTCGGTGATCATTTTGCACAATGCTGGAATGCTCGGTGAAGTATCAAAGCAACAATGCCTCCAGGAAGGGAAGCAGAGCAGCACGATCGACATAGTGAAGAGGAGGAACACAGCCAGGTCCTTCAAGAGAGAGACTATTGATAGCATGGTACAACACACAAATAGTGAGCGATACTCGATAGGGGAGCGATCATAGACGGAGAGGAGAAAGCATGGAAGAAAGACATTGGAAACAGAAACCATGAAAGATTCTCCAGAGCATGTGATAGTTGCCTCTCTAGGCAAAGAAGCCAGTGACTTCATCGCCAAAGACTAAAAGTGCCACACACAACAATGAAAGAAAACCAAAAAGCAAAGAAACGAAACTCAAAGATCTCGCCCAAAGAAGGGCGCTTGGGTGAAGAGGAAGATGGAGATATGCTTATCGACATTTGATCTTTGATCATCCAGCTTCTCTACTGCTTCTGAAAACCCATGAGTGCTTTGCTCAGCAAACTGAGACAAACCATGACAGACTGCTTTTGAAGCCATTTTGGCCATAATTTGCAGCATTTTTTCTATGCACGCCATAGTGCTAGTGAGCATCCTCGACTCATGAAACTCAATTTAGTTTTGGATGGACTTAAATCTCAAGGGCATCTACTCGAGAAAATTTAGGATCCCAGAAAGAGATGCCTTCATCCCCCAGAGCTAAAGACGATGATTTGACTTTACGCCTCGCCTATCAACACAAAGGCTATTTTTCTATTTTTTTCATCACTTTAGTTCATGACATGACTTTCCGATGATCAGTTTGGGAAAACCAAGTATTTTCACTAGAGCATCCAGGGTTTCTTTCCAAAGAGTGCCTCACGAGCGCTTGTGTTTTGACACGGGAGGCCCTCAGAGCCAGTCTGCAAATACGAAATTTTTGCGTTGCTACGCTCTGTGTAGCATTTTGTGCAAAAAGCGGGTTTTTCGCCATATGCATTATCCGAAATGTGGCCAGTAGGCTTTCTTTTTAGCCATTTTCAGTAATTAAAGAGTCAATATCTTTTTTCCTTTTAGCATTTTCATGGATATTTTGAAGATATTTTTGTGCCTTGCGCTTTGCCAGCCTCGAGGACAAAAATCAGAGATTAGTTTTTAGCCTTTATGAGCTTCTAGTCGACTTTTGTGAAGCTTATCTTCTCATTCTCCATATAACTCATGGAGAATCATTGTAATATTGTTGGTTGAAGAGTTGATAAATGAAAGTCTGGGACTTTTGGAGAGCTTAAGAACTCGACCGAGCTTAGAGCACATATGTTATGAGTTTTTTGATGATCAAACTTGTTTTATGGATGGGAATAGCTAGACTTTGCTTACCCAGATGATGGAGAGGATCTATGTGCAGGATTCCATGGCTTGGTAAATGGTATTGTACTTCTTTTCAGTTATGTTTATCCTGTGTGTGCAGCATATGTATCCATGATTCATTGCTATGAGTCGCGTAGAATACTTTGAGTGTGCGCTCATGGAGGCTCATCAAATTTCACGATTTATTACGCTTTCTATGTTTTCATCTTTCTTAGTCACGTCGAAAGGATTCTCTAACTCGCCCTTTGGTCCACCTAAGAACTTGTGTTTATTTCCTTAATGATTAACATGGCATGATATCTTGCTTTTCGATTCATGGTATGCTCCGCTTTACTCACATTGTTTAAAACCTCATTAAAGGCAAATCTCCTTTGAAGTATTGACTGCATCTGGGTTAAATCGAGAGAGGTCTTGTTTTCGATCTTGCCTCTGCGCATATGCTTGCAGCGTACTTATTTCAAAGTTTCTCATCAGATTGAATGTGTTGCTTAGGGAGTTTTCCTTTCCACATTTTCGAGTACGTTGGTTTGTCTTACAGTGTAAGCTCTCAACCACTGAAAGGTGATTTTCCCACGTGCTAGGAGGGTCTTATACCTCTATGCATCACCTCGAATGTTTATTTTATGTGCATCTGCTCGAGTTTGAGTTGGATTCATAGTGATTAATGGTTAGCCCTACCACATGAATGCTCATTTTACTACAACTATTTGTGTCGATATCCCCTTGTCTCTGCACCAACTTGATGTTCATTTCTGCCTACATAAACCACGCGAAATATCCATTCGCTATACTAAATATCGGCCCTACAGTACACTCCTACTCCTTGTCTTGACATCTCTTGGCTTACTTTTGACAAAGCAGCCCAGATGGATCCAGCCATTTTCTTGTTCCTATTTTGATCCACTCGATCAGCTTTTCCTCCAAAACAACTAAAAACAAACAAACAAAACACGGCTAACAACCAGCCTCAAAATCTAAACAAACTAAGTCGAAACAAAGCTCACATCCTTCGCTTCATTGAGAGAGCCCTCTACACCGAGTCCAGAGAAGGCTGGGTCCTAGGGCTCCAAAGACTGGTTATTTGATGTTAGCCCGTCAACCTGCCAAATCACGTACCTATGACAATCTCTCCAGATAAACACTTGGAAGGTCACCAAAGGAGCGTGGTAATAGCAAGTATAGCGAAAAAGGTTGGTACATTGTATTTATGCAATGGTATTTCTAAACTCCGTTAATGCTTTAACTCAAAGGAGTGATGCAATATTATGCAATCATAGGCTTCCACACATGAATGAGAAGGGGACAAAGATTCTTCACTCAAGGAATTTGTTGCTCAAGTCGGAAGAATGTTGATTTGGATTTCCTTGTGGAGAATTGCATTTATGTAAAATGCTTAAGAGAGATGATTAAGAGTTAAAAGAAAAGAAGAGAAAAATGAGCTAGCATACACAGAAGGAAGAAGTACCGCTCAAGTATCATCTTCGTGGCTCTCGTTATTATGTTACTTTTATCGATGATGCAACTAGAAAAAAGTTGGATTTATTGTATTCAAAATAAATTCAATGTATTTGATACTTTCAAGCAATGGAAAAATTTGCTGAGATTGAGACATGAAAGAAACAAGTGTCTCACATCAAACAATGGAGGTGAATATTGCATAAAAATTTTGATAGGTACTATTCGAAGAGCATGGAATTCGCAAGAAAGATCAAGCTTCAAAGAACACCAACAAAATTGTGTCGAAAGGATAAATGTTAACAATCATGGAGCGGAAAGGCATGATATTGTGCTATGATTGGTTTTTTAAAATTTGGGTTATTAGTGTAGATATTGTTGTTTATCTATTAAACATAGGGCCTTCAATTTCTTTGGATGGTGGTATTCCAAAGAGGAAGTACGGTGATGGTAAAAAGCATAAACTACCATTTTTTAAAGCTTTTTGGTTGTGAGGCCTTTGTCCATATTAATAAAGAAAAAAGAACAAAGCTTGGAGGAAAATCAAAAAATGTACTTTTATTGGATATGATGTTAATGATTTTGTTATCGCTATATGATTATGAAAATAACAAAAATCATTAGGAGCAATAGATGTAATATTCAATGAAAAGGTATTATATAAGAACTGGCCATAAAAGAAAAGAAACAGAAAAAGAAAACAAAGAATACACGCTCTTTATGAGATCACAGAAAGGTAAAGGGTGCTCGAAAATAATAATAATCAAGGACACAAATAACAAAGAAATCACCACAACAAAGTATACCTCAAACACCTCAGTGTACAGAAGATCTACCAGGATAAGCAGTAGACACCCCCATCACATTTCTTCATTATATTATTTATTGTCGTACTACTCCGTAACCGAATGTTATGAAGAAGCAATGCAAAGTTGAAAGTGAAGAAGGCGGGCTAGCTGAAGAAGAGATACCCTTAATGCAGCAACTATACTTGGGACTTAACAAAGCCGCTTCCAGTAAAACTACAGCTTCAGAATAAATGGTTTACAAAGCCGAAGGAAATATGAGGAAAACAGAGGTAAGGTGTTAGACTTTTATGAAGGGGTTTTGCATTACAGAAAGGTATTGATTTGACAAATATTTTCCCCGTTGTTAAGATGACTTCCACGTAATAACTATTTTAAGTCTTTTAACAACAAGATTTACATCTTTAAAGGTTAGCGTAAAGAAATCATTTCCAAGGAGATTTGGAGGAAGAGATCTATATGCTTAAACTGCATGATATGAGGTCAAAGGAAAGGAAAATTAGCAGCAGTGTTAAAGAAGAGTCATATATTGGAAACAGTGTCTCCACAAATGGTATCTAAAATTTGACAAGTTTATGTCTCAACAAGGCTATAGCTAGATGTCACCTCGATCATCGTGTTTATCTCAAAAAGGAAAATATATGTGCCTATATTATATTGTTATTGTATGATGACATGCTTGTTGCAGTTCAATATGCATGAAATAAATTTGCTCAAAAGAAATTGGAAAATCTATTTGCAATGAAGGATTTGGGAGCCGCAAAATAAATCCTTGGTATGAGAATAATTGAGACAGAAAACAAAAATTAACACTATCTCTTGTGATGAGTACATACAAAATATGTTGAAAAGATTTAATATGCATGGAAACCAGTTAGTACACCTTTTATGTGCTATTTTAGACTTAGTATGAGATGTGCCCAGAAGACCTGGAAGAAATGGACTATATGTCTAAAGTTCCATATGCATCAGTAGTTGGAAGCTTAATGCAGTGTAAATTTGTTCTGCAGACAAGGCCCTCGATATTGCACATGCAAAGTAAGAGTTGTAAGTAGGTACATGAACAATACAGAAAAGAACATTAGATGGTAGTAAAATGGATTCTTTATATTTGAGAGGTACCACAAATCAAGCATTATGCTTTAAAAGGTCTGGAAACATTTCTGTCAGTATGTGATGCAAATATACAAAAGATGAGATAATAAGGAGCACTACATGATATGTATTGACTGTAGGTGGAACAACTGCTACCAAAGCTAAATCCAGTAAGTATGTACCTCACCAATGGCGCAGTATGTTGTCACATAAGAGGTTAAAGAAATGACTTAAGTTACAAAGGTTTATGGATGAATTAGGGTAAGAAGCATGATATGGGTATCGTTACACAAGTTGATAGCTTTAAATTTCATTCATCTTGCAAAGAACTCAACATTTCATTCCAAGACAAACACATACAACTCAAGCACCATTTCATAATGCAACAAGATTGAAAGATGGAAAGTTGAAGCTGAAAAGACATACATTGCTTAACTCGTATATGCTAACAAAGTTGTAATGAGGAGAAACCCAGATTACAAGCAAGTTTAAATTGTATCTTCAAGGATCATGATGAATATTAGAGACAAACAGGTCCAGAAGAGGAGTCAATAACCAAATAAATGAAGCAACAAGTGGAGTTGTTGCAAGGGCCTCATGTGGGAGATTGTTGGGTGTGGAGCCCGATTATCTTTGTTTTATTTTGTATCACAGCGTTGGACTATACCTTATCACTGGGGCGGCAAGACCGCGTAAATTAAACGTTGTCGTCACGGGGGGCGGTAGGCAAACCCTGAAGGCAGCCTCTCTCCCTGGCGATTTCTGTGCGTAGCACCGGGAGCTGAAAAATCGCATGTAAAAGTTGCCTTGTAAAAAGTATAGTAATTTCTAGTCAATCCGGGATCGTTCATTAGGCGGATGATCGATCGGTAGGAAAGTTGCGCTCAGTTTTAGGGTTTCCTAGAGAAACCCTCGCCTTTGTATGCAGCGCATCGCGGTGTAGGCATTGTGTGTGTATTCTCGCAGCGAGAAATAGACAGGGGAGAAATTTGTGAGGGAGAGAACGAGTAGGATAATGGTAGATGATCTGGGCTTCAGGTTGCGTCTCATCATTTTAAGTGATAATAGAAAAGGAAGGACCGGTTGTTCGGTGGTGCATTTAGCCCAAACTCGGGTGAAAGTCACGTATATCTGTCTCTTCCGGTTTTATGTGTTTTGTGTGCTTGTGTTTTCGCATATTTTATGTGTTTCATTACTTCCGTATTATTTAAATTTAGCAACCTAAATATCAAAGTCAAGGTCTATTTGGTTGATAAACTCGCAGAAAGAAGGGTTCTCGGTTCGAGTGGGAGCAATGGTGGGAGATGGTAAATTTAGGTCGAGAAATTTACTTATTAAAATCTCCTTACTGTGGAAGATGCGATGGACTATTATCTGTTTAAAGATTCGTACTCTACTATTGAGCTGAAAAACAAAGAAGCTAAGCATGACAAAATTAGAATGGGATATTATTGATAAAGCTATCTTTAATAATAATAATAAAGTCTTTAAAGATCGTATCCTTCAATATTTTGAAGGAAACAACAATGATGGTTTGATTAAGGAATTGGTGAAACCATATGAAAACCCTCAGCCTCAAACAAGGTATTTCTTATGAAACATTTATTTACATATGAAGATGTCAAGGTGATCCGTTGCACTATTTAAATGATTTAAGACAATTACTACCGCTAAGTTCGTAGGGGTAAACTTTGATGATGAAGTTAGGGCTTTTTTAGTTTTTGTACCTGGTCAGTTTAAAGTCGTGGAATGGTTGTGAAGTTATGGCCATTAGTAACTTTGCCCCTCGGATCTAGTACTTTAAAGTTTGATGATGTTGCCTGTACATTCCAAGCGAGGAAAATGCGATTAAAAGTTCATGAGACATTGGGTAATGCTTTGAGTGCTAGGCCTAGGGGAAGAAGAATGGAAAGAGGAAAGATCTCAGATATCACAAAGAATTGCTGGTGCTGCGTATCCAAGTCTAGAACGGGGATAAATGAAATGCGGAACAATGGACACCTAAAGAAAGACCGTAGATCTTTAAGGAAAAGGATATTATCATAAAGAAGAAAAAAAAATCATGAAGAAAATGTGACAGATGTTACAAGATTTTTGATTCTTTTCTAAAATGTTATTGATTCTTGTTTGTAGATTCAGGGCCTCATTCCATGCCACACTCGATAAGAAATATTTTCATGACTATAGCACCACAGATTGACAAGTATGCTTGGGTGATGATAAACTTCCGTAAAATTGTTGGAATGGGTAACGTTCTTTGCAAACAAATTAACGGGAAACCACTATTATTAAAGGAGGTAAGGTATGTTCCGTATCCGAAGAAAATCTGATTTCACTGTTGGCCATTAGGCAGTTGAAGGTTGCCAGTGACAAATTTGGCGTATAAAACTTGAAGATCACCAAAGGAGGGCCTGCCTAGCAAAAGGCAGTGTTGGTACATTGTATTGATGCAATGGTATTTCTAACTATGTTAATGTCAGAAATTCCAAAGGAGCAGATGTAGCGTTATGGCATCATAGGTCTGGACACATGAGTGAGAAGGGGATGAAGATTCTTCGCTAAGAAATGTGTTGTCAAGTTTGAAGAATGTTGATTTGGATTTCGTGAGAATTGCATTTATGAAAATAGAAGAGAGTCGCATTTTTGTGAGTTGGGAAAGAAAATAAGAGCGAAAAATTAGAGCCATGCATACGTACGCGATGCATCGCCGTGTATCATCTCTTGGTGGCTCTCTATTATTATGTTACTTTTATCGACGATGCAACTAGAAAAACTTGGATTTATTGTATTCATAATAAATCAGGTATTTGATACTTTCAAGAAATGGAAAGTTCCTGCTCGTATTGAGACAAGAAAGAAGTTGAAATGTCTCGCATCGTATAATGGAGGTGAATATTGCAAGAAAGAGTTTGATAAAGACTGCTCAAAGCATGGAATTCACAAACAAGAAAGTTCCAAGAAAATGGTGTGTCAAAGAACAGTAATAATCATGGAGAGTGCAAGGTGCATGAGATTGCATGGTGATTTCCTTTACAATTTTGGGAAGATGTCGTAGATACTATTGTTTATCTAATAAATAGAGGCCTTCAAGTTCCTTGGATGGTGGTATTCCGCAGGACATGGATAGGTAAAAGGTAAACTACTCTTTAAAGGCTTTAACAGAGGCTCTTGTCCATATTAACAAAGAAAATAGTACAAAGCTTGAGGAAAATCAAAGAAATGCACTATTGATATGGTGTTAATGATTTTTAATACTTTATATGATTATGAAAATCGAAGCAAAATCAATAGGGATAAGAGATGTAATATTCAATGAAAAGGTATTGTATAAGAACCGGCTTGTAGGAAAAGGGATTTACAGGATGAAGGAAGAATATTATATGAAAACAAGAGAAAGCAAAGTCATACTTGTGGTGAAGGGGCTTGGTAACAAAATAAATGTATTGATTTTGATGAAATATTTTCCCCTATTGTTAAGATGACTTCAATCAAAACTATTTTAAGTCTTATACCAAATGAACACATGTACATCTTGAACAATTAGAAGTAAAGACAAGATTTCTACATGGAGATTTGGAGTGGAAGAGATCTATATGAGCACCATGTATGATATGAGGCCAAATGGAAAGAAAAATTAGTGTGCAGTGTTAGAGAAGAGCTTTGCATGGCTTAAAACAAAGCCCAAGGTAGTGGTATCTAAAATTTGACAAGTTAATGTCCTAAACAAGGTTATACTTGATGTCACCTCGATCATCGTGTTTATTTGAAAAGGAAAATGATGGCGCCTATATTATATTGTTATTATATGTAGATGACATGCTCAAGGTGTGTTCAACATGCAGAAATAAATGAGCTCAAAAGAAAATTGGCAAATTCATGCAATGAAGATCAGAGCTTCTAAAAATCCTTGGTATGAGAATAACTAGACAGAAAATCGAAAATTAACACTGCCTCGTGATGAGCATACAAAAGGTGTTGAAAAGATTTAATATGCGGGAATGCAAAACCAAATAATATACCTTTTGCTAGCCATTTCAAACTTAGTAAGAAGATGTGCCCTGCGACCAAGAAGAAATGGACTATATGTCTAAAGTTCCATAAGTGCATCAAAGGCTAGAAGCTTAATGCATGCAATGACCGCACAAGGCTCCGATATCGCACATGCAAGTGGGAGTTTTTAAGCAGCACATGAACAAATTCAGAAAATAAAATTGGATGGCGTAAAATGGATTCTCGTATACTTGAGAGGTACCACAAATCAAGCATTATGATTTTGTGGTTCAAACATTGTTTCAGTGGATATGTTGATGACATACAGTGACAGAGATAATAGGAGACACCAGCAAAAGATATGTATTTACCGTAGGTGGAATACCGCCATTGGATTTCAAATCCAAAGTGTTGTTGCACTTTCAACAACAAAAGCAGTATGTTGTCGCTACAAGAGGCTAGTAAAGAAATGATTTGGTTACAAAGGTTTAGAACAACCGTGCTAGCATTATATGGGCACAAGTATAATGATAGCCAAAGTACCATTCATCTTGCAAAGAACTCAACATTTCTATCTCCAGGACTAAACACATACATCTCAAGTGCCATTTACACAATAATATTAGAAGATGGATAGTCAAGCCGGAAAAGATACACACCAGCTGCACCTTGTGACATGTCAACAAAAGTTGTAGCCAAGGAGAAATTGAGATTATGCCTACTTTCTGGCACCTTTGTCTTCAAGGATGGCGATGAAGATGAGAAACAAATTGTGTCCAAAGAGGATTCATTGTCCAGCAAATGAAGCAAAGAGGGAGTTGCTACAATCAATATCCATGTGGGAGATTACATGTGGAGCCCGATTATCTAGAGTTGTAGCGTATCAGCTGCTTCAGATATCTTAATATAGCAGTCCTTCACATAGTTTGGATTGTCACCCAAGGCTCACTGTATTATCTCTTGATTGAACAAGCAAATCAGTTTGAATGGGACCAACCTCTCAAGAAGTCACGAAAGATAAGAATAGTGTAGGGACATCATGTAAAAACCAACAATGGTAAAATGATGTGGGCTTAAGAGACAATGCATCGTAAAGAGGGCCGCCCACAATACTGTAAATCAAATACTGGCATGAGCATGAGGAACATAAAAGAACATATTAGTTACCAACAGACCTATGTGTCCGTATACACAAGAACCACACATGTTGGTGGCATATTAACCCATGAATCCTTATATGAAAATGGCGTTTAAAAGCACCCTCCTCAAGTAACTAATATAGCAAATATGAAGAGATGAACATGGAACAAAAGATATCATGACTAGGCCTATTTAAAGCGCTTGACTAATTCTGCAAAGGGCATCAACAAGGATGAATCTCATCGCAAACTAGGAGCCACTCACACTAGAACACATGATACAAGAAGAGAAATAGCATGGAATGAGATATTGTATTAACACATAAGAGAAATTACACTGTGAGATACTGTAAAGACTTAATCCCTATTACATTTATAATCTCCTTCAATGAGACTGTACGTGCTCCTAAACTTTTCATACATAAATATTACAAATGTGCAAAAGCCTTTTTCACCGCACAATGGTCGATAGAAATCTGAACCCTTATAATGTCTTCTTTTTCAAGTTTTATAGAAAAGATAGAGAATTCTAGATGAGAGTGTAGATGCACACATTTAATGACTCAATTTGAATAAAATAAGGAAAGAACAATGTATCAAGAATGACTAACTATAAATGGTTGTACTTTTACAACTGCTCTCTAGAATAATGTTGGGAGATGAAAATCTCCTTATAACATGACACGAATAATAAACATATACAATGTTCGCTCATCGAGAGAGGGAAAATCGCTACCATAAACCCTCGAAATAACTTACGATTTTGTATTGTACTCTGTGCCTTTAACTCTCCGAATTTGAACCTTGATCATTAATGCATGCAACGTCCCTTGATTTTCTTTCGAGGTTCTCGTAGATCCACATTCTTGTTCTCTTTAATGACGTCACTTAAAAATTTGGCCTCGTGCTTCTTTTCTTAAATTTCACACCAGTGTAACGTCCTTTTGGCATGCCCTTGACCTCTCGTAATGGAGGCGATAACCAGAGAGGCTCTTTATCGTCTTAAAACCTCGCAAAACCCACAAAACATTAGGGAAAAAAACCGTGAGGCAAAGAGCATGTGAGGTGAGAATGATAATACGCGGGACACGAACAAGGCGTAACACGATGGGTGGTGTGAGGAAATAATGAGGCACCGATTAAACCGGTGGAGCGCGAATTTTACGATAGTCAGCTTTGATGTGAGAAATGAATGACGACGAACATAAATAAAAAAACACACATAAACTCTCATGTATATACATATGGCGCAGGAACACACACGCACGAGGTCGAAACACGGGATGCACGGGGGACAAAGAGGGTCACAAGGGCCGGAGTCAACAGACAGGGTGAATCGGATTTCCCGCTGCCGGATCTTGGAAGGTAAATCAATGGTTAGGGAGGCGATGTACACGCGTGGTGGTGGGCTGTGTGGCGCGCGGCACGGTTAAAGCTCGTGCAGACCCCGGAGATTTATAGCCATTGGATCTTCGGCTTCTACAAGACCTGACGGCCGGACGATGATTCCGCTCGCGCATCCATTAATCAAGCGAACGCGCGGGGAAGGCAGCGCCCCTGCTCACCGAGGACACGCGCGCGTATGATCTATGGAATCGCCGGTCCGGCGAAGAAGGCCGCCGCCCTATGAAACGGGTATGACAATACCGCCGTTTCTTACAAAGGATACGGACGCGGGGGCCACCATAAAAGATCTCGCTCCGTTGATTCAATTCAACGATCTGCCACCATTGCGCCCGAAACATAAAACAATAAGCTCCCTTTTCCTTTTAGCTATAGGTCTCCAGTTTCCCAAGCCATATGACAGCTGTGCCACCTGGGCTAAGGTTCCTAGGACCGGCCCGACACATTTAAATTATGCCTTAAACCTTTGTAAGAGCGGGTTTTTCGGCGGAAACGGCAATATCACATAGGAGCATGAAGTTTTAGGTCGCGTAAGAGAGCCTGGTGTTCGGCCCGAAATGAGCGCTGGACTGCAAATTCATAGGCAAGGGTAAATACATACAACACTCGCTCCATTTGGGACTTCGATGGTCGTCCCCAGGCGTTTGCAGTCACCAGACCACCGACCCTCCACTTTGCTTCCTCGACCTCTCGGCCCTCGCCTCGGTAAATGCCGCATCCTTCTCATGAAAATAAAAATTCAAACAACTTGTTAATAAGAATAATACAAATCGGCGTTTCCAACCTCGGGTCGAATTCGAGCATGGCTTGAGAAATTGGTCATTCACAGGGCATCCAACAGATCACCCCGGCAGGTTTTCCAACATGAAAGTGTTATTTCTCCCCCCATTTACTATCTTGAATGGATCAAAACCACAACACTTTCAAACCCTAGCATGCTTGCCCCTCCTCTCGCTCTCATGAAGACCCATCTCGAGAACTGGTGTCACCAATTTGGAAGTTCCTATCCTTCGCATGCCGATCAAATATATTTTTTCATCTTCTCGGTATTCTATCACCTTCGATTAACTCCGGGTTCCGTGTTTCTTCCAATTCTACCAGCTTCATTAATCCTCCCGATCATGTCATCCGGTTCTTCTTGGTTTTCTCGTATAAAGTGTGCTATCGGCAATGCTAATTGCACAGAAACACAGCTGCCTCTCTTCCATATACCAGCTCATAAGGAGATTTCTCGTTGCTCTTTGTCGGCTATCCTATTCGCCTACAGAGCAAACTTTAATTGAGAGTCCCGCCTTCTGATTTTCACCGATTGTTTTCTTCTGTGGCCCTCGCCGTGTTTTATTAGAAGATTCGCTAGACCATTTCTGGATAGTATGCTGTGGAGCAGCCGTGGATGATGTTATACCTTGGTAAAAATTCACAAACCCAGCGTACCCAAAAGCCCGTGCGTTATCAACATAACTCGGCAGTGACAAAACAAACCTAGATATGATATTGTCCTTACAACTTCATTATCACAAAGATCCGTAGCATTTTCGGTAGGTATGGCTTCCACCCATTTCGTAAAGTAATCATGGTCGTTAATATCCATTTATATTGGCCACTTGATGGGGGATGTATTCTATAAAATCTAGTCTCATTTCTCGAAATGGTTCATTTACATGAATAGGAATCAAGGGCAAGGCTTCTAATTTCCGTTCTTCGCAAATCTTTGGCACTTCGTCACATGCAATCGACCCAAACAAAGGTGTTCGTAGACAATTTTGGCCAATAAAAACCAGCCTTCGAGATTTTATGAGTCGTTGCCCTCCAAATTTAATGCCTCCATATTTCATGGAATTCTCAATAACATATTTCATTCATTTTCTCGTGAGTACATGTACAGTACCGAAGGGTCTCTCCATGTAGTTGTCCATCACAATTATGTATTTCCTAGATTTCATTCTTACGTCCGCATTTCACCTTTTATCACAACCTTGAGGACAAAATGGTTGTTAAAAGATATTCAACTATTTCTTTGTACTGAAGATTGCTAGATATTTCATATGTATCTTTTTTATAGCTATCTCTCACCTTTGTTGTTCTTCATCTTTTTATCTTTCTGTTTGCTATCATGGATAAATTAATGCCCAAATCTTGATGATTTGATTCGTACAATATCTTAGCAAGTCTCCGTCCTTAACCAACTTAGTAGGCCTTATGTCCAAATCATACTCGTATTTTTGCAATCCATCTTCCTCTACCTTCGCTATCTTCGAATAAGATGTCTTTATACCGTTAGGGAACATATGCAGAATGTGAGATTGCAAAACATATACTCTAAAAAGCTTTATGATTTTGTCAGTAAAAGGTGCCTCTGCTTCTCCAATATATTATATTTCAATTCATCATAAAGCACTTGATCAAGAAAGTTATAGGTCGTTCATATCCCTCATTTTTCTTCGTAATAATACCCGCAATTGTATGAGGTGAAGCAAATGAAAAGACTATAAAGTTTGTTGTAATCGTCTGGGCCTAGCACAGGAGCTTCAATAAATGCCCGTTTTATCCTTGTGAATGCATCTCTAGACTCCTCGGGACCATTTTACTTCATTTTTCTCTTTTCAACATACGTTTATATGCCTAACTATCTTGATAGTTAGGAATAAACCTTCTCAAAAAATTGATTCGCCGAAAAACACCGCATTCTCTTATTCCCAGATAGAACATCGTTTATTACTTCAACTCTCTTAGGATCTATTCTCACACCATATTTAGTTACAATGTGCCCTGTTATTTTCCCCTTATCTAATGCAAATAAAGACTTTTGAGGATTGAGAGGTAAGGCCGTACCTTCGCATTTTTCAAAAGTTCTTCTTAAATGCTCAATATGCTCATCATCGTTCTTTGAAAACACTATGATATCATCAAGACATACGCCAAAAACTTGTCTTGTTCTCCAACAAAGGCTACAACCATTGCCCTCGAAAAGTGAAAGCCTCCGCATTAATTAATCCAAATGGCATCCTAGCATACACATAAAAGTTCCTCATGGTGTAGTAATGCAATGTCTTCCGGAAATACAAAATTACCCGATTATAACGTAAAACTATCCATCATCGACATTCTCGTATGCTCAAATACTTTCAGAGGCCGTCCATCTTAGCGTTGGATAACGATTTTTCAACATGCTCTTATTTAAATTCAAGAAATCCACACAAGAGTCTATTTCTCCGTTTTTCTTTCGAATGTGAATGCATCATACCATACCCATTCCGAGTAATTTCAATGCACAATTATCTTGGCCTTAGTAGCTTAATTTTTTTTTTTTTTCAATAGAGGGAAGTAGCAAGAGATTTATCTGTCTCGAGTTTCCGCTTGTATGGCTTTGCATCTTCCTCAATGGAATCTTATGTTGCATTATACTAACATCAAAAGTTTTTAGTCCCGATAGGACCAAGCAACATGACTGTAGGATTGAAAACTTCAAATATTTATCTTTATATTCATCTCGACTCTTTTTACATAATTTGACAATTTTGGGATCAAGATAAGCGTTTCCGTATCTGCATCTCCCACTTGATCTTTCTTCTCGTCACTTCTTTGTTTGGCCGCAACGAATATCATCTTTGTTAAATAACCTTTCTAAAGGCACCAACCCTCTAGGTATAACATTTCCTTTCATCTCAGTGACTGTTACTTCCTGCTATTCTTTCTTCCCATTTGTTTTCTCTGCAGATTTTCAATCCTTTCCTCCTCATAATCATCAATCTCTATATTAGTGAATCTTCCCAATCGTCTCCATGAATCTCTACCATTCATCATCTTCACACCGCCAATGATTACAGTAGCGCACCGTACGTGATGGTTTGTACCGTACCTCCACTTCATATCTTAGAAGCGGGTTCCGAGGAGGACTCGAATGTATTGGCGGCAAGAAGAGAATCGCTATTCTATTTTGCCCCTCGGGCATGAACCTGTGATAAAGGCCGAGAAGAAGTTTTCTATCATGTCCCGATACTTCGTTTCTACAAGGCTCGAGCCGAGGGTGCTTAGTTTGACATTCATTTTTGACCGCCCTTACCACTCAAATTTCGGTAGTCTCCCAAAGCTTTTAAACATTTGATGCCATGTTTCTACCGTCTCAGCCCCAATAATAGTGCTTCATATTCAACTACATTTTTTGTAGCCTCATACCTCAATTTAAAAGATGTTGGCATCCATTTTCCCGTAGGGGGAGATTAGTAGCACCTCACTTCCATTGCCTTCTCTTGAATTTGCTCCATCAAAATGCAAAGTCCAAATTTCTCGATTCCCACCTCTTTAGTCGCTGCCTGAATTTGTCACAGAGAGGCTCGTTAAACATAATTTTACTTTTCTAACATCAAACACATAAGTCTCCTCTTTGTTATAAACTGAGAGTTCTTCCGAGCGCCACTCTTAGTTACTATTTTAACAAATCTAGTCTCCCTAAGACAACCTCCTTTCTCGACTTCCAAAGACCGGGATGATATGTTAAATCTAATGGATTGATCCCAAGACGGTACCCTGTGACCTTACAATAAAGATGCCAAAGTGGTCGGGATACTGCCAAGAACCACAATATCCATGACCACACTCTTTGTCAGATTTGAGCCAAATTGACCAGCTTAAATCTTTAATCATTCCCAAGCATTTAACTCCTTTAGAATCAAATGAATATAAATCTTTGTATGGTCCGGGTAATTTGCATTCCAGTTCGTTCCATGACAAGACAGAGGCATAAGATTGTGGGAAAGCCTGGTGTAATCGTAATACACAATTGTGCAACATTAGGTCATGTATAACCAGAGACATCAAGAAAAGAGACAGAAGGTCTACTCTCAAAAGGCAAATGCACAGCCATGGGTTCTTTCTTGAAGTGTTTAAACTATCGTAACATTGGTATCGTGAGGAAGTATAAAGGAAGTGTTCTGAGACCGATATACAAAGTTGTTTAAGAAGTCTGGCCTATGTGATGAATTCGAATCTTCTCAAGCTCTTTTGCAACTGAAAGTTGTGGGGGCTTTTCTATCACAACTTATTTTGAGTCCTTATTTTCAAATCGAAGAATTGACTTCTTTTGACACCGGCTCAAAGATTAGAGGATCGCATTATTTTGGAAGCGGCATGTTCTGACTAGTTGACCCAAGGGAGTATTTAGAGGATTCTTACCTTTTCTATGTTTTCTTTGTTGTCGATTCCTTTTCCGAGCAGATGTTTCTTTCCTAGGTGGCCTTCTTCTTGATCTTGAGTCCTCGGTCCTTCCAGAAGACCCAGACCATTATACTGAATTGTGCTTGCATGAAATCAGCAAATTGCTTACAATAATGACTCAATCGTCTTCTTTCGTCTTGCAACGGCAATCATCATCATTACGTCGAAAGCGTATTTGAATCTTTCTAATCCATAAGTCGCATCTCCAAAAGGGAGTCATCTCATTGTCCTTCCAGTACAAGGGATGAGGTACTCGGTCTTGTTGTTCCTTTGCTTCTCCTTGTGAATATCCTGGCAGAAATGGTGGTCTTCTAGTACCGAGATTGTACCCTCTGCTTGGAGCATTGTAAGGTTTCGGGAGCCGCATTTTTAGCTTCCGCCTTAAGTCATCGAACCGCTTTATCATTTTTCTTATTTCATCCATTTTATCTCGAATATTTTTCCCCGATTAGAGGTGGAACTTCTTCGGCTTTCTCCTAGTTCTTGTTCAATTTTCCTTCGCTCTCAAAGGAGGCAAAGTTTGTTTCAATTCTAGAGCATCCGATCGCATCAATTAAAGTAGTGTGTTTTCTTTCTCTCAACGAGAATCCAAAGTCAAAATCAAATCGCTATAAAAATTATTTTCCGCAAGAAATTAAGGGAAGGCTTCATCTCGTAGTGTTATGCTCGTATATAACAATTTGTTGAATCTTTTGATAAATTCTCGATAATTTCTTATCTTGCCTTTTCTTCATAGTATTGAACTCAAGAAGACATCGACCATGATCTTTTCTTTTTCTCCACTTTCCGAGAAAAGTATTCTCCATAATATCCCTGTGGTTACTGAATGGGCCCTGGGTAACGTCTTGAACCATTTTCTCGCTTCCTTCCAAAGACCCGCACAACAATCAATTGCATCAAGGTGTTCAACATTTAAGTTTCGGCTAGCATATGGTCTCAAAGATGTTTCGAGCATCAACTTCATTTTCAACTATTAAATCTTGGCACCTTCAAATAATCTTGTGGCATATCACTGAAATACTCTTGGGGCATGTCACGCGGGAGCGTATTTGTTCAATAGAAAAGCAGAACATTAGCCATTGGTGAGGAAGTTGTATGCAAATCAGCCCTAGAGATACAAATGGAAGGGAGAGGAGAAGGAAGTGAGTATGAATATGTTGAAGCTGACAATGTTCCTCCAAAAAGACTACCATTTCAAATGGAGCCTCAGAACTAAAGAGAAATTGTTAAGTCACTAAGCTCAGTAAGTAAACACCATGTGAAAATCGCGACCTGGCGACCCCGCGACCTCAAAGTCGCTGTGTCGTCGGGGTCGCATATCCCCGAAATCGATGACACCGCGACTACACCAGCGACCCAAAAGTCGCTAGGTTGCCGGTGTCGCAACCATGTTTTCGTAAAATCGTTACTATTAATTTTTACACCCGGTACGACCCTGTGTCACTAAATGCAAGGTCGCTGGTGTCGCAAAACCGAAAGTTTGACAACCGCGACCCACGACCTCGCATTAATTGCCGGCCCGCACGTGCGATTTTCTATAAAAGGGAGTGTCGTGTCGCATTTTTCACATTCGTCGATTTGTAAGCAGGTCCGACAGCCCTCAATCGACGAGTTTTTCCGGTAAGTTGCCGCCTTTCCGCCGTTTCCGTTTAATGATTTTTTTGCCTAAACCCGCCCCCTTTAGCTCTTAAATTTTCTTTTCTTTGTCGAGCTTTTGATGTTTTCCGTGTTTTTGTAACTATATGTCGCATGAATTGCCCAAAACCCCCGCCGTTTTGTTGTTTCACCCTATACATCCCTTGCCTTTGAAATCATGCCACAGCCTTTCCCCCCGTCTTAACGAAATCTTTTCGAAGAGAAAGGGACAAAAAAGAGTTCGATGGCCGCGCAAAAACCCCCATGAAGTTGTGCTCGACACTGGCGCACTCAATGTACTCAGTCGCGCAGTTGCTCATAGTCGCATTTTTCTCCATTTTTTCAAGATTTACACCGCGACCCTGGGGGTCGACCAGTCGCTGTGTCGCCAGTCGGCGTCTTCATTTTTCGAGATCCCCACCCAGACTTAGCGACCCAGTCGACCCTGTGTCGCCAAAGTCGCGCGTGGGTCGCGCGTCCTCGCTGTGCGATCCGCGACCTGCAGCGACTCGCAGTCCGGGCCAGCATTGACCACCAGACTTCTCATCAGCTAAATTGAAATCGAAGCTATCACCACATGTCGTTCTTATCGTGGGACTCTTCGAACCTGACAAGAAACTTCAAGCACAGCACAGAAAGTACACACCGTGCTCCCTATCGCAAGGACATGGCGCCCGCTATCTCTTAGAAAGGACAAGAAAATAGTGAAGAGATTAGAGTCGGGGGTGGTGTCTCACCCCAACACATACCTATATACCCACTTTTTCAAAAGACGACAACATGAGACGGCACCGTATTTACTGTGGAGTTCGCCAAATCGGGTAAATAATTTCCACATCTCCTGCATCGTAAGTATACTGGCGTAAAGAGGTTCAAACTACATCTCATAAATATCCACCATATTCCCATGCCCGGAGATCATAGACTGGATCAGCAAAAAGACAAACTCTAGAAGCTGCATCGTGATCAACAAGGCAGGTAGCTTTCACTACACCGGTAGGCCCGATGCACACACGGCTATTCACCGCCCTCGCCCAAACGAGCATTTCCGGCATGGGCCGCTGCTCACGCCGTTCCAACAGTTGATACTATTAAACAATGGTGGAGTGGCTTCCAGAAGTTCAAGGTAAAAAAGAAAACGAAAAGCACGAAAGCAAGCAGCCCAAGGAAGGTTTACAAGTTGGTTGCTCATGCTCGCAGAGCTATTAAAACGCGATTGCTCCACCCCAGCGTGTGCCGTCATTATCATGGAGTATGTGACAACACATGGCACCCGTTTCCAACTAGGCCGGCATACCTGGGATGACAATGCAGCATCAACTTGAACTTCCGTCCCGAAGAAGGAATGCCGTCGAATTTTACATGGCCTCGTACCTGCCAGACGCGCTTGCGTCTTAGCAGATTTTGATGGATGGGAGCAATAACCGGGACCCAAGAACACGCGCGGCAATTCATATCTACAACTCAAGGTATTTTGGGAGTCCAAATACAAATGTGATATAGATCGATCTCCAAATATTTGTTCCCGCTCACACAAACATTTATTTGGCCAAGCACGCCCCTCGCATGCCGTGGCTGCCGAAGGAGACTCGGCCAAAGTGGCGCACCCAAGCCCTTTCCGGGGTACACCTTCATCCGGTCTTTGGAACTTACAAGGCGCCACATGCTATGCCTCATTTCGTGACTCGACAAAATGCTTATTCAGGAGGTGTGCTTTCGTATGTCAGCACACGGATTCTCCAACATCCCGTCTAAGGGCAAAAAGAAGCCGCGTCTACCTCCGCCCCTCACCATTGGTTCGTCTGGCGCTACAAAGACCGGCGTTGGGCTACGCGCAGGCACACAATGAGAAGTTACCGACCGTGGGGGCACTTGAACACCGCCACATACAACGAGACAGGCCCCGAACACCGCCGAGAGCGACCCCTGGCGGACTTATCAAAGATTCGAACGCCTGCACGAAGATGAGAGAAACTCCATAATATCGAAAGACAACTTGCTCCTAGAATTGACGGGTCCTGGAAGACTCGTATGACTTAACTCAGAGACAAAAAGACGTCGCTAGAGGTGCCTTCATCCGTACTCAAGAAATCCCAACCAACACAAAGCCAACTCCATCCATCAAAAAAGGAAGCAGAAAGGCAAAGCCTAAGGCAAGGAAAGGAGAAAAGCAAAAGAAGATGAGAGGCGCGCCAAAAGAGCAAGCAACAACGAACACAAAGAAGAATGTCAAAGAGGCTAGAGAAAGAAAAAAAGACAAGGAGGCACAAGTCACAATGAACTAGCACTTGCTGCGCACGCGGACACAAGAGGTCGAACGCCAAAAGAAAGCCGGGCGTAGCGCTCATCGCAATGGTACATGAGGGTCAACAGAAGCAGTGACAGGAGTCGAACGCGGAGGAAGGAAGAAGAAGAGAAGAACACAAGAGGAAAGGGAGGATGAAGGCAGGCCGGATGATCTTGAGGTAACTCCTTCGACACACTCCTCCGGGCCGCACAAACCTCTCGATGTTAGATCGCCCCAAAGACAGAAGAAGAAAGGGTTTGGGACCTGACCGTACTCATATCGACTCTGGCCGTTCAAAACTGGCTGAAGAGAAGAGGAGAGATCGTTGGCACAAAGTCCCTCCGCATCATCCGTTGTCAACAGCAAGGATATAGTTTTACAGCACCAGACTAACCGCAATGATAGCACCGCAGTACCGCTCGTCGCGGCTACCAAGGAGAATGTAATCCGGGATGAGTAGAGAACAGTATTCTACAAAATGCATCGCACGCAAACCGAGCAACGCGAAAGATAGCGTACAAGAGAAAGCAATTGCAAGTGTAAGTCCGTAAACTTCGAAATCCAGCTCTTACCAAAATGAAGTCTCGCCACATACTTTTCAAGGAGCGTGGGAGGTGTTGGAAGTGACTATGATGTGTATGGTGAAATGTTCACCATCAAAATGTGCCGCCGCTTCCTTCCGGCAAGACACGCATCGGTGTCCGGTGGCACAAGATCACCAAAGAAGCTTCATAGGTTTTGGACAGATGATGGTTGACAATGCGCACTCTCGGCACCGAAAATTTGCTCAAGAGGGACCGGATTCGACACAGATGCAGCTCAACTTCCGCATGGCAATGCAACTGAGACAAATTGTCTAAAGACCCGGGACAAAGTGATGTCCTCGTACGTTCACTTGATTAGTGGTATCGACTCACGACAGCCGCATCACATCCCATCGCTTGGGGGCATTAGTAGGTGCACCCTGGAACAAAAACTGTGAGATCAAGCGTTCTGCAACCTATCAAGAAAGCCACGCCTGATCCAGCTCCTCCGCATTCAAGAGCACCTTGTCAATTCATCGTCACTCAGTCACGATTTATACCAAGCTTTGCGCCGCTTTTCTCAAATCAGATCGGAGCGGTGAAAAGGGAGACCTAGTACCGAAACGCTTTGGAATGTGTGCAAGAAGAAGGAGGAGGCACTGCATTCCCCCATAGCGGCGAACACCGTGCATGGTGCAGGATTTCCGAAGAGAGTGTCAGAAAGCTGACATCCTTGACATTAATATTTCGGCGTCCCTACAGAAGCAAGTCTCGAGCAAGCACTAGAACCAAAGCCCAAGTCGCACCAACAGGATAGGTCGCGAGTCGCATCTCTCGCTCTAGGTCGCAGTCGCATCACCTCGCCTGTGTCGCGATGAGTGGGTCGCAAGGTAACCCAAAGGTCAAGAAGGCGAATAGTCAAGGAAACCCAAGAACTATTTTCTTTGTGATCGTATTACCGTACAAGCATTACCCCACAAAAGATGTGTTGCTAATGACATCTCTGGAGGTGTACGTGCTTTATCTATAATCTCGCTACGCATAGTGTTTGATTCGTGTTTAACACATTAATCTGTATTCGTATCATGTGAATGAGTGTATGTCCGTTGTGTTCAAACAGGCTTTGAGACCGAAGGGAAGTCATCTTATGGTAGCCGACCCACAGACCCCGACGGGATCCTCACTTCAAACGGTGTTTCATGCTCACCTCTCAGACCTTCTACCACCGGGAGATCTCACTGTTGTTTTCGACAAATTTCTCCGCCGGGCCGCAGGCTGGGGCTGGGGGCGGGGAACAGGTTTTAGAGGCCCCAGGTGTGACTTCGGGAATAGTTCACTAAGCACGTTAGCCTACCGTGACCTCTTTAATTTCCTCAACTCGTAGGGGTAGGATGAGAATCTTCTTCAATCCGGGTACTTTCCACGTGGAGTTTCCGAGTAAAATTCAGATTTTTCTCTGCTCGATCTCTTGAGAAGAAGAGGGTGGATAATCTTTCAATTAAATATTCAGTATGCTTCGTACGAACCGTCCCCTCTTCCAAACTCTTTTTAGAATGATCTTCCGGGTCGACACGATGTGTTTTCGGTCGAGATGTATTTGACCTCAAATGTGCTTTCGTGAAGCCAGGACTACTAACAAAATTTATCAACAAATACCACAAGATTCGCCAAGGTAGCACATGCAACTCTTCAACCTCTGGTGTCACCTCGATTAGAGAGTGAAAACAATTTGTCGAGGCCCGTGAAATCGATATTCTTTAACTACTTAACCGCGCCAAAGATGTTGTGGACAATTCTTTCACCCCCCAGAGACGCCCAGAGCCGCTATGAGACCCTTCGTTGCCTAGGACATCTTAACATAGCAAGGAGTCCTTCGACATAGTTTGGATTGCGCCATCCAAGGCTCACTTCATTATCTTCTTGATTGAACAAGGAAATTAGTTTTGGAATGGGACCAAACTCTCTCGTAAGTCGACGCAAAGACAAGAATAGTGTAGGGACATCATGTAAAACCCTAACACAAAGGCAGAATACCAGATAGTTAAGAGACAGCTCATCGTAAAGAGGTGTGGCCACTAAATAATATACTGCGTAAATCAAATATCGTAAAGTGAGTGCATGAGGAACATAAAGGAAGATATTAGTTACAATATGAGACCGATACCCAGATAATAATGTCATATTCACATAAGGGCATATTAATCTATGAATCCTTATATGACAATGGCGTTTAAAAGCACCTCTCAAGTAAATTAATATAGCGTGAAATATGGAAGAGATGAACATGGAACAAGATATCATGACTAGGCCTATTTAAAGCGCTGACTAATTTGTAAGGGCATCATGATGAACTTTTACCGGTAAACTAGTGAGCCACTCGCATTCTAGAACATGATACAAGAAGAGAAATAAGATGAATGAGATATTGTATTAACACACAAGAGAAATTAAGACACCGTGACACCAAAGACCAATCTCACTATGTTTATAACTCCTCTCACCAAGACCTTACTAAATTTTAAGAATTTCCACAGAATATTACAAAATGTATGCAAAGCTTCACCGACAAATACGATAGAAATCTGGAACCTTTATATGTCTTTTTTAAGGCTTTGCAGAAAAGACAGAGAATTCTAGAGTGAGGAGGTAGATGAAGCACATTTAATGACTCAATTTGAATAAAATGGCGTGGAAAACATTCGCACTCCACTCTATGAATGACTAACTATAAATGTACGTATTTCACAATCGTCTTCTAGAAATAAATGTCGAGATGAAAATCTCCCTTATAAACACAATAATAATAAAATATATAATAATGTTCGCTCTTACCGAGAGGGAAATTCACAAGCATAAAACCCCGAGAGATAACCCTTGCGTATTTGCATGTATCGTATCTGTGCCTTTAACTCTAATTTTAAATCCGATTTGCCACGCAAAGTAAACGTCCCTTGATTTTCTCTGGGAGGGTTCTAGATCCATATATTTTTTTCTCTTTAATGATGGTCACTTCATGCACCTACCTCGCTTCTTCTTAAATTTCGACTAAACAGAATGTCCTCTGTGATGCCCTTAACCTTCGTAATGAGGCGATAAATTGCAGGCCTCTTTACCGCTTAAACCCTAAAACCCACGCTATTAGGGGAAACAAACCCCGGGAGGCAAAGAGCATGGAGGTGGAGATGATAATGAGCGGGACAGGCCCAATGGGTATTGGCGGTGTAGCTAATAAAAGGTGGTGGAGGAGAACAGCGTATAAACGATTAAACCGGTGAGCGCGACCCGTTTATAGTCAGCTTTGGGATGTGAGAATGAATGACGACGAATACAAATAAAAATGAAACAATAATAAAAAACCACATACACATGAATATTATTGATGCACGAGGCTAAACACGTGGATGTACTCGGGGGAGCGGTGGGAGTGGTTGGCGTGCGTCGGGAGCTCGCTGTATAGGGTGACCTGATTTCTCGCCGTCGGATTCTGGAAGGCAAATCAACGTTAGAGGAGGTTACAGCGACAGCGTGGTGGTGGTGGCCGGTGGACACGGCGGCAGCGGGGTTAAAGTCGTGCAGACCTTGATTGCAGCTGGCTGGATCCGGTCGGCGGGTATTCTGATGAAGTGACGATGATTCCTACCGCGCATCCATTGTCCTTCAAGTTTAACGCGTTGTAGGGCGGTTTCTCACCAAGACCGAGGACACGCGGCGATGATCTATGGAATCGCCGGGCCCAAAGGGTACACCGCTCAGCTCCGGGAAACGGTGCGAGACAATACCGCCTAAGTCATAAAGGAGATACTACGGGCCACCATATAAAAATATCCTCACCCGTTGATTCAATTCAACCTGGACGGTTACCATCACAAGCCCGCAACATAAAAAAAACAAGCGCCCCTTTTCCTTTTTAGTTTGGGTGTCCTGTGCTTGGTCACATATGAGCAAAGCACGGTAAGCAAGGTCTTAGGACCTGGCCCGACATTTAAATTATGCATTTTTAACCTTGGTGGTTATGTGTTTTTCGCGTAAACGGTAATATCGTACAGAGCATGAAGTTTTAGTCACAAAGAGCTCGAATTGGGTTCAAATGAGTGCGTCGACCAAAATTCACAGGCGGTGGGTAAACAGGCGCGCCTGTAATTAAACGTTTCTCGGGGTCCAGGGGGCGAATGTGACCAGTGAGCACCGCGCTTTTCCAGCGGGGTTTGGGCAAATACCAAGCTAAACAAACAAAATTTCTCCTTGTAAAAATATAGTAATTTCTAGTCAATCGGGGCCATTCAATAAAGTGATGATCCGAAGGTAGAAGTTATGTTTGGGTTTAGGGTTTTTTGCCCCAGAAGGCAACCCCTCGCTTGTATGAGGGTATTGTATGTGTTCTCGTGAGCGAGAAATAGAGAGGGAGACTATGAGAGAGAACAGAGGATATTACATTGGACCGTTATAGGTTGTGCCCTTCATTTTTTGCCGGGATAACATAAAGGAAGGACTGAAGTTGTTCTACTGTGATTTTAGCTCAAAACTAGGTGAACCACACAGTATCTCTGTTCTCTCGGTTTTATGTGTTTTGGGTGCTTGTGTTTTCCGCATATTTTATGTGTTTCATCGTTTCCGTAATATTTAATTTTCTAACAATCGGTATCAGAGCCGAAGGTTCACTATCAGATAAACTAGCAGAAAGAAGGGTTCTCGGTTCGAAAGTGGTAGCAATCGCAAGAGGTAAATTTAGGGTCACAGGCCTTAATGGCCAAAACTTCCTCATTGTGATGATGCAGATGGAAGATCTTATGTATCGTAAAGATATGTACCTACTCATTGGAGAGGAAAACAGTAAGCTGAAGACAATGAGACAATGATACGTTGATAAAGGCACCGAACAAGACGGCCAGGCTCGCGGCATTGGTAGCCTTCTAATATTTCAAGGAAACAAAACAACAGGTTTGATTAAGGCGTTGCTAAACTATATGAAAAAGCCCACCTCAAACAAGGTATTTTCATGAAACGTTTATTTAACATGAAGATGTCGAAGGTGGATCTCGTTGCGTATCATTTAAATGATTTTAACACGCTACGCTCGGGCGAAGAAGTTCGTAGGGTAAAATTTTATGATGAATTTAGGGCTCTTTATTTCTATGCTCATTGCCGAAAGTCGGAATGGTTTAGTTATGCGTCATTATTAATCACTGGATCTAGTACTTTAAAGTTCGATGATGTTATCGGTGCTATCCTTACCAGGAACACGAGACTTATGTTTCTTCCGATGAGACATTCGGTAATGATTTGAGTGCAGAGTCTAGGGAAGAAGGATTGAAAGAAAGAGATTGGAGATATCGCAGAAATCAAGGAAAGGCGTATCCAAGTCTATCGGGAGTAGTCGAAATGCAGAAGAAAGGACACTTCAAAGAAAGACCGTAGATCTCGAAAGGGAAAGAAGGAGACACGCAACAAGAAAACAATCAAGAAGAAAATGTGACAGTGATGTGTTACAAGATTCTTCGATCCTTCTTCGAAATGTTATCGATTCTTGTTGTAGATTCAGCGCATCATTCCATGCCACACCGATGTTGTCTTGATTTTGTTGCATTGGCTAACCAAATCACAGACAATATCATAACCAATCTTTAGAGTTCCAGGATCTAGTCCTCTGCTCTTAGAGAGGGACCCTCAAAGTTTTTTGCAAAGGTATATCTTGTTTGCTTTTAAGTATTGATTTTAGACTAGTTATTAAGCACAAGCTATTTTGTTTTGTTTGTTTGTTTGTTGAACTGGATAGCAGCATGAAAGGTCTAGGTAGTATAGATAGAAAGAAGTAAACTGTCTATCACAAATGGATTCAAGAAGAAGTAGAGACAAGCCATAAATGATATGGACATCAAAGGGAAAATTTTAATCACAGGCTGCGCATCCTTAGTTTTTGTGAATGAGATGGACATCAATGATTTGAAAAGAGACTTTTGAATTCTCAACAAAGGGAACTTAAAAACATAACTTCTGAACATAAAGAGGCATTTTATAGACAAAGCCAACCATGAATTTATAAACTACACTTAAGTGAATGATGACTTCAAGACAACTTTTTAAATGAAATCTAAGATTCGTATTAAGCATCCATATTTCTCAAAGATTTTATTTCAAAGGAGTTAGAAAACATGAAAGAGTCCATCGATAATGTACCATAGAAGAGGGAACACCTAACACATCGAATAGATTAGTCTATAAATACCTTTAAAACAACTATTTAAGAAGGAACAAAGGGTAATAGATCAAAAACAAGACTTTCTGGCAAACTATAAACAAAGAAGTATCATAAAGGGGAGACTTAAAAAATGTACTCTTCAAGTGGCAACAGTATACAGTGAGAAAACCATATCATGGCCGGAAACCAATTTATTTGAACTATTTGAGAAATAAACGTACATATGGGTTCAAGAGAATGATTAAAGACTCTAAAATGCCTCACAATAGCACATAGAAACACGTAATGACAAATGTGTCTTAAGGTGCTTCCGTACGTTTCTTAGCCCAAACTTTTCACCTCCTACCGTAGTAAGAATTTATGGAACAAAAATGAAAATAGGAAAACAACAAACATTTTAATACATCACCAACAACCAAAGCTTCGTGGATCCAATGATAGAGTCAAGAACAAGCACAAACCTCATCAAGCTTCCAAGACTTCAATTTCTTCTTCAACTTCAAACAAACCATTATTTCGCAGAATTCCAATGTTACAACTAGTGACCAACCAACGCTTTACAATGTTATCCTCAAATATATTTTATAAGAAAATGAGGAGGTGAAAGAGTTTCTAGAGTTCAAGTATCATTAATTCCATACTAAATGCAACTCCTAGCCTTGAAAACCATGCAAGGCATAAGGTGAAAGCATTCCATTTACAAAATATGTTTTGGTTTAACTTCGTTTTCGCTTTTTAGTTTAGTGGTGAAAAGATTGACTTTAAGGCTCTTTTTTATCTTTACAATAACTTTTTTTTGTCAAAGGTGAAATATTTGATTTTTCTTGTAATAACTCGTGATATGCGCCTTTGTCTGGTCGTTTCTCGACTAAGATCCGATTTGGTATTCTTTGAGTAGAGGCTACAAGTGGAACATGGCAGAAGCAGATTCAATTAGCCCTTAGATGTGCCATTCGAGGTTCTTCTCCGGACCGTCTTCACTTGGATTAGGCCTTGATATTTAATTTGTGTCTTCGATCCCTTAAACTCGTCTAGAACTCCTAATCCTTCAATTATCCTTTGATCTTCATCTTTGAGCATTGATACTCTTTCATTGATTGACAGACCGTGTTTGTTGTTTGTAGGTGCGAGAGGGTTTGTTAAATAATTTGTCCAAAAGTCAATGATCGTGACTCACCTAATTTTCCAAACCGGTACAGGAAATTTAAACCCCCGATCTCCTTAATTGGCCCACACAGTAGGACTGTCATCTCGCCCACAACCTTGAAAAAAATTTATTAAATCCCTAAATGCGAAACAAATTTATTTAGATCCCACGAAAATTGTTTTAGGAACTACTTAGGATATGGTTTGTGGAAGTTTTGAAAGTGGTGTTGAGGACAAAGGAATTTTCGGCTTAATCTAGTTTCTATGCCAAAACAAAGACCCAGTGTTTAACTAAAATATGAAAACAATGAAGACAGCGGTTTGGGAAAATGACCATCGTTGTTTTTCGTTACATTTTTGGGGAGTAGTGCGTATTAACTTTGGAACACGATACGACCTGGTCACCGACGCGTGGCAAATGAAAACCGCTTTTATTGCGTGTATGCAGCGCACCTGTGAGGAGGGTGAAAATCGTGCTATATTGATCATCGATCATCGGATGGAGGCTCCAGACCCAATGTTGCGGGCGGAGTACCATGGAGCGAGAGCCCGTGGGGAAAAAGGTGTGCGGGGTCCATGGTGACGTAACACTTTTTCGCGTAGTGACGGTGTAATAGGCTACTCGTTAAATCACAACGCGATCTCTTTCATGGAAGGTTAGATTGAAAGAAGGAGTGATATATGGATGGAGAAAGGTAAGGCAAGATGGATGTATGGAAGAATGAGCCCAATGGCCATTGATCTATGAGATCCCTGGGCTTCAGATTTGTTTAAATCATAACGCTTCAGGTAATGGAAAAATAAAGGAAAGTAAAGGTTCTAGAAAAAATTTTCAAGTATTTTACGTCAAATAAGGGCTTTAGGAAGTATGGATAGTGGCTTAAGGTGAAGAAGCCTCAAATACGTCTTGGTAATGTAAAAAGATTGTTTTTGCGTCAAAGCGTGTTTTTAAGTTTAAATGGGGTTCCGATAGGTTAAATCAGGATTTAAAATCCAAATCAAGGGGAGATATAAGGTTTAACAGAGGGTTTAAAATGATTAGGAGGTTACATGAAGGTGTTTATGGATGAAAAAATGGAGAATGAAATAGAGAAGTGTAATGATGAAAAAATGAGTTTTAAGTGCCTTTCTCTTCGTAAATCAGCAGCATTTTAGGGCTAATATAAAACAAATATATGAAGGTTAACTCAAAGGGCAATAATCATCATAAAAATTTAAAAGACATAAGTTTCTTTTCAAAGACCTAAAGCTTCTTGAAGTTTTACGAGATAATCTTAGCCACTCATATTGACATGACAGAATTTACAGATGGCTATCAGCTGGTCGGATTGGGAGGACAAAATTTCGGTTCTCTAGGCGTCCAACTCTGCCTATTTATCTCTCGTTTTTCAAAGAAATTGCCTTCTGTATCCATTGGGTAGCAACTTTTCTTTCCTTTGCAGTCGACCTTCTTATGAGTTGATAATCTTTTTAACAATCAAACAATGGAATTCTATCAAAACAACATCTTTACCTACCCATTTCTAATATCCAACATTTTTCTTCTCAAAGTGGCATTTGGACTTGCAAACTCTCTTCATCAACATTTTATTCGTAACATGAGTAGGAAAATAATTTATTTCTACTCTTATACCACCATGAACTCCGCTTAAACAATTGAGTTCATAAAATTCTCTTTCACTTCAACTACTATCCGTCGTATATTGACCTGTCTTACGTAACTTTATTCTCTAAATTTTTAAAACAAGAAATTTAAAAGCGCCCTGTTTTGTGATTAAGCAATTTGACTCTGTCACAGACCATGGAATAAAAACAAGCAACACATAGATTTTATTTCTTAAAAGTAGAACAAAAATTGTGAAGGGTTAAGATCTTAAAACTAAAAAACATCCTTCATTATTTCTTCAAATTTCTTGAATTTGTTTGAGTCAGAAGTTTTCTCTCCTCACCTAGTTCAAGTTTTATTATTGAACCTTGGGCTTTGTTTTCATTTTGGCTCAAGATTTGAACGAAATGAGTCATTCTTCTTTTGGAGATTCATAAAGTAGATATTGAATTGGTTTGAACCTGTTTCCTCTATCCTAATCTACCTTACCGATAAGCCAAGATTGTGTTATTTGTCATATCATTCACTAACTCATCAAGAGTAACTGAAAAGCCAGTCAGTCATGATTAGGCCGTATGACTAACTAGAAGGCAAGCTTTAGGAGCGTATTTGAGCTTTTGCACACTTTCGCACTTTGTCTCTCTTTTTTGGCATGGGGCCGACTTTGTTTTTATCCGCTCTCTTTTCTTTCTATTGTTTTTTTGTATTTTTATTTTTCTAACTTTGAATGCAAGGCCCGTAAATGATAATTATTAATGGAAAGTAAAAAGCTTTGAAATCCATGAATTGATGCTGTATAATGTCATATTCGCCATTTATAGACCCACATAAATATTTCATTCAATTCCTTCGTGAGAAAGCTTACCAGACCCTCTCGCATGAATAACATATGGTCCTTTCCCATAGGTTTTCAAACTTTCCATGTTTTCCTTCTCTTCTTTCTTTGAATCCCATTTAAGAACCACATTTCCAATTTGGAAATTATTTGCCTAGTCCTTTGGCCAAAAAGTTTCTTGATATTTTCGACTAAAGTGTATTCTTCTGCGTACTCTTCTCCGGGATCGTCAGTCGAATTGTTTGCTGATTCTTTCTTGCATATCATTCTCTTCAACACTTCTTGGAGGAGTTTCATGACCGAACTCCTAATGATGTTGGAAACACCGCATCCATGCCATAAACCAACCGAGGGGAGCATTATTTGCATTTCTTAGTAGTTAATCTATCAAATTATTAAGGCATGAACCAACATCAAAAGGCGATTTTTGATTCTGCTCAGTCAGTTTTTTGATGATGTTGATAAGGCTCTTATTGGAAGATTCAGCTAATCCATTTCCTTGGGGGTAGAAAGGTGAGAGTGGCCCAAGGTGACGTGTGGTATTTGTACAGAAATCAACCATTCTTTTAGACTTGAAAGCAAAGAAGATTATCCGTGATGATTTTTCTAGGCCAACCAAATTCAGAGAGATGTTTGTTTCAAGGAACTTGATAATGACAGCAGAGTCGTGAGTATTCTAGATGGTATGGCTTTTATCCACTTGGTAAAATATTCGCTAAGAAGATCCACTTATGTTGGGCTGATGAAAATGGTGAATTTTCTCCTCTAGAGATTGGAAGTTTAGGCCAGTCTCATTGTTGAACAAAAGCTCTCACTGTTGTAGGATGTAAAGGTAAGGGAAGGAGTTTTCTTTTGCCATCAAAAAATTGACACTTATGGCAAGACATGACTAACTTCCTATATCCCAGAAAAGGGTGGGCCAATAGTGGCCGTACCCTAGGATTTTATTTTGTTGTAGGTCTTCTGAAGAGAGGTGTCCTCCACATTCTCCTTCGTGCAAACTCATGCATGATTTTTCCCCGCATCGTCCTCAAGTAAACATTTAAGCAAATTCAGCGTATTTTTCCAATATAATACCCCATCTAATATGCAATAACCAAAGCCTTTTGTTTCAAAATTCATTTAGTTTTAGACAAAGAATGAGGGGCATTTAAATACAAAAATAACACAAATGATGTCGCATACCAAAGTGAATTCAAAAATGTTTCTTCAATGAAGGACAGTTGAATTCTTCTATCTCTTCTAACACATCCACCGTATTCACATCTAGTGCTTAGAAGTTTGACTCAAACCCATGAGTTTTGCTAATCCCTCGCCTTAATCACCAGGGCTTGATTTCAAGTCATATTTAAGAATAGTAGCAATCCATTTTCCCCTTTTACCACTGCATCTTGACTTAGAACATCCGATGGCCGTATGTGGCATAAAAGCAATGATGTGAGGAAATGTAGACTTTAAAGTCTCTTAATGCTTTCACCAATGCTGCTTGTTTCTCCATGATGTTATATTTGGATATATGATTCTTAAGGCCCTAATAAAAATGATATTGGTTTTTCTTGCCCTAAAATATTCTTTGAAGTAATACCGCATCTATTGCATGTTCAGACGCAGCAGATATAAAAATCTTTGGTGAACTGACTAATCAGATTGGTGTTTGGATAGGTTTGCTTCTAACCAAGCTCAAATGATTGTTTGGTTTGTGTTGTCCATTTAACACCTACCTCTTTTTAAGCATATTTGTAATGTTTTTTAATATCTCAAATAAGGCGTTGTAGGAGATAAACTCTTCCTCCTGAAAATTCAATCTTTCCACACGAAAGATTGGTAATTCTTTGAGGCTTCTGATACCACTTCACAGTGCCATCAATCCTTTTAGGATCTACTTTGATTCCCTCTTTGAAATTATGTGACCAATAAGCTTGCCTTTCTCTGGAGACCGAAGATTGTTCTCTTGGGATTCAAAGATAAGTCGACTTCTCACATTTCTCAAAAACTTTCTTAAATGAACTAAGTGTTCTTCATCGCTTTAGAGAAAACAAATATGTCATCAAGGTAAATGATTATAAAATAGCCAATATCTTCCTCGAGAAGGCTATGTCCATGGCCCTCGAAAGGTGGCCCCCGCATTCATCAAAACCAAATGGCATTTAGACATACATAAAGGTGCCCCAAGGTGTAATAAAAGGCTTTGTGTTGATCACTTGGGAGCACCGACACCGATTGTACCCCGAGAACTCATCCAATAGTTAGGATTTTTTCGGCCCGTAACCACCGTGAAGTATATGGTCCATCTTGGGCAAGTGGTAGCGTCTTCGTGAGGCTCTATTTCGATTTCTAAAGTCAATGCAAAGTTTGCATCAGGTTTTCTTCCTAATGAAATTAGCTTTGACACCCATTCTAAATATATAAAGGGATACTATAATCCCGTGATCACAATACATTTCTTTCGCTTTTCTTGACTAAAGGTAATAAAACAGGTTTATCCTTCTTAGTTTTTGTTTGAAAGGTTTTTGATTTCTTCCCAGAGAATTTTGTGTTGAATGATGCTATGAAGTCATAAGATTTCGCATCTTTTGTATCCCTACAAACACATTCCTGAATTCCTTATACAAATGTATTGCAATTTTATGTGAAATGTGAGAGGCCGGATAGTTTTATCATCTTGGTTCTCGCTAGGTCAGCTCTATGTTATGTTCTTCTACATCTGCTTGTGGCTCCATTCTTGGTTCTTTGCCACATCACAGCCAAAAAGGGTTTCTAATGGTGTGAGCCCTATTGGAATTGTATCGTTTAACAAAACTTCCAAGTCTTTCCTGTCTACGTTGTCAATTGATCTCATTAAAATGACTTTCTAACTGGATTATACCAGCAGTATGCTGCGTCTCCCCTATTTCTCAAATACCATTATCCGGCTACTTTTCTTCATGGCTTCGGTTTCTAATGTTGGTATGCGAAAATCATTCTCTCGATTTTAGAAATCATTTATGTGTTTGTCGTTGTCAACACTTCACAAATAACCTCATTGTCGTGCACAACAGGATTATTTTTTTTACCTTAACATTTATTGTTCATTTGTCCTTTGGTACTTGGCAATTGTTGGCATTGAAGGCAAAGGGCATTTGCTAGATGATTTTGGGGTCTTGCATGAAAATATTCATATTTTTCAAAGTGCTTTAGTAAATCGCAGTGCAGCATTTTGATATTTCTTTAAGCTCCGTTCTTGGCCGAATATTTCCCTTTAATTTGTCTTATGATAAGTTCGTAGTCTCCTAAGACTAATATTTTCCGGGCTTCTAATTGTTCAAGAAATTGTAAGCCAAGGAGAAGGGCTTCATATTCATGAATATCACAGTAATGGAAACCAATTTGTAAGAGTATCCCCGATTTGTATTGTGGATCCATACACCTACCTCACACTTGTTTTATTACAAGACCCATCAAAGTTTATTATCCAAAGTATTTATGTCTCATCTTCATGTTCTTGTTGTCGCCGATTACTATTGTTTTGTATTCCAGTTGATGGTAGCTTAGATTTGTTTCCAGTGAACCGATCTTTTCTTTTATTTCTTCTTTGAGTGATTTCAGTCACAGAATAAGATAAAGGAATTCTTAAGCTGATTAATGAGCATATTGAGAGTTACTGGTTTATCGATGTTGCTCACTTGCCATGTATTTCATGTGGGACCTTCATATAATCTTCTATTCTCGTTGAATATTGGGATGGTGGCAGACATGTCCATTTGAAGGCTCCCCGAAGTTTGGCTCCCCATGATCTTGATAAAAGCATGCCATATTTTGGGGGAATTTAAGCCATCACTATGTCCATCACTAGACTCTTAGCAGTATCGAGATACATACATAAATCTTTGATTAAACCCAAACATTTGATCACGAAATCAAAGGAATATGCATCTTTGTATGGTTTAGTAATTCTAGTTTTGTTTCTCCATTACTACTTTAGGCATAAGATTATGTGAAGTTCTCCAAAGTCTAACATGGCATTGTGTAATATTCTATCATGTATATTCAACCGATACAGAAGAGAGTATAGACCTTCTTGGTATTTTCCTTCAACTTCATGACCAAACAACCACCTAGTTTATCATCTCTGGTTGCTCCATGTCATTGTTACTTCCTAATTAAAGCTTCAAAACCTGGTTTTTGTACACTTCTCAATATTAGCTCCATGCAGAGGTATAGTAATTTTTATTTTTGCAATTCTCTCTAACATTTTAAAGGAACTATTGTTTTTTTCATATTTACATCTGTTTTTTTTCAATTGCATCTTTCCACAATTCTCGATTTCATGCAACTTGTTTGGACTGGCTATTTGTATACTACTAGGGCCATTAGCTGAGGTGCTAGGGTTGGTTAACCAATATTTGGTCGATTTCTTTTCTCTTGTTCGAATCGTTTTCAGTCAAAGTGTTGGTTTTCTCTCGTTGTTTTCTTAGGTGAATTTTCTCGTATTTTTCCTAACAAAGAACAATAGTGTTTTTATCTTTGAATTATCTAGGCTCCCTTGTTTCTTATAAGGTCATATTGTTTGTGTACCTCCATGATTGCATTTTCAAACCTCAAACCTATAATCTTTAATCTCTACATAAGTGTTTTCATTTTGATTCGAGGAGAAGAAACCTTGTTCTTTTTCAAAGAGAAGACATCATCTCAATCGTCCGATCCATAACCCACTTTATGATCCCTAATATTTTCAACGCTTCCTTTTCTCATCTTGATCTACATAGTTTTGTTGTATGAGTGTCTAATATGTTGGTCATTCTCCCTTTGTCTATCTTGATTGTTTTCTTCTTCTATAATTCTCGTTCCTATTTTTTGTTTTGGGGTTGTTCGATCGTTCTTGGTGGCACTCTATCGTTTAAAACATTCTTTCAAGTATTCTCTCCATCACTTTCACTAGTTGCCACCAAAGCCAAGCTAAGGTGAGGTGCGTGTCATCTTTATAAGTTACCCTTTTCTCGATCTTACTCCCTTGCTCTTTTCTTCACACCAGTTCTTTCTCTACATCATGACTTCCCCTTCCGCAAGTCTTCAGAGTTAATTAATCTCTCCCCCTTAGTCGATAAAGCCATTTTCAACATCAAAGCCTTCGTGATATTTTGGCCAAGGCGTCTTGGGGAGGTTCATGCAGGTGGAAGAGCATTGTAACATTGTTAAACTCTAGTGGAGTAGTCATGAAATACCTTCTTTATTTCTTTAATATTGTTATACTCTCGCTAATATTTGGAGAGGGTTCTTTTTTATTTCCTATTTGTTTATGAATGTTTGATGCAAAGAAGGGATGTTGTTAGGAGTTAAGCTTTTAAACCACTTTTTTACTTCTCCTAAACTTTGGAAAATATTCTCATTTTAATGGTCTCATCATTTCATTCCATGTAATCAAATGCATCTTCCATTCGTTCTACATGTTGTTGAGCTGTATAGATTCTTTCAGTTGAAATGGGGAATTTTAGATTTATAGTCATTTGGTAAGAACCGTAAAGTCGGTTAACACTAGTAACATTGCCGCGTGCTGGAAATAAAGGTGGATTTGCTGGTGGAGGGATTGATAGGATAAAAATGTCCAGCTAAATGGGTGTTTCGGGATGCTGGTGGTATGGAATGGAGTGGAAGAAACACTTCTGGGCTAGAAAACCGGTTTTGACATTTGTTATGGAAGAGGTCAAGTGGTGAAGAAGTTAGAATCGGTGGAAGACAGAAGGCAGCTTCTTACTAAAGATCCGTCGTTAAATCAGCTTCAAGAGGATTAGTTTGGTTTGGGCACTTCGAGACCTAGTTCGAACATGTTCTTTGTATGATGAAGTCAAAGTGTAAATCTTCGTAAGAAGATGGTTTTCAGTGAGCGTATTTTGTTCTTAAGAGGTTCTACTGTGAATGATTTTCCGTACTTAGAAGCTCCGCCACAAAAAATCTTCTCTCGATTGTCAACTATTGTAGGATATGATTAGTGTCTCTGGATGAGATCTAGTGTTGATCTTATGTGAAGCCGCATCGTTTCTTCAAAATGGGAGAGGTCGGGTTTTGTAGGGATTGTTTTGAAAGTTTTGCTTCTCACAATGAATATTCTAATATGAGAATAGGTTTCTAAACTTCTCAAGGCTAGTTACCACTTCCCATAGATCTGAGACCTAGATGATTACTAGGCCTATCAAATGCTGAGCTGTGGAAATTTTTTAGTTTTCTAAAGGTAAAATGTTTTATGGTTCCACCACCATGTTTATTATGAAGCCAATCTCGAAATATTTTTGAATTTTTATATATTTCTATGGTTATGGGAGTGTCCTACATCTCATTTCAACACTTAGCTAAGGTGTTGGAACAAATAGAGTCTACTCTATGGCTAAATAACTAATTTTTCTTAGAGATTTTCAAGGGGATTAAAGAGTTCACAATAAATACAGACTAATATGTACTCAATAAGTGCAGACAAAGTGACTTTATAGTATCAAATTGTGGTATGTGGGTCTTCTAAAAGATGTATGTTTTTTAGGTTTATAAGGTCCCACCGTGATCGGCCATTATGTTGGTGATGAGGTGGGATAACAATTCTATGGTATTCTTGGTCAAATTATGCCTAAAGAGTTTCAAGAGGGTCTAAGCAACTACATACTCAATAGGTCCTAATCGTGATCGCTACTATGTTGGGGTTCCTATTTGATAGATTGGCTAACTAAAAGACAAGACAACACTCTAACTAATCTTTAGAGCCCTGGTGATCTAGTCCTCTGCTCTTAGAGAGGGGTCTTCAAAAAATTTTTTGCAAAGATATATCTTTATTTTTTGGCATTTATTTTAGACTAGTTATTAAGTACAAGTTATTTTGCTTTGTTTGTTTGTTTGGTTGAATGATAAGGCATTAACAAGGGTCTAGTAGTATAGATATAAAGAAGAAGTTGCCCGTTAACTGGGCAATGGAGCTAGTTAAAGTAGAGAATAAGCTCATAAAAATGATATGGGATATCAAAGGGAAAATCTAACTTGGCCACAAGATCCTTTAGTTTTTGTGAATGAGATGGACACCAAATGATTTGAAAAGAGAGTTTGAATTCTCAACAAAGGGAACTTAAAAACATAAACTGAACATAAAGAGGCACTACAGAAGGGTATTAACCATGAATTCTACAAACCACACTTAAGCAAATGATGACTTCAAGATAACTTTTAAAATGAAATCTAAGATTCGGGAGCACATCCTATTTCCTCAAAGATTTTACATCAGTGAGTTAGAAAACATGAAAGATTCATCGATAATTACAAGCCATAGAAGAGGGAACACCTAACACATCTAAGGATTACAACTATAAAGACCTTTAAAACAAACGCTATTTAAGCAGAACAAAGGGCATGATAAAAATGTACCTCTGGAAAACTATAAACAATGGTACTTCAAAGAGACTTCAAAAATGTATTTTCATACAAAGGAAGTATAAGTACAGAAAACTAAACTACAGCCGGGAACTAAACTATCGAGAATCCATTTGATAAATAAATGAGCATAAGGGTTCAAGAGAATGATTAAAGACTTAAAAAATGCCTCAAAAAAAGAAAACATGAAACAATGAAGACAAACAGTGCTCAAGGTACTTCCATATTTTCATTTCTAGCTCAAAATTTTCACCTCCGTTGTAGTAAGAATTTATGGAACAAAATGAAAACAAGAAAAACAACAGAGCAGAAGCCTGTATCATATCACCAACAACCAAGTCAGATCCAATGATAGAGCCTTTCAAGAACAAGCATGTCAAAATCACTCTAAGCTTCTCCAAGACATCAATTTATTTCAATTTCAAACAGCATTTATGTATTATTTTAGAGAATTCCAATGTTACAACTAGTGACCAACCAACACTTTACAATGTGCTCTCAAAAATATTTTACAAGAAATGAGGAGGTGAAAGAGTTTGTAGAGTTCAAGTATCATTAATTACATACTAAATGCAACTCCTAGCCTTGAAACCATGCAAGGCATACAGAAAGCATTCGATTTACACTTCCGTTTCATTAACTCTGCTTTTCTTCCTTAGGCTTAGTGGGTGAAAAGAATAGAACGAAGGATCTTTTTTTGTTTTCATAACAATTTGTTGTTAGTGTGGAACATTTGATTTGCTTTTAACAATCACAGCAGTTACCTTTGGTCTTAATGTTTCTAACCGAGACCGATTTCATTGCTTAGTAGAGGTTACAAATGGCACCATGGTAGCTAGGATTCAATTAGCCCCTTATAGATGTGTATCTTAGGTTCTTCTGTATCCATTTCATTTCAGTATTAGGCCTTTGATATTTAATTGTGCTCGATCTCTTTAAACTCGTCTAGAACCCTTTAACTTCTTCAATTATCCTTTGATCTTCATCTTTTATACCGATACTTCTTTCATTGATTGATGTCAACACGTTCTGTCGCTTGCGTATGCGCAGGGTTTGCGGAAGAATTTGTCCAAAAATTCACTGACTGCATCGAACAATTCTTCCAAACCGCAAAATTTAAACCCCCGATCTCCTTAATTTGTATTCGTGGCTATGAGGATCGTCATCCTCGGCCCATACGACCGTAATTGCCTGGCAGAGGTTTTTTTTTTAATCCTTGAAAACATATTAAACTCGCAGGTGCAAATAAACAAAGTTATTTAAATCCCGAAGAAAATTGTTTAGAACTCGCTTTTTGTGAGGGTTTGTGAAAGCGTTTTATAGTGAGGATGATAATTTATGCACAGAAATCTAAAGCCTATGCCACAAAACAAAGACCCGAGGTTTAAATTTAAAAATAGCGTTAATCGTAGTTAGCGGTTTCGAGAAAACCATCGCGGGTTTTCGTTGCACCATTTGGGGGTAGGCCGTATTAACTTTTGGAACGCGGCGACCTATCGTCGACATGTGGAAAATGAAATCATTATCGTACCAAGTAGCGACCTTGGGAGGAGGGTGAAAATCAGATATTGATCGTCGACCGTTGGATTGGAGGCCCGCATCCACCCGTGTGGCTACACGATGGATGAAGAGCCGGGTGCGTGTATGCGGGTCCATGGTGACGTAACACTTTTTCGTAGTGGACGGTGTGCACAGATACCCAAGTTGGAATTATGATCGTCGGGACTTTTGATGACGGTTAGGATTGAAAGAAGGAGCGGATATATGGATGATGGTGCAAGGCAGATGGATGGGCGTAAGAATGAGCTCATGGTCGTTGATCTCAGTAGATCAATGGTATAGATTTGTTTAAATCATAACGTCGTGTAATAGAAAAAATAAAGTTAAAGTATTCAAAGAAAATTTTCAAGTCTTTTTAGCGCCGATTGTGGGGCTTTAGGATTACGGAGGAAAGGGCGACAGGTCAGCCCTCAGTGGTTTAGTATTGCCTGTACGGTAAAAATATTGTTTTTAAGGCCAAAAACAAGGTTTTTAAGTTTAATGGGGGCCCGATAGACTAAATCAGTGATTTAAAAGCCAAAACTGAAGGGGAGATATAAGGTTTAACAGAGGTTTAAAAATGATTTGGTGGTTAGATGAAGGTGTTTATGATGAAAAAATGGAGAATGAAACAGAGAAGTGTAATGATGAAAAAATGAGTTTTAAGTAGTCTTTTCGGTAAATCATCAAAGTACTTTAGGGCCAATAGTGAAACAACAGCAATATTAATCGAAAGGGAAATAATCATCATAAAATCCCCAAAGATGATAATTTTTCAAAGGGACCTATCTCTTGAAGTTTTAAAAGATAAGCTAGCCACCATTGAGCATGGATGTAATTCTATAAAAGTTACCACCGATAAGAAATATTTTCATGACTATGTTCAAGGAGACGTGAGCAGCCCTGTTTGGGTGATGATAAACCCCGTAAAATTTTTGGAATGGGTAAGTGCTCCTTAAAACAGTCGAATGGAAACCAATGGTTATTAAAGGAGGTAAGGCATGTTCAGATCGTTAAAGGAAAATCTGATTTCAACAGTAGCTAGGCAGGTCGTATGACAACTTTCACAGTATAAAACTTGGAAGGTCGCCAAAGGAGCAACGTAATAGCAAAAGGTGCAAGGTTGTATATTGTATTTATGTAAATTCGTATTTCTAACTCCTCGTTAATGCTTAACTTCCGTGCTGATGGCGCGCATTATGGCATCATAAAGCCCCAAGCACGAGTGAGAAGTGTGGCTGGGTGATTTCTTTCACCAAGAAATTTGTTGCCGGTTTGAAGAATGTTGATTTGGTTTTTTGTGAGAATTGCATTTATGAAAAAACAAGAGAGCCGTATTTCAAAGTTGGGAAAGAAAAGAAGAGCTTAAAAATTAGAGCTTGTCCATATAGATGTACAACTTAACGGTATCTCTGTGGCTCTCGTTATTATGTTACTTTATCGATGATGCAACTAGAAAACTTGGAATTATTGTATTCGTAACAAATATGATGTATTTGATACTTTCAAGAAATGGAAAACTTTGGTTGAGATTACATTAGTAAAGGCGATGTCTCGTAGCACACAATGGAGGTGAATATTGGCAGCAGCAGAGTCCTGATAGGCACTGCTTAGAGCATGGAATTCGGCAGAGAGAAGATACCAAGAACACCACAAGAAAATGGTGTATTTAGAGGATGAACAAACAATCATGGAGCGTGCAAGGTGCATGAGATTGCATGCAAAATTGCTCTCATAATTTTAAGACATCATAGATACTACTATTTATCTAATAAACAGAGGGCCTTCAAAGTCCTGATGGTGGTATTCTGAAGAGGAAGCATGGACATGTAAAAAGGTAAACTACTCTTTTTTAAAGCTTTGGTTGTGAGGCCTTTGCCCATATTAATAAATAGAGCAAAGCTTGAGGAAAAATCAAAGAAATGTACCTTTATTGGATATGGTGTTAATTATTTTTGGTTATCGTTATATGATTATGAAAATCACAAAATCATTAGAGCAGTAGATGTAGCTATTCTAACAAAAGGTCATATAAGAATCTCGCTATGAAAAGAAATAGGAAAAAGAAGACAAAGAATACATAGTCTTGATGAGATCGTTAAAAGGTAAAGGTGCTCGAAAAATAATAATAATCACAGACACAACAACAAAGTAACCACCACAATAGAAATAGGCACCAAACACTCGAAAGCATGCGAGAAGATCTACCAGACATGAATTTCTCGAATGATACCTCTTCATTATATTATTTATTGTTCATCGTATTCGGTGAATTTGAATGTTAGTGAAGAAGCAACAAGTTGAAAGTTGGTGAAGAAGTGACGGCCATGAAAAGAGATGAATTTTAATGCACAAACTTACTTGGGACTAGGTTAGTTGCCTCGTACAGTAAAACTATCATGTTAACAAATGGGTTTAAGGAAAAAATGTGCTAAAGAAGATGGAGGAAAAAACAGAGGTACAAAGCTAGACTTGTGGTGAATGGGGTTTGCACAAAATAAAGGTATTGATTTTGATGAAATATTTTCTCCGTTGTTAAGATGACTTCAATCGTAACTATTTTTAATCTTTAGCAGAAGATTTACATCTTGAACAAGCAGGATGTAAAGATGTGCTTTTCTCCATGGAGACTTGAGAAGAGATCCATATGTTAACCGTAAGGATATGAGGTCAAAGGGACAAGAAAATTAGTGTGCATGGTAAATAAGAGTTTATATGGCTTGGAAACAGTTCAAGGGCAAAATGATCTAAAATTCGACAAGTTTATGTCTAAACAAGGTTATACTAGATGTCACCTCGATCATTGTGTTTATCTGAAAAGGCAAAACAATGCACAGCTTATATTACATTGTTATTGTATGTAGATGACATGCTTGTTGTAGGGTCTAACATGCAGGAAATAAATGCTCAAAATAAAATTTGGCAAATTCTTTTGCAATGAGTGATTTGGGAGTCAGAACAACCAAGGAATAACTAGAGACAAAGAAAATCAAAAATTGACACTGCCCTGTGATGAGTACATACAAAAGGTGTTGAAAAGATTTAATATGTAATGAAAAACCAAATAGTACACCTTTTCTAGCCATTTCCAAACTTAGTAAGGAGAGATGTGCCCCAAGAATCACAAGAAGAAATGGACTATATGTCTAAAGTTCTACATGCACGTAGTTGGAAGCTTAATGGCGTGCTTGTCCCACAAGGTCCGATATTGCACATGCAAGTGAGTTGTAAGCAGGTACACTACAATCCAGAAAGAACATTGATGGCGTAAATGGATTTCGTACATTTGAGAGGTACCACAAACTTCAAGCATTATGCTTTGGTGGTTCAAACATTGCTCTGTTGCCATATGTTGATGTAGATATGGCAAGTGACAAGAGATAACAGAGGAGCACTATAGGATATGTATTTATCGTAGGTGGAATGTTTTCGCCTGGGTTTCAAAATTCAACGTTGTTTTTGCACTTAACAACAAGTAAAGTATGTTACCGCTACAAAGAGGCTAGTAAAGAAATGATTTGGTTACAAAGGTTTATGGATGAATTGGTGTTAGAAGCATGATATGGGCACGTTATACAGTTGATGCAGACAAAGTGTCATTCATCTTGCAAAGAATCACAAGAGCTCGTCCAGACCAACATAGTTTGCGCTCAAGTACCATTTCATACAAATGGATGAAGACATGTGTATTTAAGTCGAAAAGACACACACCAGCTTAATCCTGGCAACATGCTAACAAAAGTTGTAAATTGTGGAAAATTGGAGATTATGATCAGCTTCAATTGGTCTTCGACAGGCTGAAATGGAAGATGAGAACATCTGGTGTCCAAAGAGGAGTCATTGTCCAACAAATGAAGTGGCGGCGGAGCCAACTGGGCCTATGATATCATGGTGTGGAGCCCGATTATCTTGTTTATTTTGTATCACATCGTTGGACCCCCGTACCTTAATGGGGCAGCAACTCCGTCCATAATTAAATGTTGCTCGGGGGTCCAGGGGGCCGCCGCGACTTGCGGGATTCCCCCCCCGGCAGCGTGCCCCGGCGCCGCCCCGCGCAAAAAAATGATGTAAAATTGCCTTGTAAAAATACAGTAATTTCTCGCTAACCGCCGTTCATTAGTGGATGATATGACAAGAGAAGTTATGTTTATTTTAGGTTTTTTGCCCCAGAAGGCAACCCCTCGCTTGTATGAGGGTATTGTGTGTATTCTCGCAGCGAGAAATAGTTAGGGATACTCGCAAGAGAACGCAGGATATTACAAAGGATCTCGTTGTAGGTTGTGTCTCTTCATTTTTGTCGTAGTTAACAGAAAGGAAGGACCGGTTGTTCTAGGGACATAACCTAAAACCTGGGTGAAACCACGTATATTTGTGTCTCTCTCCGGTTTTATGTGTTTTGTGCTTGTGTTTCGTGACATTATGTTTAATTTCTCTCGTAATATTTAATTTCGTAAATAAAACATACCGTTGTTAAAGCTATAATTATGTTAAAATAGCAAATTTAGATCCTAAAAATACCTCTTCAGCTAATCCTAAATCAGTAGATCCAAAAATCGCTATCAAAAACATCTCCGTCAAGAATTTCAAGTCTGAAAGAATATCTACTACTTCACAAACAAAACTTCTAAAAATAAAGTTAGAGTAGTAAAAAACAAGAAACACAAACAAAGAATGTCAAACCACTTTGAAAATGAAAATAACTGTGAGAAAAACAAGATAGGTTTGAAGTGCACTGCATTTACCAAAGAAGAATTGATTCAAATCAGTAAAACTCAACCTTACATTCAACACAATCGTAATTGCAAGTTTAAAAATACCAATTCCTCTCACCGAATTGGTAAAACATGACTAGTATAAATCAAATTCATAGAATCGAAACATTAAATATGAAATGATGGAGAAGATTCCACAAATTCAAATGATGATCAAATTTGTGAGTTGATTTTTGGTCCGTATGTGAATGAAAATATGCGTATGGAGCAATTTCTTCTATTTTATATGAGTCTTACCATTCATGATCAAATTTCATAGATAGTCGCCATGCTAGATTCAGAGCTTCCGTAATCTACCGTTCAAAGCTATACGGGAAACTCTCAATCTAGAAATTACGAGGCCATAAAGATTTGTTTCTATTTGATTCAAGTAAAGTTAAATGCTTAGATTTAATCAAAGATTTGTGTGGTAAATATCAGTTCAATATCCTGTAAGAGTATATTAATGGACATTGTAGTAGTCAATCACCTAAATATGGAAACACATGCCTATGGGGGAGAAAAGTTATAGGGATATCTACAATTGGACATGTCTTATGCTAACATATTAGTTTTGGCTAGTCAAGAAGTTATATATGGAACATTGATGAAGTACATGGTCATACAAAAGATCTATAAATGGCCCAATTTACTCATACCAGTTCCAACTTGATTCCTTTATCCTATGCAAATCCTAAATTAATGAAATCCAAATCGAACTAGTAGAGAAAAAAATAAAGCACCAAATAATAATGATATTTTTCATGAATTCTATGGAATTTAGACTTTGATGGTTCTGTAAATAAGTTAGGAGCAGGAGCAAGAGCCAGAGCAATCAACATGGAGACTAATCACTCAAGGCCATGCTTTCAAAGTTCAAATTTTAAATGTACCAATAATATATTTATGAGCGAAGCCTCTCATCCCAGGGACCTGCAAATTATTAGGAACTCAAGAGGAAAAGAATTTTTATCATGGAGATTCAGATTTGATCATAAAACAAGTAAATGGAGTTTATTTTGTTTACAATCCTAGACTAAGAAGCTACAGACACCCCATTAGATTTAACCGATGATTTACTGGAATGTAAATTTGGTCACATACTTAGAAAACAAAATATACAAGCTCAATATCTAGCAACCTTGCTAGTACATGCAATTTACCATTCCAACCTAATCATAGATATACTGTTGAAGTCAAACATAGGCCAATAATTCCAAACAAACTTAAGTATTAGCAAATATTTTCTTAAGAGCATTATATTTACAATTTTATGAACAATCATGATGAATTTAAGAACTGTAAGATAGATAATAAGATTGTACTATAGACCAAGATTTAGATTGTGAAATAGATTTGAATAACTTAGATGTAAAAAGACTAAAGTTTGATAAACCAACTAGATTTAGTCAAGCTAATATAGATAGCTTGTGAGAAAGTAGAGATTGAAGAAATTAATGATGATGTAACCGTACATATTAAATAATAGATACCTTCTTACCTAAAGGTTTAACTCCTTAGAAGATATTTTTAACTCAAATGATGTAGCTAGAAAATCACCAAAAATGGAGCCATGCTTAGATCTGATATAGAAGAATGTAATATTGGAACAAAGAGTTAAACTCAAAACAATCAAACTTTCCAAAATTTTCTACCCTGAAAAGGTAGTAAGAAAAAATACATTACTCTTTGCATTTAATATGAAGATGTTTTTGCCTGAAAGCAGACATCTGCAAATCCTATGACACCAGTGTATATCCAAAGGAGCAAAATTCAACAATAAAAGAAGATCAAAACCACTAAACAAAAGTTGAGAAGAAATTAACTCCTGCTTATTACCTTGATAGAAAGAAGAAAAGAATGCATGATACACAATACTCACCCAACCGGGGATATTCCGATCGGTTTCCAACCCACTCACCGGGTAGGCAAGAGAGATAAGATTATGTGGTCACTGAAACTAAAACAAAGTGTCCTAAAGACAATTATCCTTTACCTAAAATGGATCATATGACAAATGCTAGTTGACTCTACGATGTCACTTCAGATGGTTTTTCAAAGATACAACCGCATTTTAGTCCAAAAAGAAGATCAAGCCAAAACAACATTTACTACCCTCGGGCACTTTTATGTATGTAAAAATGCCTTTGGTCTAATGAATGCTAGGACAACCTTTCAAAGGTACAGGACATACTTTTGCAAAGAAAATAGATGATTTCTTAGTAATTTACTTCAGATGACATGACCTGGTTTTCCAAACCGATAAATGAACACTTGGATCATTCGAGACAAGTTTTTATTAAGTGCAGAAATTTGGCATCTCTTTAAACTTGGCAGAAAAGTCTATTTGGATTGGAAGAAGGCAAGTTACTTGGACACACTTCTAAATAAGTGAATCGTGCATTAGATCCCGAAGGATAGAAGCGATTCCGAACATTAGTCCACCAAGAAACATCAAAGAATTACAAGCCTTTCTAGGTAAGATAAATTTTTTTGAGAAGATCCATATATCTAATTTAGTCAGATAATTAGAGAACTAAATATGCTCAAAAAGATTCGCTCTTAATGGACTATTGAGGCTAAACAATCATTTGACTCCACCAAATACAAGCTCTTAATCTGTAAAATTCCAAACCTAATAAGTCCCGACTTTAAGAAAGATTTCCATAATTTTTCATTTGCTTCGTAACACACCATTGTTGGTAGTTTTACTCACAGTAAATGACTAAGATTGAAAATCCTACAGATTTTTTCAGTAAGACCTTTAGAGATGCCCCTTTGAAGTACAACATTATGTAAAAACAAGCCCTAGCTTTGGTTAAGGCTATTAAATACTTCGCAGTTTATATTCTCTACTCTCATATCATTGCCTATGTCCCAAATTCTGTAGTAAAAAGGTATTCTACATTCTTTGTGATTAGGTCCCTATGGAAGAAGAGGTAAGTGGATTGCCACTATCTTAGAATATGAAACAGATATAAACCCCACAAAACTCATCAAAGGTCATAGATTGCCCAAACTTATGGCTGAATCCAACTCTGCAATGCCCTAGACACAAATTTTATTGCCCAAGTAGATGATCGTGAAGAGATGGCGATCTAACGATCGTTGAAGCCTTCCCGCACTCACTCGTACACATATATCATTTAAATTTCCAAACCACAAGCTCCTCAAGGATTATCAAGAACCAAAGCCAGACGCTAAAACGAAAAGGCGTAAGACTTTGCAGCCCCAGACAATGTACTTTTTTGGAGAGATCATAGGATTTTATTAAATTGTTTATTAAAGGAAGAAGCGGAAAATACCTCGAATAATTTCATAAAATAATCGTGGAGGACACTATATTAAAACTACAAAACATAAGATCCTTTGAAAGAGTCATTTTACCGGGTTTACTTTGTTTGTTGATGTCAAAAGTATGTAACTTCATGTCACAAGTGCCAAATTTTTTTTTAGGTAAGAAGAAATTATTACCTCTCCCTCTACAAAGCCTATTTCTCAACCTAATTTCCATTTCAACAATGGGTTTAGATTTCATTGGTGAAACCAATTCTCCTTCTTCAAGCCAACACAAGTGAGATTTTTGACAACGACCGTATTATTTTACCAAGTGGATTGAAGCCATACCTTCTGTATGCTTTCGCGTATACTATCATTATTTCTTCCTAGAAACAACATTTTTTCAAGATTTTTATAACCTCAAAAGATACTCACTAACAATGCAATAGTATTCAAATATAAGAAAATGATTGACTTTTGCCACAAATACGATATTAGCCTTGAGGTCATTCTACTTCATATTACCTCAAGGTAATGGCCTAAATCAATCCTCAAACAAGAGCCTTTTAAATACTGCCAGTAAATTTACTTGAAGACAATAAAAAGACTTGGAATAAGACATTCAATGCCTTATGCGTATAGACTTACTACAAAAATCCATTAGTACTTCTCCTTATCAACTTGTTTTGGAATGATGTTATTTTTCCATCCTCCCCTAGGTACCATGATGAAGATTATCTGGATAGTTACAAGTTGGAACAAATAACATTCAAAGAAGGATCATGAAATTATTCACTTAAAAAAAAAAAAGGGAAGAAGTTTATATCAAATCTCAAGTCATTCAAAGTTAAGATCAAGAAAATTTTTGATAAAAAGACTAAAGAGGATGATTTTTGCCATAGGAGATAAAGTAATAAAGTGATTCCAGAAGAGAAGACAAAGGAAAACATGGAAAAATTGATTTTTTGTGGAAAGGACCCGTGTGATTTATATGATAAGAGAGGTACAATGCTTTCTTCTTGACAGTTGGACATGTATCTCATAAGAAGGACCAAAATAAATCGTAGAATGTTAAGCACTACTACATTTCCCGAGTTAGCAAATAGTTAGTTTTTATTCCCCTTTGATCATTGTACATATAAATTATAGAGTTTAGATTGATTGGATGTTTCCCTAACAAATTTGAAAGCCCAAGAGAAAGGTTCTGGCTTTCGAGAGGTAAATATCATAAGTATGAATAAGTTGGCAGACATCGTGACATTAACAGGTCATCACCGCTGGGACCCCAAAGGCTACTAGGCTCGAAGTTCTTGATATTTTGGACCAGGAAAATGTCATCCCCACGAGCCACCGTTAGGGTCCTATAATAATAGGGTTCATAAATTTTGAATTGACATTAATAGTCTTGTAAATATGTATATACCTTGCTTTTTGCCAGTTGTTTTTCCGCATATTTTGAAAAAATAAAAAATAATAGCAAAAGAGGTAAAAATTCCTAAAAGAAAGATCAAAGGACTTAGAAAAAAATATAGACCCCAAAAAAGGAAAAAAAGGAAATAAGAGATGAAAGTGAGACAAGTCCAGATGCCACTACTTTTGCTTTGCGTAAGAATAATGATTATGTGCAAAGTGTCAGTAAATTCCATAATCCATGATCGTTAAACAGATTTAATCTTAACTTTTCATGTTTTCATGTTGATAGAGAATAAAGATTTGTCAAGCAGTTTAGACTTGAAAAATCGATGAGATAGGTAGAGAATAATGAGGAGCTCCATAGGTTTAATCCCGAGACCCTTGGATGAAATAAGGTAGACTATAGTAGTGTCATGCTTAGAAAGAAAAAGGTTTTTAAGGTTGCAAACCCTAAATGCACCTACAAAATGAAGAAAAAAAATGTTAAAATAAAGTTGGGTAGGTAGAAAACGGTTGAAAAATCATGTAAATAGCACATCATTGGGAAAAATCACTAATTCCCTCCCGTATATGGTATTCGGGTATTCTAAATTATCGATCAAAAAGGCTCGGAGCATTTCTCTAACTTTTGTTGGGATAGACTCGAGGCTTGATGATGGTCGGGTTTAAAAATATTAAATTCCTACGTTAAACCACAGTTCATCAATATTTACCCCTTCATTCATACATCGAAAACCCCTTTTTCCTAAGTAAAGACACATCCTACTTAGTAAAATTGAAAACCCTAAAATAATGATTTCTCTTCAAAATCATTCATAAAACCCTAAAATTACACTTATCCTAAGTATTAGTGGAGTAATATAAAAGATGAAGTAATGCTTTATTTATATACTTTACTTAGAGATGTATATTGTTTTGTCTCCTTTTACTGTCCCTTTATTCATATTAACATCTAACTTATTGTATTAAATCCCTAAAACTACACCTATACCGTACATATTAAATCCATTATATTTAAAATAACGCTCAAAACCCATTATTTTAAACTTTAGACCAAAGTTAATACATCCCATGTGCGTAAAATAGAAACTCGCCCAACAAACTCATTGGTATAAAATATCTATATTTAATCCACCTTTCATGGTATTAAAACAATACCATTAAGCGACTTTTATTACCATAATATTTATATTCATGTTAAAGTGCCATTGGTTGCAGTATATATGGTAAAGTATTTGCAAAGGTGGGAAACATATATGACATTGCTCCTTCACAATCGTAAGCAACCCAAGGTTTTTGAATTAAATAAATGTCTATTTTGTGAAAGTTCAAAACCCTTCCGCTCATCCATGAGACCCACTCTCCCAAATCAGTGCATCTTCCCAAACATAATCTCAGACCATTCGCTTAAAGCCCAGACCATGTCGCACGGATTTCGATATCGTCGTAAAAAAGATGCGCGGCCATCCCAACTCCGAAGCTGCGCGAAATGGGTGGTTTCGCATTTACCTCTCTCTCGTGCGGCCTTTCCTTACCGGATCACGTGCGTTGAGTATCAATACCACTTACCACCCGCGCTGCGCGATAACCACCGATTTTAGATCCATCGAATCCCAAAACCGTCCTTCTGCCGACGCGACGCTCCATTCGATGCCGCAGTTAATACAACCAATATGTTTAATAAACCGCATGAAAAATGCATTCATTTCACACCCCTATTGTGAGTTTAAACTCGACACCTTGCATTTGCACCTTTTCTCCACGCAGCAACCACTTTCAAAGCCCACTTTTCTGCCATTTTCACGTTCCTCAGAGCCTCCAAGATTTACCCAAAAGGAAAACCATTGAAGATTGTTGAGGAAGCCGCACCTTGCTCCAGTGAAATCCACGAAGACATCAAATCATTCGTAGCTCCGAAAACTCCTCCAAAAGCAAAAGCACTCCAGAGCTATACAACAGGTGTTTTTCTAAAAAATTTGAACTGTGCAATCAATTTAGAAAGTACCTTTTAAAGAACAAACACTCGAGGCTAGTTTTAGAAATTGATTAATAAAGTCGCCAAAAAGTCCCAAAAACGTGCAAAAACATGGAAAATTTTTTCCGTGAAACCATTTTTCTGCTATCGCGCGTCATTTTAAGGAAAATTTACGAGTTTTTCTATAGCTTTAAAGATCTATTTCCAAACCTGGCACAAAGCATAAAAACTTCTCTGCGGTACCCTAAACCCTCTTGCGATCCTTTTCAAAAGATAAATTTACGACCCTATTTCTCGTTAAATGCTTAGGAAAACCCGTTTTCTATTTTTAAACCAAACTTCTAAAGCCTCTAAACCCTATCGACGCGCTCCACTGAGCGTAAAACCCAAAGAAAATCCTGTAGGCTTTCTGCCAAAATTGCCCAATAAATCCTGCGACGTAGTAAACATTAATCGACGAAACCGTCTCAAACTTGCGGTAGATCAAAATGCCTAAAAAAGCGGTCACGCAAGCAAGCCTCAAAGGTTCTAAAGCACCTAAACCTACTCCTACCATGACTTCAAGTAATGCGCTATTATTGTCAATCCACCACAATCTCGGCTGCTGATCGTCGCCCACATTTCGCGATACCGCAGTTACAAGACATGCGGAAATCCCACCAGTTGAGTTCAAGTTGCTAGATATCCACGTCGGTGCTATGAGAGCTCTTTAGATGATCATAAAGAAGTTCATATTTGGGAATCCTGGCCTGGTCAAACATGTTGGAAAATACGTTTGTCTCACCCATGTCGAGTGATCATTAGATTATGTCAAAAGAAAGATTATGTTGTGTTCCGTGCTGCAAAGAGCCATTGTAAAATTTTAAAGAAGTGATTTTTACGACGTTCATGTATCCTAATGAATTCAAATTTTGCAACTTCAAAGATGACCTCTAAGAAGTCCTCGTCCATAGGGAGTTCTACCAAGCTATATATTGGCCTAGATTTTCCTAAAAGGTTCATGATTTTTTCGTACTTTTATGCCTCCGTACGTAATAAACTTCCAAGTTAAACCATATTCTCCATCGCTAAATTTCTCGAAGGTTCAATACAGGGTGATTTCCATGCTTTCCTTCATCTCTGGATATTTTATCGATGAACACACCGATGAGTCCATCTTGGGATTTTTGTCCACCTTTTCTCCAAAGTCAATCACCCTCAACAATCTTTGATTATGCTAGTTCTATCGTCGATAGCATTCATTATCAATCGACAAATTTGCAAATAGAAGGAGTGTTTAGATATACCTCTACCTTTTCCATATGTTTGGTACTTCTAACTTATAATTTTCCAATCACTCTTCAAAAACTTGACATTGAAGGAGATCCTCTATCTCACTAGACATCATTGCTCATAAAAAGAATGTACAAATTTCAAATATTCAGAAAGTTATTTTTACATCCAAAGTGATCACTATGTTGACCAAAACAAGTACCCTTATCAAATGAGGAAATGAAGAAGAGAGACAAATATCAGAGAAAGAGTACACAGACTGTATTTTCTGTATGAGAAATAGAACAAATCAAAGTTCTTGGGTCAAACTACATTTTATGTTACCCAAACATCCTTCAATGAGGATATTTTCTTGAGAATACTTCTGTATCCTAACTCTCGATTCCATCAATTTCATGGCAGCTGTTAAAAAAATAAGACCCAATTCAAAATTAAGAATCAAATTGGGCCATTCATATGCAATCAAGGTGGATGTTTAAAAGAAGTAAAAGAAATCGCCTATTGGAACAGAATTTGAAGAGAGTTTCTGGAACTATGATCCACAAGTGACCTTGAGCAAGCTAAGGGTTAAATACAAATTAACACCCTTATTCATGAAGCCAAATTAGAAATACAAAAAGTTTTCCAATCAAATTGAATGGATTGAAAACACATTAATAGATGCACATGGTGTGGAACATTGCACTGAAACCAAATCAAATTATAGAAGTCCACCAAATAATAAGGGAAGAGGGAGCCTATGTGGCAAAGACTACAACATAAACCAAGTCACAGAACATATATAACAAAAGGCCTAAATTAGATACAGTAGTAAAGGAAAAGTGACACAGATGTGGGAAGAAACAAAGCCTTTAAATACCAACACGTATTTGTCAAAGACAAATGTAGCTACCGTAATTATTAATGAGCCAACCGAATGAAGAAATCAATAATGAAGACACACAAAATATGGAAAGACAAAGAAAGCATGGAAGTCATTCCCACAACAAACGAGGAAAAGGATTTAAATATTAAGGAGAAATAGCGCATTAAACTCAGCATGAGGAAACTAAAATCGAAATTTACCTAGTTCTTGGAACAAATTCTAGTAATCAAAATATTCCTATCAAAGATTTTATTGCTCAAGTAAAAAATTGATTATGTCGCATTACAGCCCACAACGTATCACTTCCAAAGATAGTTGTTGACTATAAGAAAGCTGATCTAGAAGTAGCTACGTACGTATCCATGAATTAGATCAAAATAGGGTTTCACAAGCAAAACTCGTATATGCTGTATCTCACAATACAACAAAAGCTATGAGTGCTCAAAAGCTCCAAAATACCATCTCCAACCTCGCAAGATCAAAGAAGGAAGTTATACAAAACCCTACCAGATGCTGCCAAGGATCTAAGGATAAAAGCTCTAGAAGAGCTAGTGTTGTTGTGATATGATCCTACTAATATCAAAGGAGCAGAAGTATTGGTCAAAAAGAAAAATGAAGATATAGCAAATTTTGAGGAAATAGCTCAAACTTCTCATGAGCATCCTCGTACAAAAGAAGTCATAGAGGAAAATGGGTAATGAAAAGATGAAACAGGAGGAATCTTAATTCTCTTTTCAAATCGTATTGTACCCGAAAGTTAAGGAAACGGAAATACAAGGAGCAAACTTGTCCAAGAAAAGGAGATGGTGAAAGAACCGTGATTCCTACAAAGTGATTCAATTATCACTACAAAGAAGGCTTCAACTTTAGGTGAAAAGTTAAGACCCAAATAACCACTAGCTACCCACAAGGGCACATCTTGTCTTACCAGAAGAATGTAATCAATTAATCATCTACCACAACAAGACAACCCACAGAAGATGCCGCAAGATAGTGAAATCAATGGAATAAATGTCTTTAAAGATACAAATGATTAATAAAGGACAAAAATGGTTGAAAATCTTTGAAATGTCAAAATAAATTAGCCTGGTAAATGCTAAGACACATGAAGAAAATGTTGTTACTGAGCAAAGAGTTTAAAAGTTGCAAAAGGAGTTAAATTTGAAGGACTTATATCACATAAAAAATTACCTTTGAATAATATCATTGAAGCCATCCATGACGTATTGCCTTCAAAATAGTGCACTTTATAAAGAGAATTATTAATAAAGCACCGTTTTCTTTTCTTAAATTAAAAGACTCAAAATTACCTAACACAAACCAGACAAATGAAGGGCTAATCAATTTCAATAAAAATAGACAGATAAGAGCTAAAAATATGCGAATCGCAACTATCTTAGAAATTAGGAAAGTCACAAAGAAAGAGAAATTTCAAGGAGGTAAATTGAAGAAAAGTGTGAAGGCATGAATACCGCCATAACCAAAGTTCATAAGCTGATGTAAGTTTGAGGCAAAAAGGGACTTCCGATGCTTTTAAGTTATTAATGATAAATTACGCCTCAAAATGACTATGATAAGAAGATAAGAGAATTTGCCAAGGAATGTAACAAACCAACAAAGTCAAGGCATCCCAACAAAGAAAAGTGTTATCATGTCTTTAAAGATTTATTTTACTTGCAAGATGAGATCAAACACTTGTTTTTCTATCAAGCCAACCTTTATGGATATAGAGAAGTTGATGAGAACTTTAGGAAATTAAAGAATATTCAAATTCCTAAAAATGAGATTAAAGTACTCGTTGCATTTACCGTGAAGGATAAAGACAAGTAGGTGAAAAGAAGGAAGAAAATTGTTTTCTAAATTACAAGCCAAAACAGATTTTATTTTTACGTTAGTAAATGTATTGACTAAGGGTTAAAAGAGTACGTTGAATAAAGAGGATTTTACAAGGCATATCGGATTCAAAAAATATCTAAGAGCCACAAGGAGGACAAGAAGGGCAAAGCCAAATCGCTTTATCCTCAAAAATCGTTTCTATTTCCTTTTGGATAAAATAGGATAGTTTGTTGATTGTTAAGAAATTGCCTCTATTATTATTGTAAAGATATTTTATTTTCCTAAGATAATTCCTAGAAGTCTCTAGGATATTTTGTAAAACATTATGTATAAATACTTCATCTTTAGAATTATTTTAGTGGAGCAAAATTGGGATTGTTATAGCCATTCTTCTTGGACTTTAAAGCTTTTGTAAAAGTCAAAAATTTGAGTAGCAATGGATCAAAGCAAATTGGCATCATACTTCGTGATTCCCTTGATGAGCTATTTGGAGTGAAGTATGTTCTTCACTTGTCATCGTCATTCTTTGTTACATGCATCCGTTTATGTTTATGCTAACCGAATGTATAACTAGGAGTATTATTGCCAGATTTGTTAAGAGCACTCGTTTTTTAACTAGTTATCATTTAGTATGTTTTCCTTTAATTTCAGCAAAGGTAGGGAACTCCTTAAATTCTCCTCTCTCATTTGACCTCTTCCTACTACTTATTTTTCCGGATTTAAGGATTCTTAAGTCTTTGTCCCGATCATACCACCTCACAAACCAATTTTCCAAGATCTCCAAGGGCACATTCATTTCATTCTCAAGAGGCTTGACCTTTTCCTTGATCCTGCCTTGCTCGTTTGATTTTTACTCCATATCCCAACAAAAATAGATTTTCCACTATTCATCCTTTCAAGTGATTTTTCCCACTAAATATACCAAAACAAAAACCAAAAGCCGCACTTTCATAACTAGCCTAATATTCACAAATTAAAATAAAGCTAAACTTTAAAGAGAGAGCTCTCTTTGAACCCTAGGAATAGATCCAGAGTTTGAAGTAGGTTTGTGGTTACCTAGAATGTCTTATTTGACTAAAACCAAATCAAACAACTTTAGAATTACTAGAGTGATAATAACAACAATAGGAACAGCCCTTCTTTGTAGCCCTAAATTTGAAATTGTAATAAGGCAGCAATTTAAAACCACCTTTGTGGCAACTTTTAAACCTTTTTTTAAAGACACACACACACACACAAAAGAAGATAATAAAACACAACAATAAACTGACTCCATGAAAACCCTTCTGCTAGCCGTACAATTGGTAATGTACTAAAAACCACCATGGCGGTTATTACACTCATTTTTTTTCCTGCCTAAAACATCATCCCTCCTTCCTCAATACACATTTACAAGATGATATTCATTTTATTTTATTTTTGTATTGATTTCTCTAATCATTGTGTTTTTTGAAGAATAATTTGATGGTTGTTCTGGATGTTACACATGCATAAACTGCACACAAACACTTTTTCTCATGTTTCGCCGCATGATGCTAATAATTGTGCCAACCAAGTGTGACACCACCACGATCATCGCAAACAAAGATGTCGCTAATTTGAAATCCCCCACGTCACTCACACATCATTCAAAAGATAACGTCATCATTTATGATTTGGTGATTAATGGAAAAAGTAATGATATGTCTCACCGCCATGGGAGATCCTCACCATTAAATCAAGGTGTATATATCTTAATAATTGAAAATTTTATAGTCATAAACCATTACTTAACCCACATGCACCCAATTAATGAAAATTTCCAATGATGACGATATCCGTCAAAAGAGTGTATTTAGAGCCCATCACTTTCTATAATGGGACATTTATGAAGCGTTGTGTGGAAGCACGATTGGTAATTCGTATTCGACTACCTCTCATCGCTCTCAATCGAAAGCTCGGTATCCTCATTTCAAACTCGCTATCGAGGATAAGCAGAAGACACCGTAGAGGAAGAAAGAAAGTGCTGACATTATGGTGGTTTGGAGCGTAAGGAGTGAATCAGTGCCCGCTAGCAAGATGGTGAGAAAAGTTCGACACGAGCTTATCTTCCATATAGACACCAGAATTGTTCAGTGCCTACCGTAATGAGAACAAATGGATTGAGTATTTTAAAGTTGGAAGGTTCTTTTTGATGAGGCGTTGCAATGAATTCACCTGGCACCTGAATAACAACCAGACCCGAGTCGCAGGTCTAATAATTAAGGTGACCGAATAAGTAATCACCCTATAATCACATTTCAACAGAGGGAAGGAGTGTGGTTTAAATGCAAAATCACGAATTCCTCCTTAAAAGAAGACTTTTATAAGGAGAATAAACAGAGAAACAGGCGAGAGGAATTCATAGGTTATCACCCTTTAACAAGGTCGATGTTGCCTTGGGTTTAGTTAAACAGCATCACTTATGAGGAAGATCCACCATGATTTTTAATTATCATTTCTACACTCAATCACCTTCGTCACTAGCAAAAAATATTGAACGTCCTTCATTCACTTAAGTTAGGGAATACCTATATACATAAAGTTACAAAGAAAAATAACACATCCGGGAAGCATGTGTGACCAATCACGTACTCATCAAATTGATTGTGCCGATGCCCCAAGCCAGCAAGGAAGGACTCCGGGGGCAGTTCGGTTAAAGAGTACAACAAGGACACGGGGAAAAGGTGTCGTGACTTCTGGAGTGTAGTTAGGTAGAAGTCACACGTACTCACTTTCCGCTTAATTGGGGAAAGAACTCAACGATGAACCAATTGGGAGGACGAACAAAATGAAGGGGAAGTTCTTACTTTCTACGTAAATTTCGCCACATCTCGAGAAAGAAAATAGTTGCAAAGTATTAGGAGAAGAGAGAGAGAGAATCTCTTTCACTGTTTTAAGGACGAAACTCATTCTCGATTTTAGAGCTTGAAAATATACGAAAGGAAATGAAGAATTGAAACTAATATTATCTCGAAAGGAGAAATATTGGTACCGTATGCACGATACCTCGAAGAACTGCGAAACAGCTAGGTATAAGGTCTTTGGGGAAAACACCAACCTAATTGAAATAAAAATGCAATTCGAAGGGTGAGGCTATTACACAAGAACCTTATGACACCGCTATTACACAAGAACCAGCGCTAAAGCAAAAGCCCTTATAATTGACCTGGGAGGTCGATACACAAGAACTCGTGGAGGGAACTCGTTTATTATAGAAGAAACAACAATGGACACGTAGGTTACCTAGACAAAAAACGAAAGGTTGATACACAAGAACCCACCGATGAAGCTATTGTTACACAAGAACCAAATAGCCGCAGGTGTGACACCCATTCAAATATATTGTTACAATTCATTATTGATGTTGATATTGAATGCGTAAGAACGCTAAATCCCATCTCAGGATGGAGTTCTAAGAAAATATTGCTAATTTAAGGTAATCGGGAGGGACCATTTCTAATCGAAAGAACATTGGAGGAAGATAGACACCTTGTCGTGAAAATTGGATGAAAGAAGAGTTGAGTAAAGGATGGGAGAATGATAAGAAGAAGGAATATATGAAGAATCGACAGGTGTCAGCTTGTTGGCCGTTATGCGAACAAGTTCGTGATCTTACCATGGACAAGCAAAAACTTCATGACCTTGCCCTCAACATATTGGGCAGGCGGCTCTCTCCCCATCCTACCCCATTTTTCTTTAATGCTAGCTTCCTATTCTACATGAAAGATGTTATGGAGGACAAACTCATATATTCTCTTCCACTCGCACATTTCCAGATGTCTTTCGTGCTTCCGATTTTGACGGAAAACTTGTTGTGGAGTTATTATTACACAATATCATTTGCGAGCATGCATTATGCGTATGGTGGTGACGATACTTCCCATATGGGGACTCATGTCATGTACCTGTGTCCCTCATGAACAACGATTGAATGGAATTTTTCCAGTAAAAGATATGGATGCTAATGAAGAGAAGATGGCATTATGGGATTCTGCGTAATCATATAAATGCTTTTATGTTAGTACCTAGAATAATTTTGAGTACTCCGAGTTGGGGTAACCGTTCACCCACATGTACAGAAGGATTTTTGAACTTTTGTCTCAACCGCCCTCGATGAAGAGTCGAGCCTTCCTGATTGGGTGCTTGGAATGCATGGAAGCTGGAAGAAATGTTGGAGTTGTTGAAGGGGACCTCCATTTGCACTCCATAATTTTGTGGTGAGCACACATGCATTTCCGGAAGATACGCACGTAGTGGGGCACAAAAACTCCTTGGTTCTTCCCGGCCCGAAATAAGGTTCAAGTTCCCTGATCTAGTTGCCACCGAGGATTATCGCAGTAATTATGAGTTGAACAAGTATGAACTTATTCTGGATATGGCTGATGGCTAATCAAGGGTATAGGTCTGCGCATGAAGATACAACCGAATGCCATGATCTCACCGATCACACCGTAGATATTCCCATTAGAGATGAGATTTTGCATGAGGACACATGCAAGTGCTTCAATTGGGGATATGTTTGGTGCCATATTTTCACTTATTTCCTACATTTGTTTCCTATTTTACGCATGACTATACCCTCTTGGGCATATTCTTGCTTTCTTTTTCCTACCATACTGCCTCTTAACTTGTGTTTGTTTCACCTTATTTTCATTACTCTTTCCATTTCATCAATTTATTTATGATGTGTCGTGGTCATTTTTATGACTAGCGAGGAGATGAATGTTTGGAGAAGATCTATGGTGTTTTGTCGTCTTTCTCAGACGTTATTTGTAGCACAAAATATCTTTGAGCACGAGCGTGCGTGCCAGGTAGTTAAAATGTGTTATTCTGGGTGATTTGTTACACCACGACGCTAGTGCCACCATGTTGTTACGGCGACACAGAGCGTTGTTACAATTTGTATTGCGTCGAGATCTTGCCAACTCTTGATGCCGACTGTATCCTCTAGTTTGTTTACGCTACAGTTTGTGATCTATTGCGATAAGCCGTGGGAACTTATTAAAGTATTGCATTTTTGGATAACGTACCTCTCAGGCGGTATTTATTACATTGTAATCTATAATTTTTCCGGTCAAACTTTAATTAAGAGTGGTTGTAACCATATGTATTCTATTTTGATCGAGCATGAGAATCTCATAAGATTCTCAAGATTGATCGATCCCTCGATTTTCACAGAGATGCACCACTATATAGTTCTCTACCCTTGAGGTCAAAAAGGTTAGCGGCGAACAACCTTAATTTGGCTCTCTAATTTCTGATCATATCAATACAAGCTATCATGTTGTTGTTGTTACATGCATCATCTGAATTTAAGTTTTCCATTAAGTTCTTTCTCTGCTGCTAGGGAGGAAGGGCACCTTTACAGGATTGCAATGTTAAGCGTAGTTGTTTATGTATATATACACATATACATATATACATATATATATATATATATATATATATATACATATATATATATATATATACATACGTATGTGTATATGTTATGCACTGTGGGAAGTGTTGTTGTGTATTGCTTTAGCTGTGAATAGATGCGCGTCTAATTTCCGATACTTTACATGCTATTATTACACATCCGAGGATTAGACAGCGACTGAGGTAATTTGATGTGTGCAGCGTGCTAGGACAGATTAATTGAGGTGTGATCATAGGCCTTGTAGACCATTTGTTTCATGCACTTGAGTGATTTCTTTCCGCATTTACTTCGACGACGAGTCTCCTCTATTTAGGATTTTTGTTTCCCAGTGACGTATCGACACCAGAACGGTGCCGTTGTCATTGAAATAAAAGATGTCCCTCGATTGATAATTTCATGTGTACCTGTTTGTAGTCATTTAGCGTGATTAATATATCCTGGAATAAAATTAATAGATTTATAATTTGCAAAGCAAATGTAGTGAATCAACTAAATATGTACTGGGACAAGCTTGTGTAAGCAATCATGAAGGAGATGATTCTCAGTTCAATGCTACTTGCCTCCCACCTGAGCATATTGAATTAGTCACCAAATTTTGGACTTCCCACCCCCCCGATCCTAGTTCCTCACCCTCCATGACATTTGTCGCTAATATGTCACCGTCAAGAAGCCGACCAAGACATGGGCTCGGATAGAAGGAAAAAAGGATGAGGAAACTTCTTCGTATAATTGAATCCTGTAAATCTCTAAGATATAATCCGCCTTGATGATGGCCGGCCATAATAGCTACTCTTGAACATCTCTACTCATCTTGGTCACCGAAAGAACTCGTGATACTCAAGGAATGAGAGCAAACCTAGCATCTTCTAGTGAGAAGAAGATTTTGCTGCGCCTGCAATGAAAACTCCAAATTCTAACAACATTATTGAAGAAAGATGCATTTTTATGGATTCTGAAGCAAACTAAGGCCATTGAACATCTTAAAGAGGCAATGTGCCTAGAACCGGTCTTAGTAGCTACTACTTCAAAAAAACCTTTATTTGTGGAATGTGATGCCTCGGTAAATGGAATTGTGTTTGTTTTAATGCAAGAAGGAATACCCATTTATTTTTAAAGTTTTCAAATCAAAGGAAAGTATTTAAAAAAAGCTATTTATGAGAAGGAAATGTTGGCAATACTACATGCACTAAATAAATGACGACCTTACCTAATGGGAAGGCACTTCAAGGTAAAAAATGATCATGTTAATCTTAAATAATTTTTGGAACAAAGACTATCTTTAGAAGAGAAACAAAAATGGGTCAGAAAAGATGTTGGGTTATGAGGGGAAGCTAAATGGGTGTTTGAGCATGCACTCTCGAAAGGATGAAGAGGTGGAATCATTGCTTTGTGCAATTTCTATTATCCAACCAAATTGGATAAATCGAAGCAAGAGATGAATGGAAGAAGGACGAAGAAGTGTGGACACTCATTCCAAAAAGTTGCAGCAAGATCCTAGTACATCCGATACATTTAGTTGGAAAAATGATTCCTTATGGTACAAAGATCGCTTATATCTTTGTAAGAATTCCCAACTAAAACAAAATATTCTTTTGGAATTGCACACTTCTCCTTTAGGAGGACACTCAAGATTTTTAAAAAACTTACCATAGGGTGAAGAAAATGAATTTTTTTGGGGATGGCCTTAAATCTGATATTCAAAAGTTTGTGGCGAAATGTTTGGTTTTCCGAGCAGAATAAAGTTTGAGACAATTAAGACCCCGGGTCTTCTACAACCTTTATCCATTCCAAGTCAAAATTGGGAGGATATTTCAATGGATTTTATCACAGGTTTACCTAAGTCCGAAGGAAAGAGTGTCATCATGGTGGTAGTTGATAGACTTACCAAGTATGCACACTTTTGTGAATTATCTCATCCATTTAAAGCAAGTACAATTGCTACTACATTTATGGACACAATTCAAAAGCTACATGGAAACCCAAAGGTTATTGTGAGCGACAGAGATCCCATTTATACTGAAATTTTTGGACGGAGTTATTTTCTTGTTTGGATACTCAATTAGCTCATAGCTCATCTTATCATCCTCAATTTCGATGATCAAAGCCGAGATAGTAAATAAATGTTTGGAAGGATATCTTCATTGTTTTGCATTTGATAAACAAACACAATGGGTCAAGTGGTTACCTCTAGCTAAATGGTGGTATAACACTTCCTTCCATACTTGCGACAAAAATGACCCCATTTATGGCACTTTATGGATATCATCCACCATCCATCACATCATATTTAAGAGAAAATTCTGAAGGTTCAAGCGAGTGGAAGATCACATCGAGCATCAACAAGAAGCTCTCCAACTCTTAAAGGACAACCTAAATTTGGCACAAAATCGAATGAAACAACAGAGCGATCAACATCACGCAAGAGAAGTTTTTGATGTAGGAGATCTAGGTATTTTTACGGCTACAACTATACAAACAAATGTCCCTCAAGCAAGCTAAGAAGGATAATAAATTATCGCTAAAATACTATGGTCCTTACAAGGTGTTGCAAAATATTGGTACTATGGCATACAAATTGGAGCTTCCCTGCTTCTTCACGAGTGCATCCAATTTTCCATGCTTTCATGCTTAAAGAAGGTTATAGGTGACAAAGATTCCAGCTTCAAACAATATTTCCAGAACTTAATGAGGAAGGAAAAAATCATATTGGAACTTGAAGCGGTCACTGAAAACAAGAACTCGACAGCTACGAAATCGATCAATTTCGGTGTATCTCATCAAGTGGAAGAACTTACCCATCGAAGATTCTACATGGGAGGATGAGAATTTTATACAGAAAGCATCGAGAGCTACTCGAGCATTGAGGACAACACTTTTTTGAAGGAGAGGGGCATGTTAGGTCCCCTATATTACTAGTATAGTCCCTTATTGTTTGTTAGTGTAACCCCCTTTATTGTTATTATTGTACCCCTGTAACCCCCCATATTGTTATTATTGTGCCCTTAAATTATTATTGTTAGGTCGGCTAGGATTATATTGTGGCCCCATGGACTCCCTATATATAGAAAGGAGGTTTTGTAATTTGAATCATCGAAGAATTGTTCATTCATGTAATGTATTGGAGGTTTCCCCCCTCGAAGTGGCTTATTTCTAAGGCGTTGATACTCTCTTTTTCTTCTCTTTTTGGAGTTGGTTTCACAAAGACTCCTCCGCAATCGCATTTACAATATCAAGGCCAAAATCAATGCTAATCGCATCAAACCCATCCTTCTCCGAACACATATCTCCTAATTTGCATTCCTCCATCGCTATTCATGAAGTTATACACTATCAGGGAAGTGCTCCATTCCATCAACATAGAAGCTCAAAAGCATCATTCTCAAACCATCTTCACTAAGGTTTTCACCAACCTTAATTGGCTCTACATTCGCATAATACCACCCATCCTGGCCTCTCATGCTCACCAAATGCATCATGTTGCATCACTACCATCTTTTCGTCTCATCAACATCTACATGCCTCCCTTTCTCCCACCTCGAAATGGACTTCACAAGGATGCCCCCATCCCTACCGTTTCCTCACCACATGAAAGCTTTGGAGTTGGCTAATCATGGATGAAAAGAATCAGCATCATTTAGCATCAAATTGCAAAGATGTATATTTCCCCATCTTCTTTTTGTTGATGACGTTTCCATTCTAGTCAATGGATCCATTGGAGACACTCTATCTTTTCCGCAACTTTGATGACTTCAACATTGGTAACCAGGAAGTGGAACCGTAATGCACTAAAATCGTTCACATGTATTTGGATGCACTCACAAGAGAGGACTGAGCTGAACAAATTTCCTTTCACACTTAGATCCTCTCGATGGCTCCATGACCAAAGGCGGTTAGACTGAAATCCTCAGATTACTCATTGCAGAGATTGGACATGGTTTATTGCTAAATTGGAAAAGAGAACTTTTATACAAAAGTGGTTACAGGTTATCTCTAAAGAAAGCACCTCACCTTAATAAAATCACTCAGCCACCTAGTTTATTGGATGTCACTTGCTTGGATACCTCGACCCATCATTGACAACACAATGTTTAGAAAAGTAAGTTTTTATGAAATGGGAACCGGGAAGGTCATAACCTAAATGATTAAATGGCACCATTACCCTCCCAAAAAATTGGGGAGGATGGGGTATCAAGAACCTAGACATTTTGCTAAAGCACTATGAAAATGATGGACGAGCTATAACCTCCATAACTTCTGATTTAGGTACTACATGAAATACATTCAGCCCTTGAATATTCTTCGATTGATCAAGTATCCTGAGCCACTCGAGTACCCCAACCATATGGAAGGTTGTCCTTGCCTCACTCCCTTCCACATTCTAAATGACACTGAGAATTAGATCAGAACTGTGCGCATTAGTATTGATCCCTGTCAAGATGTGGCACACACCTCACCCCGTGATATTAACAAATCGCTGCACGCGCACTCACTGCTGGCATTGCAAATCGTTGACTGCTCTTGTCCTCGACTATCTATCTCATAAGGTTTGAGAACCGCCAACTCAATCAAAATACAAAGTCACTTCCCGTCCAGCATGAACCGTATACGTGCTGGGGATAGTGAACGAACGAAATCTCTAAATTCCAGATTTACTCTCCCCAAATAAAATACTCACGCCTACTCAATCACTTCATATGCAAAATTGGTGGTGAATTTTATGAAACTCAGCACTCGCGCACCGCCACCTTTCATGTGGCATACTTAATTACATTTTACCCACAGCTGGAAACTCCACAAAAGAAATCAGCTCATGGACCTCGTTGGTGCTCACCGCCGGATATACTCTAAATCGCATCATTCCTTCTGTGCTCTCACACCCTCTTACATTATGGAATTCTATTTCAATCACTTGCACAGCAGAAGGACACAATTCGGTGGGAGGCTTGCTACAACACCGGGTAGTTAGCTTTCTTGCAAGGCTAGGAATCTTCTCCTCACTAGAATTTATTGGCCAGGACACCAGCTCCATATTCCAAGATCGCTCCCACTGGCACCACCATACCTGTATTTGGTCCCGCGCTGACCCTGATGAAAACCGCAATCTGCTAGAACTACTGCAAGGCCCCAAGCTGTGTTGTCTCGACCTCTCGGGTTTACTTCTCGACGGTGTTCAGGCTCAAACTGGATGTGGTAGCAGCCCTTCTTCACCACCTGCCACTTTACAAACTGCTGTGGTCTTGATCATACCTAATGTTCCCATTGGAGCCAATGCATCATTACCCCCATTTTCATTAGAGCATGATGGTCACTACTTAAAAATATTTGGAGGCTTTAAAACTCATCATCAATTGGTTCAATAAATCTTCTTTATGTCATGTGCACACACTTCAGATTATCTTGGGAGATATCCTGCATATGAAAGCTCAATTCTTATCCATTCCTCATTCTCAAATTCCACAGAGCACAATAAGATTTCCCATAAACTATCCATGTAAATATTCAACATAGGGGCTCTAGAATATAGAAGAGCAGTATGATTTACAACACTACAACTATTATCATCGCCTTTCCATCGAACAACCAAGAATTTCCAGGATGACATCCTTACTTTGTTGATAGATTTTTGATCATTATATGATCGAACTTAAATTATTGTATTTATCAGATATTATTTTGACAAAATGACAGGGAAGTACCCTATAGGGGATTTTTTTCAAAAACTATAGACGGTGACCACAACACAAAAGGAAAGAAAAGAAGTATTCATAAAATGTAATTTTCGCATAATAATGAAAATTATGATTTTTCTTTGGGAAAACTATGATGAGAGATGAATAAGTAAGGAAAAGCTCAAACTTTCTAGAGACAATTTGAAAGCTTGAAAATGAATGATGAAGAAGATTTTTGTTGCTTATTTTCTTAAATCAGTAGTGGTTAATCCCCTGAACACTGGGAAATATTTAAGAACAATAGTTATAAAAAAATTGGAGGGTTCTTCTACATGTGTTTTGAGTGTGCCATGTATCTTCCATAGAATAATTAAAATACATCAGAGAATATAAATGGGAAAATCTTCACAAAATTATCACCGCATATGAAATTATGATGGGAATTCCATCACATAAGGAAGGAAAGCATTCAAATCATCTAAGTCAAGAAACACAAATTTAGTGATTATTATAATGAAGAATCGATATAGAAATGGTTCACCTAGTTAGAAAACTAAAAGAAAGCATACAAATTAAAAAGGCAAGTTACCTCATATTTTTTAATTGTGATGAGATAATATGTTATTTTGCTAAGTGTCTTTGTGAAGATATTAAGATGAGGAAGAACTCAAGAAAAAAAGTTCTTTAAAGGAAATTCTTTGAAAAGGAAAAAATGGTATTCCAAAGAGGATAACTAATTTTCATGTATAACAAGAATATGATTTTGATGATGATATAGACATCCCGCTTGGCCACAATGAAGAGAATTCAATTAGAGGAGAAAAAAAGTAGAATAATAAAGTGTTGAAGGCATAATGGATCTTAAGTAGAACTTATCAATGCGATGAAGAGATTGATAACCTCAAAAAGAATAACAAAAGACTATCTAAGAAAATAATATTCATCAAGATTGAAAAAGAGGAAGAAAAAATAATGGAAGAAGTGTTGAAAATTCAACAAAAGAAATGGAAGTTGAAGAAAAAAATTTCATTAAGGAAAGATAGATAAGCTCAACAAAAACATGAAAATATCTCAAACCCTGATGTTATTCTCACTAAATATTACCATATGAAAATACTCCTCTTGGTTATATGGGTGAGAATTCATATGTGAAAATGCAAATAATAAGTCACTAGGTATGAAGTTAAGGAAAATTAAAGCTTTCCACCTCAAAGAAGAGCAAGGATAAAACTCAGAGGAGTTTGGAAATAATGCTAAACAAATAGTTATGTTGATTCTCTCAACAAGTACATTCAAAATGGTCATAGAAATACAATAAAGCCAAGGGCCAACAATCTTCTCCAAATTAGATCAACTTTAGAAGAAATATTACATTAAGGCAATAATACATAGCTAGTATCAAACTATTTTTTCGGTCATTGTTTCTTATGCAAAAAATCAAGACATCAAGTAAGAAAGCAGAGTTTATAATTATTATGACAAAATTTCTCACCAAACCTCTAGAAATAACTAGAGACAATAGAATCAAATAAACCTATGGATTCATTAACAAAAATCATAATTCATTTTCTTCATTATCAAAGTAGTAGTATAGAGTTTTATAGATGCAACAATATCCGACATATGGCATGAGACTATCCTACTAAATCAATAGAAGGGTCTTGGAAGAGAATGGAAGAAACTACCACTAAAAATGTGGACTATTAATGTATGTTTAAAAAAATCAAATCTAATGGCATGTTGATAGAAGGTGTTTTAAACCACATGACCGGAGATCAAAATAAATTTATTACTTTAAAAGAAGAAAAGTAGGAAATACCCTTGAGAGAAGGATTCACAAGAATCACTAGAAGAGGTACCATAAGCTCTGAAAATGGTATACCTAGACAAAATCATAAAAATGTTTTTTATGTTGAAGGACTCTTTAAGTTCCAACATTTTAGCAATCAAGGTTATGATCTCACTTTTCATGCTAAAGATTATAAAATAAGGAAGACTAATCTAACAATATTATGGGAAGAGAGATATGACTCCCGTAAATGTATATATTTGTGATGAAATTCAAGGATAAAAATGCTAAAATGGAAAGAAAAATGAGTGGTTATTTATGGTATAATCTAATAAACAATCTATGTCTATATTACAATTTTGAAATTCTCCCTTGGAATTCATGAAATTATAGATTTGTGAGTCTTGTGAAAAGATTTTCCAATACTTCAAATTATCAGGTATGGTTGGCCTATGTCTTACCTCAGCAGTGTAATGATGATTTGACTGAAATGGTAACCTGCATGTGCTAGAAAAAGTGGCCAAACTATGTGCTTGCATATTCTTCTTTCTTGGAATAACAACAAAGTCAATTTCAAGAAAACAATTTATCAAGTCTAGAATGGTTTCTTTGTATTGGCTAAGTCTAGGATTATTAACAAGATACTCTCCCTTGATTTGTTTTATGATGAGTTCTAAGTCTCCCATGACGGAAACTCTTTTGGCTCCAATTTTTCTTACAATTTGTAGGCCTAACACTAATTCTTCGTATTTTTCCATGTTATTAGTGCATTTGAAATTTGATCTGAAAGCATGTCCTTCTGAATGATCATTATCTAAAATCAGGATCCATACTCCAATCCCCCGCTTCCTAACCTATTTATGTTGTTACAAAAATATAAATGCCAGATAGACTATTATAGCATCATTTATCACCATCACATACTTGATGATTTATGTTTTGGCCTTTGGGGCACCCTTCCCTTCAAAACTTGGACCTTTTCTCAAAACCGTAATCTTAAAAACTCCATATGCGACTCGCTTTCAGACTTTTCCGCGCATAAACGCTAGTCCATATACAAATAATCAGGTATGCCATTTTAATAATTAAAAAATATATATATATATATATATATATATATATATATATATATATATATATATATATATATATATATATATATATATATCCCTATTTTATGTGGTTTATGGTTATTCCAGTAACTTAACCACCCCAGCCCGTGGCCTAACTGTTCCCAACTGTAAAAACTAATTTGAGGGAGTATAAAATCCTCTCAAGGGAATGGCCTAAGAGAGGAAGAGAGAGAGAAATATAGATATTATATGCTGTTGGAGCCCTATCCAAGTCTGATATATTCCTATGCCTCCTGCACTTCCCAGATATTTGCAGGAAACCCTTGTTTCCTTGAGATGCTCACCACCCTATGTGACATTCGTTGTGCATTATCCTCTGAAGAAATATTGAGAGGCTAGGGTTGGACAGATCCAGAGGACAGTATGCTCGAAGGTCGTGGTATATTTTAGGTGATCTCTCCACGTTTATTTACTATACATGTCATTAATAATAGAAGAGCGATCTTGTTCCTGATGTTTACGTGTCAATAATATTTTATACATGTGTAATGATCATCATTTGAACATTTAATATTGTTTTTATGATGTTATGCATGATTTCCACTAGCATCCATAACATATATATGTTGTACAACTAGGATTTTGTGTTCGTTCTTTGCTGATTTACAGATTAAAAAACACAAAGTGTTGCAGGGGGTTTGCACCCTATGGGATCTACTTCAACCGAGGGATATCCGGGTAAGGTCTGCAACCTGTAGATTCTAGTTATTTGCATAGAATTTGGTTAAGTGGGTCCTTCTTGTAATGGCATGCCCCTGATCTGTGAAGGTTCATCAACACAAGACCTTTAGGGTAACATTTCTCGAAATATAAATGGTGACTCCGTTGGGGATCACATTTTTATGATTTCTTGTTTGGGTTGCTTTATCTGTCTTGTAGGTTTCTGACAGGTTTTATCACTTTTTATAGTCTAGCAAGTCTTTTTTCAATCAGATAGAAGACCTGGTCCCTTGATCAGGCTTGACTTTTTATTTTTCCCTTATCTTTATTTTCATACGCAATTTTTTATTTTCACAAATAATGATAATGCTATAAGCCATCAAAGCGACCCACGACATCTAAGTTACTTTGGATATAGTAGTGTATACACACTAGTTTCAATAATCGGTGAAAAGCTGCAGAAGGGTCGGGAAATTTGAAAATTTTAGTTTTTAGCCCCTGTGGTCTTGTCTGTCTGTGTTGAACCATTCCTGTGGTATCTTTAAGGTCTCTAGACTGTGTTTATGGTGATTTTGCATACGTTTCTCTCTTTCTTTTATGAAGACCTAGCCATTTGGTTATTTCCTCGTTTTGTGTGTTTGAAATTGCAGCTTGAGCACCAAGATCTTTTCTTGAAGATCCTTGGTCGTCCTAAACATTCAGAACAATGAGCTTCTACTTGTTTTCTCTTCTTGGCCCTATGTGTTGCTTCGCTTATGGTTTTTCCTTCTTGGTCTAGTTTGGTTTTCTTGATTTCTTGGACTTGTTGAAAATATTGAAGAATCTCTTTTTGGTTTTTTGATTTTTTGTTTGTTGCAAGATTTTTCTACTGTGCTGAACCAATTGATTGATTTTATTGATTCATTTTGCTCATTCAAGTCCCTCTACAAAAGTAGCACAGTTGGCTTGAACACTTTGAAGACTTTGCTTAAAACTCATTCTGCTTGATTCAGTTCTTGGTTAGTTTTGACTTGTCTTCTTGAAATCTCTTATCTTCCTTTATAAGTTAAAAGCCCAAAAAACATTTTTTGTTTTCCGTAGCTTTTCGCTTTGAGTTTGTGTGTAGTTTCATTTCATATTTTGAAGATTTTCTGTTGGTTTCTAGTCTTTGGTTCTTGGATTGATTTTGAAGGGATTTTTCTTTTGATTTCTCTCTTTAGTGTCAAGTGAAATTTGTTGTTTTTATGCATAGGAGTTCTGTTTGGAACTAGCCTTGTTTTGTTGTCAAAAAGTGATCGAACCATTGTTTTTTTATAAGCTCTTTGTCACTTCTTTATAAGTAGCATCTTAGGATTTTCATATCATTGGTAGTTTGCATTAAATGCATTTGAGAATTTTAGTCTTTTTCATAGTTTCTGGATCGTGTGAAGTGTGAGTGTCTGAAAAAAAAAACAATTTTTTTTCTTATTAGTTTCGTAGAACCCATGTAGAGATCACTTTTCATCGGAAGAAAATCATTGCATTTGCATGTAACTAGGTTTTCATTGATTTCTTTTGTGTCATAAAACACCACCAGTTTCACTTCCATGAACCTGTGACTTAAGTAACAACCAATTTAAAACTAGCAATATAATTAAAAGCAACTAGAAGTTTTTGTATCATTGTCATTAATCATACACCAACTAGCTAGGTTGTAGGGCCTTGGATTAGGTGAGTGGAGAGTTAACTCACCAAGGCCGCTCATACTGTTAAACATAGAAGTTTATTAAAGAGCGAAATCCAACAGCGTTAAGTGGACTAGGAAAGCTCTCCTCGAGAGAGTCAAGCATGAGGGATATTGCAAGCAGAGAAGAGAGATATCCCCTCTCCTATTTGTTGAATCTTGACCTAAGACCATTCTCAGCCCTGGCTGGCCATATGGATTGGTGCCCATAAGCCTGCCATCGTAGGGACAACAGCATAGGTGGATCGCGGGGAATACCATAACACCTGGCATGACATTTAATTTATCATCGCATTTCCGTAGGGTGCCCTTGTAGCTTGGGACTTGCACCAATAAAGGTCAAGTGTTGAAGCACGCTGTAACTAATTATGCCACCTTCATAGTAGACAATCCATCAATTACCACTATTTTTCACAGTCCCATATTTTTCTTTCTTGTATTTTGGTGTCCGGTCCTCACGCAGAAGGAAACACCTAGAGCCGCTGGCTCCGGCTTGTTGGGTATGTGCTGAGAGTCACCACCAGCCCCACGCGCCGTACCGCGTTGCGTCTGGCGCAATAGGGGTCACAAGGTGGCAGCCCCTCATGAAGGCTCCGGCAACGCCTAATTTTTTTGGTATGCGGTCCTACTCATATGCGGACCCACCGATGTTTTGTGCATGAGTTTGCACATGGTTTTGGGGTACGATGGTTTTCGACCCCTGGTATTTTGTAGATCCGGTCAAGGGAACTACGGTTATGTTCTAATCCAGGGTTAATGGATTGGGGTTTATGTATGCTTCGGCATGTATATATATGTGTTGTAAAACTAAAAGGAATATAATGAAAAATCAAGCTGGTCGTCCCGATTTGGGATCCAGGGGAAAATCTCTGTGTTTATCTGTTTTATGTTTTATGCTCTAGCTATTGTTTATTTTCTGTTATAAGAATCGTGTGTAGATATTTTTGTTCAGGGTTAAAACCTACATTTGGTATCAGAGTTGTTTCGGCTTCAAGGGGATGCCTTTGTTGTTGAGGGTTTTTTGCTCGGGCCTGTGGTAGACCCTGTGCAGTGGGAGATCTGCGGGATCGATTCTTGCGATGAAAGAATATGGCGAGTGGCGGAAAGATAGAGATCGAGAAATTTAATGGTCAGAGTTTTGAGTTGTGGAAGCTCAAGATGGAGGATCTGCTGGTGGATAAAGATCAGTGGATCGCGGTAGATCCATGTACTAAACCAACGGCAATGTCAGATGAAGACTGGAAGAAACTGGATCGGAAGGCTAAGAGCACAATACGGTTGTGTGTCTCAGATTCAGTATTGTTGAATGTATCTGGGGAAGCTACGGCGAAGAATTTGTGGGAAAAACTTGGAACTTTGTACTAATCTAAGTCTTTGGTGAATAAGTTGTTCCTGCGGAAAAAGCTGTATAACCTGAGGATGAAGGATGGAGACTCGGTGACAGAGCATCTGAATGCCTTCAATACTGTGGTAAGTTAGCTGTCATCTGTTGATATTAAAATTGCATGAAGATAAGGCATCTGCTTGTTGTGTTCTCACGACTCGTGGGACAAGCCTAGTTAAATGTATAGGTGCAAACACAACTACCTGAATTTTGATGACATTGTCTCTACCACACGGGAGGAAATGAGACGAAGAAATATGGAGGGTCAAATGGAGATTCCTTATTCGTACGAGCAGGGAAGGTCCCAAAATAGAAACAAGAATAAGGTTTTGAGGGAGATATAAATCTAGAGGGAGATCTAAATCTCTTGGAAAGTTTGTAAAGGTGTGCTAGAAATGTGGAAAGGAAGGGCACTACAAAAAGGACTGCAGATCTAAAGCTCCTGAGAAAGGAAAGGGATTTGATGATGCTCCTTATGCAGAGGCAAAAACCACCTCAGATGAAGGTGGGGATGTGTATTTGGATTCTTCTTCAAATACACATGTAGATCATGAGTCATGGTTGATTAACTTAGGTGCATCCTTTCACTTCTTTCCCCATAGGGAGTGGTTCTGCGAGTATGAGAAATATGATGGTGATGTCTTCATAGGGGATGATAGGAAGGCCAAAATTGTCGGACGTGGAAAGGTCAAGCTGAAGCTACAAGGTGGAAGGATTAGAACACTTCCTGGTGTTCTGCATACTCCTGCATTGGCTAGAAATTTGATTTCTGTAAGCAAGATGGATGATGCAGGTGTAAAAACAATGTTCAAGAAAGATGCCTGCAAGATGGTTCGGGGAGCACTGGTATTAGTGCGGGGAGTTCGGACTGGAACTTTGTATAAGCTACAAGGTAGCACTGTTATTGATGGGTGTAACAATTCTATGGTTCCTGAAAGTGGAGCAGAAAGCCTAGCTGTCTCTGGAGAAAAGACCATGTTATGGCATCAAAGGCTTGGACATATTGGAGAGAAGGGCCTTCAGATACTGCATAGAAATGGTATGGTAGAAGGTATGTCTAATTTTTCTCTGGATTTTGATTTCTGTGAACATTGTGTATATGGGAAGCAGAATCGGGTGAGTTTTCCTTCTGGTGCTAAGAGGGCAAACAAGATATTAGAACTTGTGCATAGTGATGTGTTTGGGCCTGTGTCAGTTCCATCACTGGGAAAGTCTGTGTACTATGTTTCATTCATAGATGACTTTTCAAGGAATACATGGATATATTTATTGAGGAAGAAATCTGAAGTCTTTGACAAATTTAAAGAATTTAAGGCTCTGGTGGAAAACCAGACAGAGAAGAAGATAAAGGCGCCGAGGACAGATAATGGTGGGGAGTTCTGCAAGAAGGAATTTGAAGAGTTCTGTAAGAAGTGTGGTATAGCACGGCAGAAGACTACTCCATACACACCTCAGCAAAATGGAGTTGCAGAAAGAATGAATAGAACGCTGATGGAAAAGGCAAGAAGCATGCTCAGTGGTACCGGGTTAGGACAAGAATTCTGGGCAGAGGCAGTGGAGACTGCATGTTACTTAGTTAACAGATCACCTTCATCAGCGTTGGAGGATAAGACCCCACATGAGGTATGGACTGGTAAGAAACCCTCTATTTCACATCTAAGGGTATTTGGATGTGATGCATATGTACATGTTCCAAAGGAGAAAAGTACCAAGTTGGATAATAAATCTGAAAGGTGCATCTTTATTGGGTATAAGGATGGTTTAAAGGGTTACAAGCTTTGGAACCCAGAAACAAGGAAGGTTGTGTACAACCGATATGTGGTGTTTAGAGAAGTGAAAGATGTTGTTAAACATGAGGTCCTACCAAAGGAACCCGAGAAGATAGAGTTTGAGCTAAAGGAGGATGAATCAGACTCTACAATAGAAGAAGACTCAGAAGATGAAGAGCCACAAACTCCAGCTTTGAGAAGATCAGTTCGGGAAAGAAGGCAACCAGAAAGGTATAGTCCATCTGCTTTCCGTTCAGGTTTTTCCTTAACTATAACTGATGATGAAACCAGAAATATCAGGGAGGCAGTAGATTCAGAGGATGGAAAACTCTGGAAGGAGGCCATGGTTGATGAAATGGCATCCTTGCACAAAAATGATGCATGGGATCTGGTGGAGTTGCCGGCTGGAAGGAAGCCCATTGGGAGCAAATGGGTGTTTAAGAAGAAGATGAATGTAGAAGGCAAGGTGGAGAAATACAAAGCTCGGTTGGTAGCGAAAGGTTATTCCCAGGTGCCGGGAATTGATTTTGGTGATATTTTTTCTCCTGTTGCCAAGGTTACTTCTATTAGATTATTTTTATCTGTTGCTGCTGCATTTGATTTTGAGATAGAACAGATGGATGTGAAGACAGCATTTCTTCACGGGGATCTAGAAGAGGAGATCTACATGAAGCAACCTGAAGGCTTTATGATGAAGGGTAAGAAAGAACTGGTATGCAGGTTGAAGAAGTCTCTGTATGGGTTAAAACAGTCACCAAGGATGTGGTATCAGAAATTTGATACCTATATATGGGGACTTGGCTTCACCAGAAGCAAGGAGGATCACTGTGTTTATTTAAATTAATTGGTGACCGTGTTATTTATTTGGTCTTGTATGTGGATGATATGTTGTTGATTGGAAATGACAAAGAAATTATCCAAGATTTGAAGACCCAATTGTTCTCCAAATTCGACATGAAGGATCTTGGTGCTGCAAACTATATTTTGGGCATGGAAATTAAGAGAGATCGGGTAAAGAGGAAGCTCTGGTTAAACCAGAGGAATTATGTCGAGACTATATTGCAGAGGTTCAATATGCAGGATAGTAAACCAGTGAATGTTCCTATTCCTGTAGGTGTAAAGCTATCTGCTGAACAGTGTCCCAAGACACAAGAAGAAGAGGAGGATATGTCCCGTGTTCCATATGCAAGTGCAGTTGGTAGCCTGATGTATGCAATGGTCTGTACTAGACCAGACATTGCACATGCAGTGGGAGTATTGAGCAGGTTTATGTCAAACCCAGGGAAGGAGCATTGGACAGCAGTGAAGCGGGTTTTCAAATATTTACGTGGCACTAGTGATTATGGCTTGTGCTACCAGGGAAGACCAGGATTGGAAAGAATGTTGGACATTCGTGGTTTTGTTGATGCAGACTGGGCTGGAGATCTGGACCAAAGAAGATCTACAAGTCGGTATGTGTTTAGCCTATTTGGAGGTGCAGTCAGTTGGATGAGTAAAAGACAGTCTGTAGTGGCTCTTTCAACTACAGAGGCAGAATACATAGCAGCCACTCATGCAAGCAAGGAAGAAATTTGGTTGCAAATATTGTGTTCAAGTATGGGGTTGGTACAGCAAGCTATAAGGATAGACTGTGATAGCCAAAGTGCAATTTTCTTGGCTAAGAACCCTGCTTATCATTCAAAGACAAAGCACATTGATGTTCAATGTCACTTTGTTAGAGATATGGTTGAGGCTAAAAGGGTGTTGCTGGTAAAGGTGGACACTTTGAAGAATGTTGCAGATGCATTGACGAAGTCTGTGAGCACTCAGAAGTTCTCTTGGTGTAGAGAAACAATGGGTGTTGAAGAATTGGCCCAATGACTAAGCTCTCCCGTGGCCCCTTGTGGAAAGAAAACAACAAGTGGGAGAATGTTGGGTATCTGTTATATTCTTTCCAAGAGTAGTCCCACGCACTGTACGTTGCGCCGAGCGCAGCAAGGCCGCTGTGGGGGCTAGCAGCCCCCCGTTACAGTCCGGGCAAGCCGCCCGCGAAAATTTTTTTGGTATGCGGTCCCACTCATATGCGGACCCACCCATGTTTTGTGCATGAGTTTGCACATGGTTTTGGGGTATGATGGTTTTCGACCGCTGGTATTTTGTAGATCCGGTCAAGGGAACTACGGTTATGTTCTAATCCAGGGTTAATGGATTGGGGTTTATGTATGCTTCGGCATGTATATATATGTGTTGTAACACTAAAAGGAATATAATGAAAAATCAAGCTGGTCGTCCCAATTTGGGATCGAGGGGAAAATCTCTGTGTTTATCTGTTTTATGTTTTATGCTCTCGCTATTGTTTATTTTCTATTATAAGATTCGTGTGTAGATAATTTATGTTCGTGGTTAAAACCTCATGGCTATATATATATTTTAGGAATTTTTTAGAGTTTGATATTTGCTCCTAGATTTCTTAGCTTCATATATTTTTTGATTCTAAAATAAATCTCTTAAATTGGTTGACCGATCGCCTCGACGATCGAGGAGGCTTCGTGGGTGTCTCCCACGAGTGTTGAGCCTTCTTCAAAAGGCATAGGATTAATTCGGTGGGTGATTTCCACCCGGTGGTTTTGAACACAACGGAGAGAGATCCTCCGTCACGACTTGTCGTTTTTGTAGGTGGTTCTGGTGTTGGTGTCAGTATAGAGAGGAGTGTTCCACTCATATCTAGGGTTTTATTTCTGGTAGAAGAAGTAGGAATAGAGGAAGTCCCTCAGCCTACTGAGTCTCTTCCATCTCCTCTTCCTGCTAGTTATCCTTACATTATTCAGTACATCGGACCCGAGTCTCAGAGACCGGAAAATACTTATCCATCATATTCATACCTTTCGATGGCCATGACTGGGAACACAGTTTCAGTTGTGAACATTGCAGGTGTTCAAACTCCTATTTCAGTTGAAAGAGGAGGCACTTTTTCTATATCGACAGTCACCTCTAGTGTTGCTGTGTTTGGCTCTGGAAAAACCCAAGCACATGCTTCTCAATTTGGTCCATTTTCTTATGGAATACCCACTAGTGGAATTCCTTCTTTCTCCTTTTTTGCTACTTCAGATGCATCCGTGCCCATACCTTCTATGTCTAGTGGATCAACTTCATTTGAAGGGTTCCCCTTTGGAAGTGGGCACATCCCCCATTCTACCCCTTCCTTAGGATCTTACCTTTTACCTCTCAGACTCAAGGTTTTAAACTGTTTTCTAGATGTCAAAGTTCTAATGTATTTTCAGGATGGAACCCTGTTTTTACAACATTAGGAGCAAGGAATCAGTTCCTCGCTGGTCAGCAAGGAAATGTTACTTTCCCTTCATCGAGTACTTCTAAGTCTTATTCTCCATTTGAAAATGCTTGAAACCCTTACCAAGGGGTTTCTTCCTTGGTTAATACATCAGTTGGAGGGAATGGTCCTGTGTATAGTAAATCTGTGTTGGAGGGGGTCCTTCTCCGAATGTCGAGTCATAAGGTTTTTCTTATGGCCCAACATTTTCTATGAACAATATTTGGAAAACTAGTGCCTCAAAAAATCCAAGTTATTCTTTTCAGAATGTGGGGAATCATTCCTATGGGGGATGGAATTCCCAGGCTCCTCCTCGCTTACCATTTATAGCAACGTTAAACTTGCCAGATCTATCAAAATTGACTAAAAATCCTATTCAGTATAGCCTGGGTTGGCCTCCGGTTCCTACCAAGCTCCCCTCAGACATTCCAAAGTTTGAAGGGAAGACTGGAGAGGATCCAACAGATCATATCACCACTTTCCATTTATGGTGTTCATCGAACTCCCTAATCGATGACTCGATTAGGTTGAGATTATTTCAACGCACCTTAACTGGAAATGCAGCCAAATGGTATATTGAGTTAATTGGGGGTAGTTTTGCAACTTTTGGAGAATTGTCTACCATGTTCCGAAATAATTTTCAATTACCTGTCCGTTATGATGCCGGGATTGACCTCCTGGCCAATTTTCAGTAGGACAAGGCAACTCACATTTCTGACCATATTCAGGAATGGCGAAGAAGGAAGAGGCTCATAAAAGCCCAAATCCTGAATGAATTCCTTCTGGAATGGTTTTTGAAATCTTTGCAGCCAAAAATTTCTAAGGATGTATCCCTTTTAGTGGTATTTTCTGAAGAGCAGGCTATTTTCAGGGCTCAACAGTTAGAACTGATTTATTCTTAGTCAGGAGTCCTTAATAAAATTTTGCAGGATGCTCCTCACTCCAAATTGGACTTATCCAAAACTAAACCTGGTCCTGGTGGTGACGGGCTTATCGGTTCAATTGATAGAGAAACAGCTAACATGATAAGTCAATTGCAACAGTTTTCTATACAATCTTCTTCTTCTGGTCAGACTATGCCTTCAGTGTCAACTCCATCCCAGTCTTTGGCAATTAATGTCGTCCAAACTTCTAACCCCAAAGGAAGTAAACAATCCGATGGGAAGAAGAAGGGACATAATAACAAGAAAAAGGACAAGGATGGGAAGGGGAATGCAAACAAATCCAACAATCACGTTGGAGAGGGTAAAAAGGACAATAAAAATAAAGTGAAGTTTCCATACAAGTTATGCACTAGAGACCACCTTATGCACCTTTGCCCTAAAATTCAAGATGCGCAATGCTTGTTAGCTCAACATGGTTCTTCTAGTTTCCAGGTTGTGCTGACAAACCCTTTACCCAAGGGAAACAATTAGTTGCTGGCGTGAATCAAAATACTGGGGCTCCCTCTAAGAGCAGCCAGGAAGGGGAAAATACATCAAACATATACATGATGAGTGCTCACGCAGATATCTCTACGAGATCTCGTGATTATGGCAAAGCTAAGGGTGCTCCTGATCGAATTGAGCCACTTCATATTACGAGGCCCACTTTTGAGCCTATACCTCGCATGCCGAAGGCATCTTCAAAACGTACGATGATTAATCCTAATGCCAAGGCTACCCATAACTACTCGATTGTAGAAGATCTAGCTCAAAGTCCTTGTGCCATGTCTGCATTAGAGGTGCTCCAGTCTTGTATGGCTCAGCGAAGTGCTTTGCTCACGTCTATTGGGGTTTTGTTGAAGCCCCTAAAATCCTAGCTTCAAACTTTGGGGAAATCACCCGGTTCGGACCTTAGTACAGCTCCTTTTCCATTTGGGATAGTGGCTCCGACTGGATAATATGGGACTAGTTTCCCAATAAATATGGGTTGATGATTGGTTGTTTATATAATGGGCAATGATAATTAATCTAATCTATAACTTAAATAAATACAAATAATTCTACTTAAACTCAGATATCATATAATAAATGTGATTCTGGATTTGTTTCAATTAAATGAATAATCATATAGATGGCTTATTCATCCAAAAGAAAGATGTATACACATATAATAATTACTTTGTTTAAGAAACTAAACAAAGTAATGATGATAACATATCGCATTAATATACTTATATTTATCACATATATTTTGAACTATGACAATTCTAAATTTTCAGAAATGATATACTAAATAATTGTTTCACAGGTATACATATGTAAACAATAGCAATTTTCAAAAGGAATGTTTTATTGCATAAAGAAAATTGAACAACATAATTATGATAAAAATACCAGATACATGTGTAACCTCTTGATGCAAATAACACTCCGATCCCACTTTCTTACTTAGAACAGCTTTTAGGAAGAACAAAAATTCATATTCTTGAAAACAATTTCCTCATAAAATTGCAGAATTATGATCCACCATTAATAAAAATATTGTATTCAGAAGTACAAAAATGTAACTTCTCAAGTCAAAAATTAATAAAAATTGAGGACCCTTTTCTAAATACAAGAAAGGGGTTTAAATAATAATAAGCTTAAAACAAACTATCTAAAATATCGCTAAAAATGTAAAATCAAAGATCCAATTTCATAAAAATAGAATTACAATCTCCAAGAAAATAGGTTCATTGTATTTCTTTCATGTCTGGTGTGCACAGCTGGAATATTGATAGCATATCTTTCACTTCAGGAGGATGACTCAATCGGGAATGTAGCTGGCTGGTATATGTGGCATCTGAAAGCTCTGGGATGATATAACTGATGTCATTAGAGAGGCATTTTGTAGTCATCTGCTAGCTGTGTGGTTTAACCAAATAGGACCATAATGTGTCCCATGTGATTCCTTGTATTGCGTTGATATGTTGGTCCTTATTGGCTAAGTCCTGCTTCCATTATTTCTCTATTTCTTTGACCTTTGGTAGCTTCCCTGGGATACAATCGGAAATCAGGTTGGCTGCATACAAACTATCATTGATTAATTGCACTAAACTGTTCATTACAGCTCTTGCTCTAGAGGTGGCCCGTTCTTCCTTGATCAACTGTGTTTCCCATTCTACAAATAAAATTTCGTTGTGTGATTCCTGAATCTTGGGAAGATTTGCAGCAATTCCTTGGTCTGTGTCTTGCCATGTGAGGAATCCCGAAATTTTCTCATCGGCATCTTCAAATTCTAACCTTGTATTTACTGCCTTTTCTATACGTGATGTTGCTATTTCACAACAAGGATCAACCAATGATATTTTATGACATAAAATATCAATTTGTTGTGACAATGATTTACTTAATTCAAAAGCCTCTATTTTAAATTGATTCAGTTCAGGATTTTCCTTAAATCTTTGTATTTGTGCTTGTAACAAGACACTTTGTTCTTCTTTGGCCATATTCTCTTGTTGAAGCATCACCTGTAATTTATTTAACTCTTGAGACAACTTCCATTCTTTATGTATAGCTTGCTGGTCAAGCTTTTTCTTTTCAATATTCAATTTCTCTTCTAGCTGCTCAATTTTATGTTTTTCTTCAATCAACTGTTGTTTTAGTTGTGATATTTTTTGTTGATCTGTTGTTGCCTTTTCTTCTATCAGCGCTATCTTTTGATATTTTTCCTAGATCAATTGACTGACTTCAGAGGCTTTGTCCATCATCGTTGCCATATAGGCCCCTGCATATTGAGACAATCTGGTTAAATCCTCAGAAGGATTAACTTCAAATTCCTTCCAAAAAACATTCATTAATTCAACTTGGGGAGATGAAAATGGCCCTTGATCGATTTTCCTTTTCTTACTTTGTTTTCTAATTACAGCCCTATGCTTTGGACTGTAAAAGACATCCAGGGGCGGTATATCTTCAATCTTTAATACAATTTCTTCTGAAGGATTTTTTGGGATAATCTCAACATCTCGGGTATTAGTATTGCCGAGTGTTTCTTCAACTGTAACACTAGTCACCATGAATTGTTGTGTTGCAGTAAATTGCATTGTAGACACATTTTGAGAATCGTTCTGGCCCTTGATTTTCCGATCAAACTGTTCCCATTATTTCAATAAATTTGAATGAATATGTACATCGATGTTGGAGGAATCACCATCTTTTTTACCTGTCTTTTCCTGTTCAGTTTGAATATAAGCCTTATTTCCTGTATTTTCCTTTTCCTACTATGTTTCAGTGTTCTTTTCTTCTTTGTATTCTTCCTATTGCAGTAGAGTAGTTCTCAACTAATCAAGAGGTACTGTGAGTAGTCTCTTGTTTCTGAATTGTAATAACTCTTCCATCGCACTTGATCCAAACTTTAAATTTGCTAAATGTTAACCTGTGAAAATCCTTCGGCTGAGGCAAATAGATTATCAAAATCAGCATCTTCATGTTCAAATTTGGCAACCTGTACCATACATGTAAAGTTAAAGGCAATTTTTTTTGGATCATACTGTCTTTTGGGGATGGTTGCCAATCTGAGGTCTTTTATTTTTTGGGCTTCTTTCTCCGTTATTTGATAAGCTATTTCTCGGGCTAATAATTTTTCGGGAATGTACAAGGGTAGGACATGAGGATCGGTGATACTTTTGAATATCCGGATATAGGTGAATTTTTCTTCTCCAAACCAGCTTCCGATTGAGGTTAGGTCAACGCTAGCCTCATTGGATAACCTTGGAGCTAGTTTATTGAATATAAATTGATGAACTGGCAAAATGAATCCATGACAAATTCTGTATATGTGGTCTTTATAATAAGACTTCCACAGATATTTGTGATAAATGTGGATAAGAATTGGGATTTGAGGAGTTCACTTCCAGCCTAAGATAGGGAAATTAGAATTGAAACATATGGTATCTATGATATAAGAACTCATGAAAAATGGGGGTATTATCCGGGTAGTTACAAACCTATTTTTCCTATAATCGAGGATTTTTCTTGCCATTTTATCAGATAAAATGGTTGCCCAATCCGTAATGTAGGAATTAACAACAGCTTCAATTAAGGGTACCATCTCAATAGAAAATTTTTCAGAGTTGACAGTTCCAAATAATCTACACATCATAGCTGCAGCATAGCAATAAGGAGACGCCAAGGATTCTACGGAGTACATACCTGAAGATTCATACTTATGTTTTTCAAGAAAATGCCTCCAATCTCTAATGGGATCTGACTCCACTTCATTTTCTTTGGTGAAGTCTTCCAAAAATGCTTTATTGTAGATTTGTTGAGGGTCTGGTAAGTGATACATATTTTTGATGTCTTCTGCTTTGAAAGACCCGAACATCCTTCCATCTGACGTAAAGAGTGCTTTTTCTGTTATAATGATGCTTTCTATAACCCATTTTACTAAGTCATTATATGGGAGAACATTTGCACAAGCTGCTACTTTATGAAGATCGGAGCTTTCCAATTCCTTAAGAGTGCTTTCTGATTTTTTATCTGAATTTGCCTTTAGCTCTTCTTCTAATATTATAGTTGGATCTTCTGCATCTAGTAGATTGTAAACTCCTTCCCACGAAGTTTTTCCAAGACCCAGACATGTTGTATTAGTTACTAACACCAATTTAGCTGGTTTCTCTTTTGGAATGAAGGGGACCTTCGCTCTCTTGGATTTATTAGACATTATCATCACTCATAGGTTTTTTTCAAGTCTGAACAATAGAACAGATTAGCAGAATGACATAATTTTTTTTTTAAGAATGAATACCAAACAGAGAGGAGCTAATGGCATTTAATCACAATAAAGATGATGGATTAAAGAAATATTATTCCATTGAAGATGAAATCCACGACGGACTTCAACCATGATTATCTATTAATTATTTACTCATATAATGTGAGATTTTAATGCCATTTGTAGATTGTCTCGTCGCACATTCATAACGGTCCTTTTAAAGTGTTCATACTATAACTCTTTAATATTTTCCGATCAACGATAATCGTATATCGGAGATCGGAAGTTTCAAATATTAGGTTTAAGTATTACCATTATTACTGAGCTGGCATGGATGGCACGATGCCTTTTAAATCATATCAAATTATTGGCATTTCTTATACAAATGATTTATTTTATGTTTTTCATTGAGGAGCACTTTTATGAAATAATGATATCGCATCCCAGATTTTTAGCGGAGTATCTTTGGATATGAGTTATGCGTTTTTAGCGATGATTGATTTGAGATTTAACTTATCGCATCGGAAAAAGGGTGCATGAAGATGTGATATGACCTTATCGATTCGTGATTGCAATCGGGCTTATCGCATCGGAGCTTTTCAAAATGGACTTGTAATTAATTGCTATACGACTTTACCGATTCGCGATTGCGATCGGGCTCATTGCATCGGTACTTTTCAAAAGTATGTATAAGAATGTGATTTCCCCGATTTGCGATTGCGATTGGGTTCATCGCATCGAAACTTTTCAAAGTGGAAGGCTTGAACTCATGTTCATGCGATATGCGCTTTTGCGATTGCTTAATCGCATCGGGGTTGAATGATAACACATTTGATTCTATAATTTGAATATGAGAAATGAGATAAAGGCCTTTATGTGTTTTCTTTATTTTTCGTTAAATAAATCCTTTTTCGTTGGGGTTTGATCTTATTTCATGATCTCATTGGATTTCCTTAAATCATTTTATTGATTCTATAATTATTCAAAGAAAAGGGAACCCATTTCTTATTAAAAATTAATATAAAATTTTGAAATGGGGAGGGTTGTTTGTATAACACAACAATTGGCGATTCACTGGGAGAAACAGTTATCTCTGAAAAAATAAAGTGATAACTAATTATTTTGTAGGTAGAAAGTTTTTAGGACAAAGAAAACTATCTCAGAAAAATTATATAAAATCTAACTCTAAATAAAATAGGAATCACTTGAAATTTCTTTTTAATCCCTTTAAAATTAAAAACATTTTTGGTTTCATCAAGCTTTGATTGGTTGATAAAGATAAAGTAGGGGGATTCTCCAATTTAGCTTTGAAATTTACTCTTTTGTCACAGGTAGTGCCTCTGCTGCCAGCAAATGTCTATAGTCTCGACAGGGTTACCTTTTAACTATTAATCATCCATTATCCCATCCATCTAAGAGTATAACTTTTTAAAATATAAATCCATAAAGATATGTTTTTATATCTTTTGTTTTTTATTCTTTTAACTTTTTAAGATAAAAACCATTGTCCTAGTTTGGGAGCCAGCTGATAACAATGCCATTCACCGGTTGTAACTAAACTGAACAAGCTGGCTCGTGATGAGACCTCTTGTCTTATGATTATAAGCCATTACCCTATTTTGATATGCAATAGTGGTAATGTCAGTTTGATTACTTTCCTATGATCATGGTAAGCAGGCTCATGATGAGACCTCTTATCTTTGATATTAAATATATTTTTTAGAATTACACTCTAAAAAATCATAAACTTAGTGGATAGGGCGAATGATTCTCTCCTTAAGAGTCAATGGATGACCTTTTAAAATTTTAAGTGCCAAAATTTGGAAAAAGTCTTTACTCTTTGTAAATAACCTCTCTCTACTTTATAAACTTAGAATGATTTACAATATTTTGAAGGTTTTGGAAGACATTACAAACTTTTAAATAAGTTCCTAGAGTTTCATATTTTATTTAACTTTCCGAAACTGTAATCATTTCCTTAAAAAATCCTATCTACATAAACAAGTATTCACAATATTTTCTCAAAGATCTTTTCAATAGTAAAATGTCAATGGAAGACTATTAACAATGTTATTTGTAAGACAAACAAACTTGCATAATGAATATATACAGGTAAGAAGGGGTTACCTCCTTAGGAAAATAATTTTTTCAAAATAAGTCCATTCACAGGAAGAGATTCTCTCTTTCCTGTTAGATCTTGTAATATGAATGTTGATGAGCCTATCTTTTCAATGATTTGAAATGGTCCAAGCCACATCTTTTGAAATTTGGTATGTTTACCTTTATCTTCATGTGCTTTGTCCCATTTCAAAACAAGATCACCAATTTGTAATGTTTTAGATCCAGTATAACTTGCATCAAAAGAAGATTTTATAAGTTGTTGATGTTTAGCATGAGTGATTTTAGCCTTTTCCCTTTCTTCATCTAATTTGAGGATTTGATAAAATCTTAGTTGGACAGAAGATGAAGGATTTTCTTCAATAAATTGTACTAGGGCTAGAGATGGGAGTGCTAGGTTTGAAGCTATTACAGTTTCTTTCCCATATACAAGATTAAAAGGTAAAGTACATATTGAAGACTTCTGAGTTATAAGATCAGCCCATAGTGCAAAAATCAAAGACTTATGCCAATTCTTTTGATTTTGATCAGTGGTTCTTTTGACGATTTTAATGAGATTTTTATTAGTTGATTCAGCCAAACCATTACCTTGAGATAATAATTTGCAGAATATTTTAACTTAAAACCTATTTTGAGAGAAAATTCCATTATACTATTTCTAGAAAAATAAGATGCATTATAAAAAACATGGGCATTAGGTACACCAAACCTGGTAATGATGAATTGATCAATGAATTCAATGATTGCATCAGAATTGACTACCTTTAAAGGAATTGCTTATACCCATTTTGTGAAATAATTCGTGGCTATAAGGATGTATCTGTGTTGCTTGGAATAATGTGGAATAATTTCTCCAATAATATCAAGTCCCCATTGTTCGAATGGTTTCTCAATGTTTACTGGTTGTAAAGGAAAGGCTGGTTTCCGTTGTCTTCCACTGGAAATTTGGCAAGTCTTACATTTCCTCACATAGTCATGGTCATATTTAAACAAAGTAGGCCAATAATATCCAGCATGAATTATCTTGTGAGCTGTAGTGTCTCCTTCAAAATGTCCACTTGCTGGTCCATCATGTAATTCCTGCAAAATCTTGTGTGCTTCAGTTTTTTCCAGACATCTTAGAAAAATGGAATCATAATTTCTTTTGAATAACACATCATCAATGATCTCAAAGTTTTTTTCTTTTAATCTTAAAGCACGCTTGTTTTTATAACTGAGATTAGGAGGAGCATACCCATTTTTTAAGTAAAAGATCAGATCAGCATATTGGGATTCAGAATTTAGGATACTTATCTCATTTACTTGAAAAGCATTATCTTGATCTTGATGTTCTGGAATATTGGAAGATCCTGTTAATAATCTGCAAAAACCTTGTCCTCTAACAATTTTAGCTAGTTTAATTTCAAAATCATATTCTTGTAAGGTTGTTACTCAATTGGCCCTTTTTTCTCCTACTTCTCTTTGTACTAGCAATTATCTCACTACAGAAAATGGGACAATGACTTTTGTATGTGTTTTTAGGAGAAATGGCCTAAAGTGTTTCATAGATTTAAACACAGCAAAAAAAAAAATTTCTACTTCTGAATAGTTAAGTTCAAATCCTTGCAGATTTGAGCTAAAGAAGGAGATAGGTGATACAATCTGCTGATCATTGATTTGTGTCAAAACGGAAGTGTAAGATGTTTAAGTGGCTAGAGTATACAAAATAAAATGATTAGAAAAATTAGGAGTATTCAATGCTGGAGCATTAATAATTGCCTGTTTGATTGAATCAAAGGCTTCCTTTTCTTTATGTCCCCATTTGAAAACTGAATTCTTCTTAACCATATTTTGTAAAGGTAAGACTATATGAGAAAAATCAAGAACAAATCTTTTTACAAAAATTATCTGCCCTAAAAATGACTGCATGGATTTCTTATTATGTGGAAAAGGGATATCAGAAATCTCTTTTATTCTGTTAGGGTCAATATATATGCCATCTTTAGATACAATAAATCCTAAGAGTTTCCCTTCATTAAGAGCAAAGAATGATTTTTTTGGATTTAAAGAAATACCATATCTTCTACATCGTTCAAAAATCTGTTTTAAATCATGTAGATGGTTAGCTCTTTTCTTTGAAAAGACAGTTATGTCATATAGATAGACAACAACTGAACTATTAACCAAACCTTTGAAAGCTATATCCATGGCTCTTTGGAAGGTAGCTCCAGCATTTATAAAACCAAAAGGCATTTTTTGGTAGGCATATGTTCCCCATTTGGTTCTAAATGTAGTTTTCAGTCTATCATTTGGATGCACCAATACATATGATTATATCCTGAAAAACCATCAAGAAAATACATTAATTCAGAACCAGCTACTGCTTGAAGTATCTGCTCCATTGTAGGTAGTGGGAAATTATCCTTTTGACATGCCTTATTGAGATTTCTAAAATCTATACAAATCCTAATGTCTCCATTCTTCTTCCTAACAGGTACTAAATTTGAAACCCAATTCGAATGTCTAACAGGGAAAATAATTTTAGCTTTCAAGGGTTTATTCAACTCTGTTTTAATTTGAGTTTCCAAGTTAGGATGAATTTTCCTTAACTTTTGTTGCACTAGTTTCTCATCAGAGATCATCGGAATTGTACGCTGAATGATAGAAGTATCATAAGTTCTTAAATCTTCGTAATTCCAAGCGAAAACATTTTTGTATTTATTTAGGAGTTTGATAAAAGAAAATATTTCTTTTGGTGTTAGCCTGAGATCTAGATTGACATTTTGTGGTTTAGATTCAGTACCAAGATTTATTAACTCAAACTTTAAAGTAGAACTTTGAAGTTTAGCATTAGTAACTTTTTTGGATCTATCTTGATATCATATAGATATTCAAGCTTAACCACAGATTTCAAAATGGAATTTTTTTTGTTTTATTTTATTTTATTTGAAGATCATGATCACTTTTGTCAATTATCTGATCATTATAAGATTTCTCCGAAGTTAAGAAGTTTAGGATATCTTCATCATGATTAAACACTCACCAATTAGTGACATTGTCAAGGACAGATGGTCGAAATATCAATTCAATTGAAAACCTATCTGGACTATAATCCTCTGCTGGAAGGATCTTAGAAGCAACATTAGCTAATAAATCAACTGTTGAATTCTGAGATTTATGAATAGGGGAAATATTGAATGCTAAAAAGTGAGTTGTAAGACCTTGAACAAGGGCTTGGTAATGTTTAAGATGACTTGAAAGACAATGAATAGTATTCCTAACTTTCCTGATGACAATTTCAGAATCACCATATACCTTCAGATATTTAACATTGAAGCCTATTTCTTTTTAAAGTCCTTGAATCAAAGCTTCATATTCTGCAGTGTTATTTGTACACTCAAATTCTAGTCTGCATGACAACATAGTTTTTTCCCCTTCTGGACTAACTAAAATACATCTACTCTTGAACCATCATTGGACTTTGATCCATCAAATTATAAAGACCAAAATAAATATTTATCTACAGATTTATTTACAAATTGATTGGCAATATTAACACATATTGATGTATCGATTTGAGAGAAATTTTCAACTTGTGAAGTGAAGCTATTTACAGGGAAAGGTGATTGTTGAGCACTAAAATTTCCAAAGAATGATTCAGCTGAGTAATTTCCGAGAATGTTATTATTGAAAGCTACAGGTTGGTTCTCTTGTTCAAACTCTGTTACTGTATGAGTCATGTGTTTCTCCAGATCAATCTTAATTTGATTTGGTTTCCCTTTATAGGGAAGCCACATGTGAGACCAATCAGTATAAATGTAACCATGGAGTTTTTCAGACCAATCCCTGCTTAAAATTAAACCATGAAACACAGGGATGTCAGCAATCAAGATATCAATTCTCTGAACTATTCTAGGATCAGTTGATAGCCTAATAGTGACTGAATTAATCTCTCCTAACACTTGCACTTTAGTTCGATCTAATTGGACAATATGAACTGCAGATTTCTGGGGTTCAATGTTTAATTTAGAGCACACTGAGGCTGGCATTATGTTTCATGATGCCCCTGAATCTATCAAGCAGTTATGTAAATTCCTATTACATATCTCGTAATTTAAGAGAAAAGGAGGTGTTTGTGAATTATATCTATCTCCAATCAAAACAATATCGATAACATCTACTTTATCTGGTGGTGGCTTACCTGATCCTTTGGATTCTTTGGATATTACACCATTTGGGAGAGGAGAAGTAGACATTGCATTTAATTCTTTTAACAACAACTTATTTTGATGCTTGAGCTTACTGAGTTCATGTAAAGAAATATTTTCTCTGGTCTTCTTCATATCTTCTATAATGATATAATCCATAGAATCAGACACTACTAGCATTTTAGATGTTGATGGAGGATTAGAATATGATGGTTGATTTTGGGTAGGCAAAGGAGAAGCTTTCTTTACAGAAGCTTTATCTTTAGTAGTAGGAGTTGAATTTTTCTTCTTGGGAGATGTTTGAACAGGTTCTGCTGCATTCTTACTTCTAGTGCTCACTGGGAGAGTTTCCTGTTCATTCCCATTATCTGAGTTAGGAAAAATAAAATCCCACATCCCATGGCATTCAACTAATTATTCTTCTTCATTTTCTTCTGATGATATAAGTGTATATTCCTCTTCTTCTTCCTCTAAATCTGACTCTGCATTAGATATTGCATTAGGTGGTTTAGGTTCATTTGGCTGATTTCTTTTAAAGTTCCTAAACGGCCTTTTAGTGGAAGTTTCAACTACTTTTTTTTTAATTTCCACCATTTCATTGGACATAGTTTTCAAAACTTTTTGTAATCCTTCAATATCATATAGATCTCTAGGTGCTTTCTTGTTCAAATCATCTTTGAAACTAACTTTTTTGGATTTTCTCTCTTCAATAGCATTATTTTTGTCTAAAGCAATGATACGTTTTTCTACTGTGATTGTTTCCTTCATGTTTTTGGCTAGTGTAGGTTTAGCAGCTCTATCTATAAAGATGGCTATATTTGAAGGTAAAGCAGATATATACCATTCAGTTCAGACTTCCTCACTAGGTTTTGATGTTGCAGGAATTTTATTCAACAACTTGTTAAATCGGGAGTTGAAGTCTTTGATGGGTTCTTTAGATTCTGATTTCAAATTGGAGAGATCATTAATCAAAGTTGTTATTGACCTATCATCTCTAAACTTGGTTAGGAATTTTTCTTGAAAAATATCCCAGTTAGTAATGGATCCTAATGGTAATGAAAAATACCAAGATCCCACTGCTTCTTGCAAAGTATATGGAAATAATCTAACTACAACATCTTCTTCTGTTACCCCATTTAATTTTATGGAAAACATGAAGTTGTTAATGTGTTCTTCAGCTAATATGCCAGTATCAAGACTAAAATTTAGTAACCATTTCTCAGGATGAGCTAGTAATGCGCTCAGAGGTGCAGGCATTGTAACAACTCCTGGATTGGTCCATGGTCTTTGTGCCATTGTTATACTAACAGTAGAAGAAGGTGAAGGAACAATTGAAAATGATTGAGTAGATGTTGTTGAAACAATTGTACCCTTCTGGATTGTGACTTGAAGTTGGGAAGTAGATGGAAATGATATGAAAGATGTGGATGATAATGATGAAAGAGTCTCACTATCTAAATCTAAAGGTATTTTTTTAGCTCTTTTTCAACTTGGTAGAGGAAGTTCAGTTGGTAAAATACCAAGCTTTTCACTTTGTAGTCTAGTAAGAGGCTGGGAAGGAATGTATTGTGAAGTCACACTACCTTGGGATAACTCAAATTCTTCTTGCGATAATGAAAACCCTTCGAGCTTATGAATTAGAGATTGCACCTTAGGAGATTCAAAAGATGACTCTTCTGATATGTCTAGGGTTTTGGCAGTGGGTGTAGTAATTTTATTTTCATCTTCTTCCCTATAAATTTGAGATAAAGGAGAAGTTGAAGAAGGTGATGAGGGTGAATTGCTCCTGGAATGGCCTGTGGCTTTGGATTTACTTTCCATTCACAGCTTAGTGCCCTCCTTCTAGCGCCAAAAATGTTGAAGCCCCTAAAATCCTAGCTTCAAACATTGGGGAAACCACTCGGTCCGGACCTTAGTACAACTCCTTTTTCATTTGGGATAGTGGCTCCAACTAGATAATATGGGACCAGTTTCCCAATAAAATATGGGTTGATGATTGGTTGTTTATATAATGGGTAATGATAATTAATCTAATCTATAACTTAAATAAATACAAATAATTCTACTTAAACTCGGGTATCATATAATAAATGCGATTCTGGATTTGTTCCGATTAAATGAATAATCATATAGATGGCTTATTCATCCAAAAGAAAGATGTATACACATATAATAATTACTTTGTTTAAGAAATTAAAAAAAGTAATGATGATAAAATATCACATTCATATACTTATATTTCTCACATATATTTTGAACTATGACAATTCGAAATTTTCAGAAATGATATAATAAAGAATTGTTTCACAGGTATACATATGTAAACAATAGCAATTTTCAAAAGGAATGTTTTATTGCATAAAGAAAATTTAACAACATAATTATGATAAAAATACCAAATACATGTGTAACCTCTTGATGCAAATAACACTCTGATCCCGCTTTCTTACTTACAACAGCTTTCAGGAAGAACAAAAATGCATATTCTTGAAAACAATTTCCTCATAAAATTGCAGAATTGTGATCCACCATTAATAAAAATAATGTATTCAGAAGTATAGAAATGTAACTTCTCAAGTCGAAAATTAATAAAAATTGAGGACCCTTTTCTAAATACATGAAAGGGGTTTAAATAATAATAAGCTTAAAACAAACTATCTAAAATATCGCTAAAAATGTAAAATCGAAGATCCGATTTCATAAAAATAGAATTACAATCTCCAAGAAAACATGTTCATTATATTTCTTTCATGTCTGGTGTACGCAGCTGGAAGATTGATAACATATCTTTCACTTCAGGAGGATGACTCAATCGGGAATGTAGCTGGCTGGTATATGTGGCATCCGAAAGCTCTAGGATGATATAACTGATGGCATTAGAGAGGCATTTTGTAGTCATCTGGTGGCTGTGTGGTTTAACCAAATAGGACCATAATGCGTCCCATGTGATTCCATGTATTGCGCTGATCTGTTGGTCCTTATTGGCTAAGTCCTGCTTCCATTGTTTCTTTATTTCTCTAACATTTGGTATCTTCCTTGGGATACAATCGGAAATCAGGTTGGCTGCATACAATCTGTCATTGATTAATTGCACTAAATTGTTCATTACAACTCTTGCTTTGGAGGTGGCCCGTTCTTCCTTGATCAACTGCGTTTCCCATTTTGCAAATAAAATTTCCTTGTGTGATTCCTGAATCTTATGAAGATTTGCAGCAATGCCTTGATTTGTGTCTTTGCATGTGAGGAATCCCAAAATTTTCTCATCGGCATCTTCAAATTCTAACCTTGTATTTACTGCCTTTTCTATAAGTGATGTCGTTATTTCACATAAAGGATCAGCTAGTGATATTTTATGACATAAAATATCAAGTTGTTGTGACAACGCTTTACTTAATTCAAGAGCCTCTATTTTAAATCTATCCAATTCAGGATAATCCTTACATCTTTGTATTTGTGCTTGTAACAAGACACTCTGTTCTTTTTTGGCCATATTCTCTTATTGAAGCATCACCTGTATTTTATTTAACTCTTGAGACAGTTGTTGTTATTTATGTATAGCTTGTTGGTCAAGATTTTTCTTTTCAATATTCAATTGCTCTTCTAGCTGCTCAATTTTTTGTTTTTCTTCAATCAGTTGTTGTTTTAGCTGTGATATTTTCTGTTGATCCGTTGTTGCCTTTTCTTCCAACAGCGCTATCTTTTGATCTTTTTCCTTGATCAATTGACTGACTTCATAGGCTTTGTCCATCGTCGTTGCCATATAGGCCCCTGCATATTGAGACAATTTGGTTAAATCCTCTGAAGGATTAACTTTAGAGTCCTTCCAGACAACATTCATTAATTCAACTTGGGGAGATGAAAATGGCCCTTGATCGATTTTCCTTTTCTTCCTTTGTTTTCTAACTACAGCCCTATGCTTTGGACTGTAAAATACATCCAGGGGCGGTATATCTTAAATTTTTAATACAATTTCTTCAAAAGGATTTTCTGGGATAATCTCAACATCTCGGGTCTTAGTATTGCCGAGTGTTTCTTCAACTATAACACTAGTCACCATGAGTTGTGTGTTGCGGGCGATTGCATTGTAGACACATTCTGAGAATCGTTTTGGCCCTTGATCTGTCGATCAAACTGTTCCCATTATTTCAATAAATTTGAATGAATATGTACATCGATGTCGGAGGAATCACCATCTTTTTTACTTGTCTTTTCCTGTTCAGTTTGAATATTAGCCTTATTGCATGTATTTTCCTTTTCCTACTCTTTTTCAGTGTTCTTTTCTTCTTTGTATTCTTCCTATTGCAATAGAGTAGCTCTCAACTGATCAAGAGGTACTGTGAGTAGTCTCTTGTTTTTGAACTGTAAGAACTCTTCCATGTCACTTGCTCCAAACTTTAAATTTGCTATGTGTTTAACTTGTGAAAATCCTTCGGGTGAGGCAAATAGATAATCAAAATCAACATCTTCATGTTCAAATTTGGAAACCTATACCATGGATGTAAAGTTAAAGGCAATTTTTTTTGGATCATACTGTCTTTTGGGGGTGGTTGCCAATCTGAGGTCTTTTATTTTTTGGGCTTCTTTCTTTGCATGTTTAAAATCATGTAGAGAAAAGGATCCACATCGGAGGGGAAATGTAGGCCACATTAGCTTCTTAGAATTTTTTAGGCTTCTAGACATCCCTTTCTCCATTATTTGATAAGCTATTTCTCGGGCTAATAATTTGTCGAGAATGTACAAGGGCAAGACATGAGGATCAGTGATACTTCCTAATATCTGGATATAGGTGAATTTTTCTTCTCCAAACCAGCTTCCGATTGAGGTTAGGTCAATGCTAGCCTCATTAGATAACCTTGGAGCAGGTTTATTGAATATAAATTGATGAACTGGAAAAAATAATCCATGACAAATTCTGTATATGTGGTCTTTTAAATAGGACTTCCACAGATATTTGTGATAAATGTGGATAGGAATTGGGCTTTGAGGAGTCCACTTCCAGCCTAAGATAGGGAACTCAGAATTGAAACATATGGTATCAATGATATAAGCACTCATGTAAAATGGGGGTATTATCCGGGTAGTTACAAACCTATTTTTCCTATAATCGAGGATTTTTCTTGCCATTTTATCAGATAAAATGATTGTCCAATCCATAATGTTGGAATTAACAGCAGCTTCAATTAAGGGTACCATCTCAATAGAAATTTTTTCAGAGTTAACAGTTCCAAATAATCTACACATCATAGCTGCAACATAGCAATAAGGAGACGCCAAGGATTCTACGAAGTACATACCTGAAGATTCATGCTTATGTTTTTCAGGAAAATGCCTCCAATCTCTAATGAGATCTGACTCCACTTCATTTTCTTTGGTGAAGTCTTCCAAAAATTCTTTATTGTAGATTTGCTGAGGGTCTGGTAAGTGATACTGTTGAAATTCAACAAGATGATGAGCTTAGTGAAAAGAGTTGCCTTCACTAAGTGGGCCCGTAGGCTATTTTTGGTGTAAAGTCTATTTTTAGACATGTCGATCATATTCTATGAGTTTCAGGATGCTATTTGTGGATGGTTGGTCAAGTTGGAAAAATAGATGGACTTCTATTTTTAGACATATTGGACAGAATCTATTTTTAGATTTCCATTCTAAAAATAGATATGTCGAATATTATTAGCTCTTAATAATATTTGGACTCTAAACATTATCTTATTCTCTTGGAGCACTTCAGTTCATTGCACAGATGTGGCACAACAGCTGACAGAAGGAATTACGCTATTCCTAAGGATTTACTGGAGCTAATGCATGAGGAATTTAGTTAGAACTCATGTGACAGAGTTTGGTGGAGTTAGAGAAGTAGTTGGTGGAGTTGTATTCAGTTTAACTCAGTTAGACTCAGTTGAGCTAGTTGTATCTAGTCTAACTGAATGATACACTAGTGAGAGTGGAGTGAATTAATTAGTTAATTAATTCACAAATAATAACTCATTAGGCAACTGAACAATACAACAGTTAACTACAGTGCATGCAAGTTTCAGTGGAGACCAGTGGAGAGATAGGTGAAAGAGCAAGTGTGACTATCAGTTGTGACTATAGTGATGCATTGATTGCATCCAACACTCAGTGGAGATGCCTATGAGGATTTCACAGTGCAAGCTTGTTGAATTCGAGTTCATTCAGAGCCATTCTTCAGCATGGATTGCGCAGTAGAGGCAGGCTAGCAGGTGGCAGAGATCGGTGCATGGATTTGCTAGATCGAACCTGATTAGTGTGTAGCGATTGTATTGTACTGAGAGCTTGACATGTTCAGCTTTGTATGAGGATTGTTACATGATATCTATGAAATATATTATATACATATAGTTGGGGTTTTTAGCTTCAGGCTTTCCCGTTAAATCACTATGTTAATGTGTGTGAATTTTCATGGTTTCATGTGTGCATTGCAATTGTGTTAACTTCCACATGTGATGATCAATGGTGGAATAGATTCTGTATTGTGCATGAAGTCAAATAGTGTGTGATCAGGAGAATATTAGACATATAACATATCAGTTATATAATTTCTACAGATACATATTTTTGATGTCTTCTGCTTTGAAAGACCCGAACATCCTTCCATCTGACGTAAAGAATGCTCTATCTATTGTATTAATGCTTTCTATAACCCATCTTACCAAGTCATTATATGGGAGAACATTTGCGTGAGCTGCTACTTTATGAAGATAGGAGCTTTCCAATTCCTTAAGAGTTCTTTCTGATTTTTTACTTGAATTTTCCTCCGACTCTTCTTTTGATATTATAGTTGGATCTTCTACTTCTAGTAGATTGTAAACTCCTTCCCACGAAGTTTTTCCAAGACCCAGACAGGTTGTATTAGTTACTAACACCAATTTAGCTGGTTTCTCTTTTGGAATGACGGGGACCTTCGCTCTCTTGGATTTCTTAGACATTTTCACGACTCGTAGGTTTTTCTTAGGTCTGCACAATGGAATAGATTAGCAGAATGACGAAAAGAAAAATTAGAATGAATACCAAACAAAGAGGATCTAATGGCATTTAATCACAATAAAGATGATGGATTAAATAAATATTATTCCATTGAAGATGAAATCTACGACGAACTTCAACCATGATTATCTATTAATGATTTCCTCGTATAGTGTGAGATTTTAATGCCATTTGTAGATTGTCTCATCGCACATTCATAATGGTACTTTTAAAGCGTTCATACCATAACTCTTTAAGATTTTTCGATCAACGATAATCGTATATCGGAGATCGGAAGTTTCAAATATCAGGTTTAAGTATTACCATTTTACACTTGCGATTATTGCTGAGCTGGCATGGATGGCGAGCCTTTTAAATCATATAAAATTATTGGCATTTCTTATACAAATGATTTATTTTATGTTTTTCATTGAGGAGCGCTTTTATGAAATAATGATATCGCATCGCAGATTTTAGTGGAGTATCTTTGGATATGAGTTATGCGTTTTTAGTGATGAGCAATTTGCGATTTAACTTATCGCATGGAAAAAGGGTGCATGAAGATGTGATATGACTTTACCGATTCGCAATTGTGATAGGGCTTATCGCATCGGAGCTTTTCAAAATGGACTCGTAATTAATTGTTATATGAATTTACCGATTCGCGATTGAGATTGGGCTCATCGCATCGGTACTTTTCAAAAGGATGTATAAGAATGTGATTTCCCCAATTTGTGATTGCGATTGTGTTCATTGCATCGAAACTTTTCAAAGTGGAAGGCTTGAACTCATGTTCATGTGATATGCACTTTTGCAATTGCTTAATCGCATCGGGGTTGAATGGTAACACATTTGATTCTATAATTTTAATATGCGAAATGTGATAAAGGCCTTTATGTGTTTTCTTATTTTTCGTTAAATAAATCCTTTTTCGTTGGGGTTTGATCTTATTTCATGATATCATCGGATTTCCTTAAATCATTTTATTGATTCTATAATTATTCAAAGAAAAGGGGACCCATTTCTTATTAAAATTTAATATAAAAATTTGAAATGGGGAGGGTTGTTTTTATAGGAAAATAGGTTGTTGATCCAAAAAATTCTCTTATGATTACATTTGATATGTCAAATTTTAAAAAGAGACTCCCTCATCATATGGATTTCCATATCAGATCGAGTTATCGAAAATTCAATATCTTTCGAATTGTCGTTGATGAGGTTGCTTCCACGTGTGTAATGTCTCTTGCATGCTGGAAGGGTATTGGATCTCCTGCAGCTGTTCCTTCAACCACTCTTCTTACTGTGTTTGATGGTCATTCTCATAGGCCACATGGTATTGTTCCGGCTTTTCCCATCTGTGTTGGGGGAAAAACTGTTAACACCAAAGTTGAGATAGTCGATGCAAGCTTAGACTATAACCTTATGTTGGGGTGAAACTAGATCTATGAGATGGATGTTATTTCATCCTCATTATTTTGTATTGTTTGTTTCCCTCACGAAAGGAGAATTGTCACAGTTGACCAACTGGTTTGTTCTACTATATATCAAAATGCATCTTCTGACTCAACCATTCCTTTGGTGAAGGATACCAAACCACCTGTTGAGAATATAGGGGTTGGAATGTACACTTAATTGATGGGTACTTTTGATCTTCCACCTCCTTTAGTTCATATCAATGCGATTTCATCCTCCAAGGCTCCTATTTGAAGAGATTTCTTCAAAACTCATTATTTTTCGAACCCTTGGACCTTACCTTCTCCTACCTCCACATTAGAAGAAGGTCAAGTGGGTGGAATAGAATTTCCGATGTTTGTAGCTGAGATTTCTTATAGCTCTATTGTTGAATCTACATATTCCATTCCAGTTTCTCTTTCACCAGAGAAATTGGATGGAGATGTGGCTCCGGCTTGGACTCTTAGTTCATCTTCAGCTCAGGATTGCCTTGATACCACTCTTCCATCTGAAGAGGCCATCTTGGAAGCAATGACTGGTGTAGAGAGACCAAGGAACATGGCTGTTATTTCTCCGACTACCCCGGTGAAAATCTCCAGAGATCCCAACATCATAGAGAATGTCTTCAATGGAGCCGAATGTTCCTCTGAAGAGATTCAGGTTTACACCGATCTCTTTCGAGAGTTTAGAGATGTCTTCGCTTGGTCTTACGAGGAAATGCCTGGTATAGATCCAACTATTGTCTAGCATGAGATCAAGGTGTAGGAAAATGATAAGCCTATCAGGCAAAAGCTTTGTCCGGTCAACCCTAGGAAGGCAGCAGCTATCAAAGCTGAGGTGGAGAAGCTTCTTAAGGTGGGTTTAATTTACCCTATTCATTTGACTGAGTGGGTTTCAAATCCTGTTCCCGTGGACAAGAAATAAGGAACAATTCGAGTTTGCATCGATTTCAGGGACCTAAATAAGGCATGTCCTAAAGATAACTACCCCACACATTTTATATATCAGATCATCGATGAGTGTGCGGGGAATGATATTTTCTCCTTCTTGGATGGTTTCTCTAGATATAATATCCATCCAGAAGACCAACATAACACTGCATTTATTTGTCCCTGAGGTACCTTTTCTTACAAGAAAATGTCTTTTGGCCTAAAAAATGCTGGAGCTAATTTTCAGCGAGCCATGTCTTACGCCTTCCACAACATCAAACATATTATCGAGGTGTACTTGGATGATTTAGCTGCACGTTCTCGCAAAATAATTGATCATCCTTCTCACCTCCGTCAAGTTTTTGAACGTTGTCGGTATTACAAAATCCAGTTGAATCCGAACAAGTGTGTTTTCGCAGTCACGTCTGGTCGGTTGTTGGGATTAATTGTGTCTACGAAAGGGATTCGAGTAGATCCCTTCAAGGTTGAGGCAATACTTCAATTTCCTCCCCCATCTTCAATTCATCAACTTCAAAGTCTTCAAGGAAAAGCTAATTTTCTGCGAAGATTTATCGTAAATTATGCCGAGATTATGAAAATATTTATGAGATTATTAAAGAAAGGAGTTCCATTAGTTTGGGATGACTTTGCTCAAAGCTCATTCGATTATTTGAAAAAATCATTGACCTTTGCTCCTGTACAGAGTCCACTCGATTATAGCAAGGATTTCCTCTTATTTCTCATGGCAGCAGAATCTACTATTGGTATGGTTCTGGTTCAGGAGGATGATGCTCTTTCCGAGCATGTTATATACTACCTCAGTTGAGGCTTGGTAGGACCTAAACTCCGGTATTCTCCGATAGAGAAGCTTGATTTAGTAGTTGTTCATGTTGTGCAGCGGCTCAAACATTACATTCTGCTCCGGAAAACTTATGTTTTGGCAGCAGTCAATCCATTTTAGTTTGTTCTCGGTAGTTGAGTGATTGGGGGCAAATACAATAGATGGATTGTGATTTTGCAGGAATTTGATCTTGATTTTATGTCTTCCAAGTCCAAGAAATCATTAGTTTTTGCGAAATTATTTTCTGAGTTTCCCTTTGGAGAAGAGATTGTTTATGACGAATCATTTCCTATGAACATCTATTTCTCATTTCTTCACTGGATCCTTGGTATGGGGATCATAGAGTATCTCCAAATTCTGAGTTTTCCTCGACTTTTTCGAAATATGAGCACTGTAAGTTACGTCACCTAGCTAAAATTTACTTGATCATTGGTGATACTTTATATCATCACGGGGTTGATTTGATCCTTAGATGATGCTTAATTCTCGAAGAAGCTGAGGTTGTGATGAATGATTGCCACATTGGATCTTATGGTGGTCATTTATCTGGGCTTGCTATAGCCCAAAAAATCTTGCGTACAGGATACTTTTGGCCTTCAATTTTCAAAGATTGTATGGAATTGGTCAAAAGGTGTCATCCGTGTTATGTTTATACTCGAAAGATGCGTGCTCATCTAGCTCCACTCTTTCCTGTCGTCACTGTCAGCCCCTTTACAAAGTGGGGTATTGATTATACTACTTGTAACCCACCTTCGGCTAAAGGTCACAAGTACATTATTGTAGCCGTAGACTACTTCAAAAAGTGGGTTGAGGCTATGCCTAATTTTGGGAAAGACGGTGAGACATCGACTCTTTTTCTTTTCAATCAAGTCATTTCTCTCTTTGGTATTCCCAAAGAGATTGTCACTGATCATGGTAGCCTCTTTCAGAATAGTATGATGGCTGAATTGGCTCTGAAATTAGGTTTCCGGCAGGAGCATTCGTCTCCTTATTATCCTCAGGCCAATGGGCAAGTCAAGGCCATGAACAAATCCTTGAAGACGATTCTTCAACGGACGATTCTTCAAAGCTAGGTCCAATTGGCATATTATGTTGTATCCTTCACTTTGGGCATACCGGATGTCAGGCAAAACTGCAATCAGTTTTACTCCGTTTCAACTGGATTATGGGTTGGAATCTATATTTCCCATTGAATGTGAAATTCCCTCTCTTAAGTTAGCTATTGAGCTTCTTCCCGACACTTCTAGTCTCGAAGAATGCCTCCTTCATTTAGAACATCTCGATGAGCAGCGTCAAGATGAAGCTACGATGAATGAGTCACATAAGAAATGGATAAAGGTTCAATATTATAAGGCGGTCAAACCTAGGGTGTTCTCTGAAGGTGACCTTGTCTTGGTTTATTCCCAAGAGAAGGATGCCTTGGGGGCAGGTAAGTTCAAATCTATATGGTATGGCCACTTCATCGTTAAAAAGGTCCTCAAGAAAGGAGCTTATGCCTTGATTGATTTTGAAGGAACTGATTTGGCGGAGCCCAAAAATGGGCTCTATTTGAAAAAGTACAATGCCTAGGCTTTGGCCTAGCATCTTGCTTTTTGTATATATTTTTATTTTTTTACATATCTAGTTTCTGATTTTTGGTGTGATTTTTATGAATTTGATCTGCTTTGGCAGGTTGCGTTGGATGAAATGAGTCACTTTGGTTTCACCAATGGTGCTAGTAGACACACTCGGAACTTTTATTCTGCGGATTGGGTACTCTATTATCCATCCAGCCAATTGTTAGTTTCAAGAGGTGTCTGCATTGGTCCTGCTTCGAACAACGTAGCAGACTACACTGCAGTGGTTTATATACTCGGAGGCAATATCCTTGGGTGTTGATTCGTTAGTAGTTTTCTTAGATTTGCATATGGTGGTTTCACAGTTGAATAACACATATTGGGTTCAAGACCCATTTTTATACCGATTTTTTTTTAGGGTATGTTTGTTACAAATATCATTTCAATTTATAACTTTCATTCATATTCCTCAAGCTGAAAATTGGATGGTAGACTTATTAGCTAATCAAGCAATTGATTGGCATATTCATCATTCAATACTTTAAATCAATATATCAAATACATCATTCATTTTCATACATTTGATTCATCACATCATATAAATCTCTGTATATATATATATATATATATATATATATATATATATATATATATATATAGTCAGAGTGTTCAAAAATTTACAAAATTTGGACCATCTTGTCCTACAAAATTAGGGCTTATGCCCGGTCATGTTTATCATCAAAATATATTACAATCATTCGATAATATCTATATATCTACTCCTGAGGTCCCTGCCCAACATTCGTGTTCCTATAGAACACGATGGCAGTCGCTACATGGTGGAATAACCACATCCAATCTCATGGTACTCCTACAACTCGTCTCTGTAAAGCCTCTAGTAGGTCCTCGATGGCGGCCATAGGCACCTGGAAAGTCAACCTCTCCAATTTCCTCTGTACTGCATGGAGTGTCCTACCAGGGCCTTCAGCATTTGCCTCACCTCTGTGGTGCTTGTGCCTTGGGTATCCCTCAAGTCTGATTGGTCCCATATATGCATCATGGTCATCATATTTTTTTAAGTCAATTTCTTCCAATCAAAAACATTTTTTCATTTTCATATTTTGAAAAAATAAAAATAAAATCACATAATCAAAATATCAAAAAATGCAATCTCATCGATTGCGCCCCATGTTGCACAGGGTGGCAGGAATAGATCTAGATCTGCACGAAAGTCCATCCCAGCATAGGGATAATATTCCACTGTGATAACTTGTTCTTCCCACCATTGGAAGAACTCATCATCCCAAGTGGTCCAGAGAACTTCACTTCCCCCCAATCTCTTCATCAGATCTGCCCATTGGGCTATTCTTGGATATATGTGCCCTGGGGCTACTGATAGTTGAGATGACTTTGGGATGAAGGCCTGGGACCCTCTCGAAGAAGAATGTCAGCAAAATTTTTCCATACCCAAAATGTTTGGTCTTTTATTTCTGGATTGAATTCAACTGTTTTTTCATATTGCCCAGCAATGTTGTGCACCAATCAAAGAGATGAATCAGGAATTGTACTGCTATGCTCATTTGTGTCCATGAAGCTTGATGCAGAGAAGCAGATACTACTACTCTTCCAATGGTAAAGAGAAGGATATTCATATATAAATCCTTCATATCTCTGATAGGAATCTGTGTTCCTACTTTTTTTGCATCCTCTACGCTATAGACCTGGACATAATCCTCTATGGAAAGCCTGTTGGGTAAGCCCTCCAACAGGCTTTCCATGTAAGTCTATCGGGTCTCCTCTCCGAGAGATTCCAATGATGAAATATATATCTTCCACTTCTATGCGTAGTGGCATATGGTCAATTATGAAGCAGTATTCTTCTGACTCCCAGTGATCTACCAACATTTGAAGAAAACAAACATTGCTTTTCATATTAGGAATTTTGAAAAACTTGAGAAATCCGAAATTTCGAAGAATACTTAGTGAATTTTGATCTTCCATAACCTCATTGTCAATGGCACTATGTTCACACTCTCTCCAGCTAATAGACATCCTAATAAAAATCATTAAATCCTTGATTAGATTCAAATTTTAAATTTTCGCTCTGCGCATACGCAACTTTGCTTATACACAGTCGCGTATGATACGCAGGTTCGTCCACACGAACCCGCGTATGTGCAGAGGGTTTCATCAAAAAATCTCTTTTCTATGGTCAAATTTAAAAAAATTTACCTTAAAATGGAACGAAATTGATGACAAAGATGAATTTAGAGCTTACTTGAATAATTTGGCATGATTTGATGGTTGTTTGCTCTGGTTTTGAGAAAAGGAATTTTTGCTCCAAAAGCTCCTCCAATTCTGTAATGTGAAAATGACCCAAATGTGAGGTAAATGGTGTATTTATGCCCATAATTTGATTTTTTTTTGCAAAATTCCTTTGTGCTTATTGTTTGAATTTGTCTAAGGTTGTATAACCGTTTCTCTTGTAAGTTTTGGGCAAGGTATTTTTAGGTACATTTTGTTGAATTCGAGACTGTCTATGGTTTTTCTTCAAATCCATGAACATTGACCTGTCATGGCAGGTATATGATTTCGAACTGGCATATGATTATGGAATCTACTTTCCGTTGCATTTTGAATACTAGCTTCCATTTTTATCACTTTCCATAGGGTCGATACCATCATGTCATGGGTACTTAACCCATTTCACTCGCTGATTTTTAATCACAATTTGGTCGTAGAGCCTTCCTTTACATGGGCTTCCTAGTTATTTCCTCACTAGCATTTGTCGTCCATGCTAAAATTTATGTAGGCTTGGGAGTCCTCTTTAGTCCCGCCATGTCTTATGCGTTGAAACTTCATTCTTCTTCTTCTTCGCTATCATTTTTCTAGCCATTACCCTAGAGGCTCCCTTATGTTTTCGAGTTGTATTTCTACATTGCATATTGACTAATTGTTTATCTTAGCCTTTAGCCAGCTTCATTTGGACTCAATGTTTAAGCCATATTTTGACCATGTATTTCTGTACAAGTTAACCATGCAATCACTTAGCTTATGTGACTTGACACCTTGTTACCCATGGATGGAACATTCCTTTGAGTGTCACTTACCAGTTTTCGCCACCTTGCATCGAGCATAGGATTGTTCCTATCTCAGGAACTAGTGCATCTATTTCATGACACTCGTTCTATCCATTGTACTATAGCATTATTTTATTCTTTTTCAAGCTTTGAATATGAAAAAGACAAAAAAATTAAATATTTTGAAAAAGAGTGGGAATGGGATATTACTTCCATATTTGATGGCAGCTACAGTGTCAATTTTTTCGCCCTTGAACAAAGCACAAAAAGCTATGTCTTTCCTTCATTTGGGATGATTTTATTTTTTGACTTAGGAGAGGCCATAACCTTGTTTCATGAGTCAGTTCTCCCTCGATTGGTTATCTCTTCCAATCATATGGAGGGTTTGTTTATTCCTCCTGCATGAAAAACTTATACAAAGTTATTATTTGCTGCCATAGTTAACATGAGTCGTGCTTTTGTTCAAGGGAAGTTAACCTGAGTCGGCCTTTCTGCGGTGTCTCTTGACTCATTTTCCAATCAACCTTCCCGATCTTGTCAGTATCTTGTTCTATCACATCATATGTTCGATCCTTTGCTCGTGTTGGTTTGAGAAGGTCTCCACTGAATTCTTTCCGGTCGGTTTGTCTCTTATTGACTACGAAATATTGCGTTGAGAGTAAACCTAGATGTACACCCTGGCCCTATTTACATCATTTATAGGTGACCTTGTGCTCAACATTTGATCATCATCATGGGTCTTTAACTGAGTGGTTTCCCTTGTGTTTGACATCAACTTACATTATCACGCCTAGGATTTGTGCAGTACCTTGATTTCCATTTGACCCTATCGATGTATATGTCACCTCTTTATCAGCTTTCATTATTGGTTGGTCCAAAGGGTTTTTTCCGTGCACTAGCTTCATCTTGTGCATGCCAGAAACATACTTTGGGTTGGTTACTTCACTCTACTTCATCTGATTCCTTCCAAATCATGGCCTGTGGGTTACACTCACATTGGAATGATGTGGGATGCCTTAATGCCTTCGTTCTGGTAGATATTTTCCCATCAACTCTGACTCATTGCTCAAGGAATAAGGTCTAGAGTCCTTTTGTTAGTACCTTAGGGTTTGCAGTCATTAGTGGCAGACTCTTCGTTATCGACAGTGAGGATACATCATTTCCTCTTTATTCATAGATTATTTCAAGTGTTCTACTTCAACTCATTTATTTGCACTTTCTAGATTGTAATAGGGCACCTTGACACTCATTATCATTATCGGTGGGTTGTTTGGCATTTGTTAACAGTATACATCAATGACTGGTAATCAAACGATTTCTCACATGGTCGACTTCAGCTCATTTATTCCCATTGTGTAGAATTGTGCCATAGTGATCGGTGAATACCTTGGATTTGCATCAGCATGCTTTAGTTCACTTTGACAGCTCCTTCAGTTTTCTGCGAGTGACACCATCCACCCTTATATGTTGCGGTTTTAGCAGAACAACATCTTATATGTTGGCTCTCGAATTGCGTGTTGTACCATTTGTTCCACCACTTATGATTTGGTACTTGGAGATTTAGTTATGACTTTGTGATCAGATATCTGTTGCAACATCATTGATCAGTCTTCTATATGTGATACTTGGACCTGATTTTGACTTATACTTTCGAGCAATGATCAGATGATTCACTATGTAATTTACATTTCAGCTATACTTGTATGCATATTGGATCTGCTCTATACTTCATATGCGGACATGCTTTTCTTTCATTGAGCATGGATATGCCCGCCTCAGACATGAGCTATCTTTCTGATATCTCTCACTGGTTTTTTGTCAGCCTAAAATCTGGTGAAGTCCTCTCTAGTCCTCGCAAGGTTCTTTCTATGCACATAATACATTTCGGCCATCATGTACCCCTTATCACCTCATATATTAAGGGGAAAATGTTATAGCATCATTTATCACCATCACATGATGAATTATTCTTTGGCCTTGGGCACCCCTTCCCTCCAGACTTGGACGTTTTCTCAAAAAAACAGTATCTTAAAACCCATACTCGACTCTGCCCAGACTTTTCCACATATACACGCGAGTCCATATATAGAGAACCGCGTATGCCATTTTAATCATTAAAAAATATATTTTTTTGCTATTTTAGAGGCGAGTTTTATGGTTATTCCAGTAACATAACCACCCTAGCCCGTGGCCTAACTGTTCCCAACTGCAAAAACTAATTTGAGGGAGTATAAAATCCCCTCAAGGGAATGGCCTAAGGGAGGAAGAGAGAGAGAAATATAGATATTATATGCTATTGGAGCCCTATTCAAGTCTGATATATTCCTGTGCCTCCTGCACTTCATAGATATATTAAGGAAACCTTTGTTTCCTTGAGATGTTCATCATCCTATATGACATCCATTGCACAAACATCTTGGAGGAAATCTTGAGAGGCTAGGGCTAGACGGATCCAGAGGACGGTATGCTCGAAGGCCATGGAAGACTTCAGGTGATCTCTCCACATTTTTTTTACCGTACATTTCATTAATAATAGAAGAGTCATCTTGTTCCTGATGTTTACGTGTCAATAATCTTTTATACATGTGTAATGATCATTAATTGAACATTTAATATTGTTTTTATGATGTTATGCATGATTTCCACTAACATATAGAACCTATATGTGTTGTACAACTAGGATTTTGTGTTATTTATTTGTTGATTTACATATTTCAAAGCATAAAGAGTTGCAGGGGGTTTGCACCCCGTGGGATCTACTTCAATCGAGGGACATCCAGGTAAGTTCTGCAACCTGTAGTTTCTATTTTTTAGCATAAAATTTGGTTAAGTGAGTCCTTCTTGTAATGGCATGCCCCTGATCTGTGAAGGTTAGTCAACCCAAGACCTTTAGGGTATCATTTCCCGAAAGATAGACTCATGAGTTATATTATCACTATCAATTTCTTTGTGTTTTTCTTCTACAACTGTGGTTTTATCTTTATCATTATTTGAATTACATAATATAAATGAGTCCATATCATAATGCAATGAATAGATAGGATAATTTTATGGTATTTCTGCACTACTTATCATGTATTTCATCAAATTTTATCTATAAATCTTTCTTTGCTGACCAAACACAAAAATGGCAGCATATGACATGTTTAATTGCAGTGATCCCTGTAATTTTTCTCCCATGAGAGAGATAATAACATACCATATTTTGGAGGGATATCAGCAACTACTATGTCCATAATAATACTCTTTGTTGGGCACTGGACTAGAGTTACACACACGTCTTTTATTAGGCCAAGGCATTTGACTTGACTAGAATCAAAGGAGAACATGTCTTTGTATGAGCTGGTGATGTCTAAGTTCAATTTTTCCATGACTACTTTAGGCATTAAGTTATGAGATGCTCCTAAATCCAACATAGCATTATGTAAGATTTTATCATGAATGTTTAGGCTATGTAGAATGGAGGGACACCCCCTTGTTGATGTTTTCCATTAACTTCAGGACCAAATAGTAACTTAGGTTGATCATCGTTGAGGTTAAAAACATCTTCACCTTCTCCTATGTTTAGTGTTTTAGTGATTTGGGCTTTGTATGAATCATTTTTCACAAGCTCTATTAAAGGAACTGGTATTTTCAATTTGGCTATTTCAATTTGGATATTGAATGGGATTTGAGTTTTTCCTAATTGAATGATTTTATCTTTACCAATTGTTGTTTTTGTGTTTTTGTCTTTTTTATCAACAATTGGTAATTTAGTTTGTGTTTCAACAGTTTTGTTTTCAATTTTCTTGTATGAAACAGTATGAGTAGCAGTTGATGTTATGTCTACAATTTTTGGGCTGGAAGTATTCTAAGTTTCTCTAGGGAGAAATTGTAGAGTTTTGGTCACAGGAGCTTCTACTGTTTTCTTAGTTTGGTTTTGAACTGATTTCTTAGTAGGAACTTTTGTGTTCTTTTTGCTTCTAAGGATATACTATTTATGAACTTCGTAGATATAAGATTTATAGCCTTGTTTGTAGTTAAATGACTCTTTATATTCTAACTGTAATTGTTGTAACATGTATAATTCTTGTTCGTCTTGGGTAGGAAAAATAATATTTTCATTGTTTACTCCCATCAAGTTTATCTGGGTGTCCTGGTCTTCGTCATTTTGTTGTGAACTTTCAACATAGCTTTCTTGGAAATGTGGTCTAATCTGTTGATCAGGTACAAATTCTCTTGATTTACCAGTATTAGGATTTTTCCTACAGTTGGGGTTTCTAATTTGGGGACCTTGTTGATATTCCCACTAAAGTTTTCTTTCTAAGTTTTCTAATCTATCCATTAGTCTCTCCATAATTTTAGCTAAACTATTTATCTTAATATCTGAAGTGGATGGTTCTTCCTTAATGGTCACTCTCATTTCATTCCTCATCCTAGCTCTTTTAGCTAATAGGTTAGATTCTACACTAACTACATCACTCTGCATCTGTTATAAAGTTGTAGGTTTTCTTTCTCTTAATTGATAGGACATGTCATCATCAAAACCATCTAGAAATTTGATTAGGGCCAAGTCTGGTGGGGGTCTGAGATTGACTGGTATTACATTATAAATGCTTTTAAACCTAGTTCAGTAATCCTGAACAGATTCATTAGTAGATCTCCTAATGTTTTCATATTCATACAATATTTGTAAATGGTTTTTCTTTCTTTCCCATCTATTAATGAACAATTGGTGAAAAGCAGCTAAATCAACAATATGGTTAGCAGGTAAATATTTAAACCATTTTTTAATATCTCCTACTAATGTTTGTGCAAATAATATCATTTTTACATCAACCTTGTTGGGTGAAACTATCATCGTCAAATAATTTACTTAACATAAATTATCAATCTGAGGGTTTCATAAACTTAGGAAGCACATGCACTAGAAATGCAGGACTGAAGTTAAACTAATTCTTTCGTCTCTAATTCAATATGTAGTAAATGACGAAAGATGCTCCTAACTTAGGAGAACATGGTCGTCCTTCCTCAAATTACTATCCTTAAAAAGAGAGACTAAAGGGCAACAATATGTGATGTGTAGAAAGAGAGAGAAGAGGCTCCTAACTTAGGAGAACCTGATCGTCCTTCCTCAACAATTCTACTCCAACAACATTAATTCAAGATGCAATAAATGACGGAAGAGGATCCTAACTTAGGAGAACCCGGTCATCCTTCCTCATATTATTGTCCTTAAAAAGAGAAACTAAAGGGAAACAATATGTGATGTGTAGAAAGCGAGAGCAGAGGCTCTTAACTAAGGAGAACCTGATCGTCCTTCCTCAACAATTCTACTCCAACAACATTACCACCACATCATATCAAATACTGGAAATGTGAAATTGTATAAGATAACAACAACATGTGAAGAATAACCCTGTGTCAACATATATTAATGAATAAAAATAACGAAAGATTACAAAACCAAAACTTTTATTCTAGCCTCTAATTCTCCCTATCAATTACATATCAAAATGAAGAGAGAGCACTCTCTTTTATACATGAGTGCTTTGAAAACAAGATAAGCAACTCATAATTACAAATCCACTTTTCTCTCAACCAATATCCCTACAATTACAAAATATGATCCCTTCAAATCCTCACTCATCTCTCACAAATCTTGGATGAGATATGTTATCCAAATCTCCATGATCTTCTCTTGGAATCTCCATGATATTCTCCTTGAAATCTCCATGATCTTCTCCTTCGAATAATCTTGAACAATTATCCTTTGAATTCTTGAAATGGTGGAGGAAATATTTGAGAATCTTTTTGAATAATCCTACACATTACAAAGCTCATCCACATTTGAGATATTAGTGAAATATTTCAATTTTCCAATAATTAATCATACATTCTCTTATAATATTTTAAATAAATAAATTGGAAAATAATGAGGTGAACCCATGAAGATGGTATGGTAAATGGTTAAATGAGGTGATGGAATGTGAGGAATGGCGAGGATAAACATGATGAAAATTTGACAATTACGAGGCCCAACATACCCCCCAACTGAACTTGTTGCATGTCCTCATGCAACCTTGCATGGATAAAATATTTTGGCTTTGCATGATTATGGTTTCTAACAATGTATCATTCCAGGATGTAAAATACATGTACTGCAACTGATATTTTCTATGGTTGGTTCTTGTGTTAACAACCATGAATATAACAAATGTTGGTTCTTGTGTTAACAACATTCATTTCTTTTCTTTCTTCTCTTTTTTAACACGTACTGAAAATTATAAGTCATGTACTGGAAATGATAAGTCATTAATATGCATAAGAAAACCTTTTCTCATATTTTTGAATCATGCCAAAATAGATGTCAATGTATTTAAATCAAATTGCAACGAAGTGTAGTTTGGAAGAGTCATTTTGGTCTTCAATATGTGAGGCGATGAATGGAATGAAATGGTAAAGAATATTCCCCCCAAACTAAAGATGTGTTATGTTTATGAAAAGGTGAAAGATTATGTAATATGGTGAGGGAATTTTCCAAGTTCATTTATTTTCAACATGTAATAAATTGTTTGATTAAAAATTAGAAAATAACATACCTTCACTTACCCAAACAGTTGATGAACTATGCAATATAAATGTATCTGCTGCCACTTCTGGATCTGGAAAATGTAATGCTAATTTGCATGAGAGAAAATGTCATGCTCCTAGATCAGGAAAATATCGTGATGTTGGATCATGTGAATGTCATGCTGCTGGATGAAGTGAAGGAATCTGAAGTGCTGCTGCTAGATGAAGTGAAGGAATCTGAATTGCTGCTTGGTTGTATGAATCTGAAGATGATGTCTAAAATTGGAACTGTTGTACTCTCATATGGGTGAAGGAATGTTGTTGAAACTGCTGATGGAGTCATGAAAAATATATATAGTCTTCACCCGCTACATAACCCGATGGTACAATTCTAGTCATGCGAATGGATGTGTCGATGTCGAGCATGAAAAGAAGTCATTGGATTACCGACCATTAATGGATGTCGTTAACCAACACAAGGAAAACTCACCATTGATGTCAATGAGTGCCAAGATACCCTAGTACATCTTGCGAAGTGCGAATAAATGATCTGATGTCGAGCCACTTGCAAGATCCAATTATCAAGGGACATTGATGTATTCCCATGACTGTTGGCGAGAGAACTTGTCATTAGGGCATACAAGCCTCAAGGACTAATGATGACTCTAGTCTCGATCCCAAATAAAGTGTTGATGTCGATGGGTCGAGACTTGTTGAAAGGTGGACCTTAAGGAATCCCACATCAGTCAACGCAAGTTTATACAAGATGATTGGTAGGACTATAAATGAAAAGATCTCAGAATCAAACAGTGTATAAGGTAGGGAAATTTAATCATGGAAAGAGAGATTGGGATTTTTATTGAGAAGGATAAATGAAATAAAAAATAAGAAGGAGATGATGTATGCAGTTCAGAAAAAATAGGCATGTATGAAGTCATGGAAGATAAGGAAATGGAAGATGGGCTACAACACAGGGATGATTAAGGTGCTTGGAAGGAAAAATGTGAGTAAACATATCATGACGCAAAAGGGTTTTTGTGTAGCGGAAAATGTCATGATATGTGTAGTGAAGAATTAGTTCCTTCAAGCTTCCAATGATGTATGTTTCATTGTGGTTTTGACAGAGCATTTCTGCATGACGCTGGAGCATCTGCGTACCTGTAAACACTTAGTACAAATCCTTCTTGAAATTTGCGAGAACTTTGAAAAACATAAAATGCAGAAATGAGTATGAGTGCTAGCAAACAAATAAAATGAAAATGCATTTACCTGTTGTCGTTGCGTGCAAGTTCCTTTGAAACAACTCCAAGAAACAAATCAACGTAAATCGTTTTCAAGAATTATGAGATGTCCAATTACCTTTTTCTTTTTTCTTTTTAAATTAAAAAACAATTTTTTTATTTTGCCTTTTATTATTTATGTTGATTATTATTATTATTTTTAAACAACAAATTAAAAAAAAAAAAAATCATTTATTATTTATGTTGATTTTTTTTTTAATTAAAAAAAAAAAAAAGGTAACAAAGAAAATAATTAAAAAAAAAACAAACCCTAAAATGAATTTTTTATTTCATTTTACTTTTAACACAACAAAAATAAAATAAAAAATAAAAAAAGTAACAAACAAAACAACGTCTACCAAAAACAAAAACAAAAATCCATCAGATCTTTGGTTCAATCCTCACCATCCTCTCCTACTCTCATACTGTCGAGGAAAAACCTTCAAACTAATTTTACTAGCACTGCAACTTCAGTGATGGCCCATTTGAACCATGTTCCCTGACACGTTGCACTGCATTGCATACTATAGCTCCCTCGGGAATAGATTTGAGAGGCAGCAAATTGCCCATGGTGATTTTTTCCTTACCGCAATAAACGAACTGGCCCGTATACATTCCCTCGGCTGTAGTGAAAAGCTCCTTTGAGATCATAAATCCATTAAATTCAACATCGTCTACAACCTCTTTGAAAACCATGGGTGATAAAATATAAATGGCATGTGATACCATTGAGATCTCCAGTGGATAATTTCAAATAATGGATGTAACCATCACTAGACTTTTGTGATGATAAGCTTAAATTCAATCAAAATCCTGCTTGAGGAGGAACAACATTAAGATAAATGCCTCTCGAAGAGAAAGGGCATTGCATGTTAGGATCCTTCTCAGAATAGTGTGCCATGAATTCTAGAATAACTGCCGGAGTAATTTTGTACAAGAAACAACGATCTAGATGTTGTGCTTGAAATTACGCCTCGACCTCATTGGGAGGATTTGGTATTTTTCAGAATGGGATGCTGGAGCCTTGGTTGCGGAGTAAAGGTTTGGTAAATGCAAGTCAAGTGTTGGCTTATTTTGTTGTTTCCAAACTAGGTGAAGCACCTATAGATGGAAAAATTAAGACAAATCCTGAAGGTCTGACTGCAGCTTTAGGCAAATGGGCATCTGCAATTGTTGCACATCTGATTTTAGTAGGTCTTTCATGCAAGGTTCTTGACAAAGGAACTTTTGAAAAGTCGATGTTGGAGAATTTAATATGGATTCCAGCCTTCACACTAGTTGGAGCTTTCCACCAAGATTCAACTGTGGGCATAGTGGAGAAAGAATATAGGAATGAGTTTATCATCTAGATAAAGGAACTTGCATCCGCTGTTGTTGCTGAAAAAATATAATCTTTGATCAAGGTTTATAGGAGATACTTTGTCCTTATTCACGAACTATTGCTCATTTTCCAACTGCATTGAGAGAGCTCAAATGAAGGAATGGATGCTTTTACTCACTCTTGCAAAATGCTACCGCTAATGGACGGCCTAATCCATGATGGCTCTATGGCTAGAGGAGAGCTAGAGGAGGATGCCGATGCCTGATGCCTGATGATGTAATCTACAAAAAAATTATATCACAAGATCCTCGTTGCTCAATCAAAACTTGGGTTCCTTGCCAATCGGATTGATTGCTGTTCATATGACGTTATTTTGTTGAATGTTTTGGTGAATTCATAATAAAGAGGAACAATAAGGGTTAATGCTCGCCGCTTATCTAGGACCGTTTTACCAAAACCTATTTCCTGCTCCATCGCTTCCTCCTTTACAAATCCATGCAGGCCATCACCATTAATGTGCGTGGATCTAGCAGTTTCTTTTGGGAATCGTTATGTGGGGAATTTGGTTCTTTATTGACGTTTCCACCGGGCGTGCCAATTCTTCAAGAAATTTCTGGAAAGGCAGCGTTTGCTTGATGATGCCCAAGTCCTTTGCAATTATGATGGAATGTGATAGTTGTATGCATTGTAGGTGTGATAGTTGAAGCCGAATCTTTTATAGTTTCGGCACCGTTAATGTAATATTCCCAATTAGCCCAAGCTAATGGGAATATTCAATTTTGTTTTGTTTTCTATCTTCATGAATAAATTTGTAAAGGAGGACCAATAAAACTCCTAAAACAATAAAATAAATCAATGCCCCATGTGAACAAGGCTAAATCTGGGCTGCCTTAATAAAACACCCTCATGTGTGAAAGGGTTTGAGACATTTGACTTGGTCAATAGGACCAAATCAACAGCATTGTATAGATGCAATGAACCTCCTAGAAGCACAACGCAGTTTTAGAAAGAGGCTACACATGTGAAAGAAGCTAAATCATTGATATGGTTTAGGGTTTTGCAAGATCTCAATCTTATAAAAGGAAGAGGGGACAACAAGAGAAGGTTGTTTATGGTATGATATTTTCTGAATATATTGTCTATTTAGACATATATCATTCTCTTTTTGTTTAGCTGAGAATAGTGTTGTTTAGCACTGGGTGTTCCTGATCAGGAATCCCACCTCTTCCATTGAGTAGCTCTTGGAGGAGCCTTGTTGATCTTGTCCACTATCAGGCAGTTGGCCAAGCTTCATCTTCCAACTACAACGCAAATCCTGTTGAGGGTTTGATTGTCCTTGTAAGCTGCAGCAAGTGGAGGCTAGATCTACTCAGATATATGCCATTCTAGTGCCTCTATTCAGTGGGAAAGTCTTCTATCTCATTGGCAAGAGTGTATTAGCTGATTGGAGCTTCAGATCTACATCCTGGCATCAGGCCAAACTGTTCATCAAGTCTACAACACATTTTATCTTTCAGGACTGTGTTATCTGCAAAGAGGAAAGTTGCAGGGTGTTTTGGAAAAGTTTGAGGAGTGATCTATAGTGTTGGGGATCTGCCCTTCACTGTGGTGATCCATGGATTTCTGTTCTATTCCATGTTATATTAAGATCTGATCTGAATACTTCTATATCTGCTTCAGAAATTATGAATAGATCTGCAAATCTGCTGCATAAAATCTTAGATCTACTCCATGTGCTTCATGTATTTCCGAAAACCCCAAGGGGTATGTAAAGTAGAGAAATTATAGTGTATGGATCTGTCATATATCTTACGAATCATGCATTATTTTTCTCCAGATATAAGTTTTAATGAACAGCTATTGCAGCCTAATGAAAATAATGTTGTCAAGCCTTTTTGCAGTGAATCTATGTATTGCAGCACCTCTTTTTGAGGATTTATTTCTCAATAAGTCTTCTATTTTATCTTGTACACTGTATGGGCCACATTGTAAATCTGATTTTCTAATGTGCATGTAATTTTTGAGCCCACATATTGGCCTCCTCCTCTTACTTTTTGAAATGCGTTATTTTCTTATTAGTATTGTTTGTATTGATGCAATCCCTTCCTTGGGCATTTTTCAGCTATACTAGGTGTGGGAGACTTGTTTACCTCACCTAGAGAGATTTTTTTTTTATCCCCTCTTGGATTTAGTTGATATATTTTTAGATATAAGGGATCCAAGGGTTCACTTTAACTACTGTAGCATCCATTCCTGAAAAATGCATTTCTCAGGCATGCATTGCTAATAGTCCCTATTTGGGAATATTATAGTGGTATCAGAACCCTAATCTTGGCACAGCCTGTGCTTTCTTTAGAAGCCAATATGTCTTTAGAAGAATACGAGCCTCTTACTGATAGAGAGAAGAGGTATCTAAGAAGAAGACAGAAGAAATTTTATTGCACAAATGATGATCAAGACAAGGGTAAAGCCCCTAAATCTGGAAGTGATGAAGAAGGAAAGGACTTTGAAAAGATCCTTTTGAAAGCTACACAAGATCTTGCTAGAGAGATCAAAGAGATGAGAATGGATATAATAAAATAATCTCCTAAGATATTTCATCTTGGAGAAAGCTCTGGCATATCTCACCACTGGAATGATCAACCAATGAATCAGCCACAAGTTTCCCAACGCTCCACTATGACTACCTTTTTGGCTGTGGGAAATGAAGGGTTACAAGAAAAATTATTCCTTGAAGACTATTTTGAAGAATATGAATCTCAAAATTAGAGATTCAAAGATCACTTGAGTTTTCAAGAGTTATGTCACCTGAAGGACAAGAGAAGACCAAGGCATTAGCATAGAGATGGTGGATTCACTCAAAATCATGATCAGCATCACTCTATGGGCAGATTCTTTCTCCCCAATTTTGATGGGTCATCCAAATGTTCTACCAAAGCATGGGTATAAAATCTTGACATCTACTTCCAGCTGACCAAGGTCCCTGAAATGGAAGCTATCAAGAATGCAGCACTGCACTTTGAAGGTGAAGCACATGACTGGTGGTTCCATGGCTTGTCTACATTGGGTCATGCCAATGTGACTGCTTATTCTGAGTTTACTAGAAGAGTGGTGGAAAGATTTGATAGAAGAGATCCAGAAGCACCTTTCATGAGCCTTGAAAAGTTGAAGAAATCAAGTAATACAGAGTCTTACATTTCTAAATTTTTGAGATTATCTGTTATGGTTCCTGACTTGTCTGCAGCTAGAAGGGTGTATATGTTCATCAATGGTCTAGATGAACCTCTCCATGGGTTGGTAAAGTCTAGCAAGCCCTCTACCTTGTATGATGTCATTGAGAGGGCTAGAGACCTTCAAGATGTCTTGCCAAAAGAAAAGGCAAACTTTCAGAACAAGTCCTCTTTCCTTTCTAAAGGGAAGGAAGAGAAAGTTGCTCCTTCCAAGGAGAGTTCATTCAAGAAGCCTCTTGATATTGAAGTCCAGAGAGATATAAGAAGAAAGAAGCTATGCTTCACTTGCCAAGAACCATGGGTACCTAGACATATATGTGCTACTAGTAAAGCACATTACATAGAGGTCTTCTCAGATCTTGAAGAAGATGAAGATGATGAACCAAGAATGGGTCACAGTGCAGACAATGATGAGGGAGATCCAACACCATCAGGAGATGGAAATGGAGCATTTTCTCCTATTGGAGGAACTCTTGCATCTTTGAGAGGAGTTCCTAAGTACTTGACCTTAAGATTTCAATGTTCAATCATGAATCAGAGGGTTTCTGTATTGATTGATAGTGGGGCTACCCACAATTTCATTGATGCCCATCTTGTGCAAAGGAGGGAAATACCCACTGATACTTTTGAGGGATTTTCTATTTTGGTCCCAAGAGATAGAACAATGCAATGCATGAATTATGCCCCATCACTTTTAGTCACCATGGGATCCTACACCTTGGTGGATCACTTCTTTATAGTTGACATACCAGACACCAATGTTATCTTGGGTGTTCAATGGTTGATTACATTGGGGAAAGTCACCACTGACTGGGAGGCTTTAAAAATTGAATGGGTGGACAAGAAGAGTGTTGAAACTCACATGATCAAAGGCATGCATACTTACCCCTCACATAACACCTCCACACCAAAAATATAGATGGATTTGCGCAATGGAAGCAAGGACGTCACAGTCCCATCCATTATGTTCATGAAATTTCTGCATGGGACACTCTTATCTGGTGGAAAACCACCTGGGAGGCCACCTGATTCAGTTTTTGTGGGAGACCTCACACAACATGATTCTCCAATATCAGATCCAAGAGGGATGGGACTGGGAAGGCTTGGGTTAGCTCAAGAAGGAGGGAGATTTCCTTCTCTCGTCATCATCACCCACCTTCATTTCTGATTCTGCGCTATTGAAGGAAGAGAATGGAAGGTATGTCCTTCCAACACACACCTTTGGCATAGGAGATGTCAAAGAGGAGATCAGAAACATGAAAAAAATTATTTTTGATGCATCATCAGCGCTGTCATTGTTGGGGAGTGTAGATCTATACTGGAAATCCCAAATTTTGGTGGATTATTCCAAAGATCTTCACACTTGTATGATGCTTGATGACTAGCTTCATGAAGAGGGCTATCTAGTCCATGAGGGAGTCATCTATAATCATGAAAGGGTCTTCTTGCCTAGAGCCTCCAAGCTCAAGGAGAGGATGCTAGGGAGGGCCTACAAAGAGTTTTGTTTCATCCCTGCCTATTCTATGAAGATCTACAACACTATCATGAGATGATTCGAATGGGAAGGCTTTGGAGGAGAGTTAAATCAGAATTTCCAAGAATGCATGAAGTATGTGGAGTTGGGGCAGTAGAAAAACTCTATGATAGAGTTATTTCATCCATCTCTTCCTACCTTGGAAGGAGGAGAAAGATCCATACACCCCTCCACTTGTATAAGGATAATTTTGGGTGAAGAACATACATATGTAAAACATGTTTCATTTTCTGTTTGTCTTCATTCTTTCACTACGTTTATGTAGGCCATGACTCCAAGGAGGAGTGATATATCTTGCAAGTCTCATGGCAAACATTGGGCCACTGAAATTTATGAATTTGGCCACTCCCTTAATGAGCAAAGGGAGATTTTCTTTCATGATGGGTGCTTCCCAAAGGCACCAAACATATATCTCACTTTCAACCATGGTGAAATGACATGTACAACAAGTAATTGGTGGGGAAACCAATTACATACCTTGATCTGAGGCAGGAAGGAGATGCACTGTGCTGGTACCATATGTGGGACTATGACCCGCCACCTCATGTTCAAATTTATGTGTGTGTATATGTAGTGTTGCTTCCATACCTTGATGATCTAGTTGTACTCTTTATGGGATTGTATGGAGGGGGGATGGGAGGATTATATGTGCCACATGGGATGGAGTCTCTCCATGTACCTTATGTTACATGTTTCAGGGAGAGTATTGGTTCAACCATGTTTGATTCATGCGAGTTCTTGACTCCTTGTGGGATGGATTATGTACATCTCATAATGACTTTGGAGGAACAATTCATGGAGGGTTGGATTGGTGAACACTTAGCTTGTGAAGAAAGCTTAATCCTTGATGGTGTCACCAATGGAGGAGGAGAAGTGTTGCAGCACTCACCCTATCAGTTGCTTGAGGACAAGCAACATTTTGGAGGGGAGGATTGTAATATGCCCAATTAGCCCAAGCTAATGGGAATATTCAATTTTTTTTTTTTCTATCTTCATGAATAAATTTGTAAAGGAGGACCAATAAAACTCCTAAAACAACAAAATAAATCAATACCCCATGTGAACAAGGCTAAATCTAGGTTGCCTTAATAAAACACCCTCATGTGTGAAAGGGTTTGAGACATTTGACTGGGTCAACAGGACCAAATCAACATCATTGTCTAGATGCAATGAACCTCCTAGAAGCACAACGCAGTTTTAGAAAGAGGCTACACATGTGAAAGAAGCTAAATCATTGAAATGGTTTAGGGTTTTGCAAGATCTCAATCTTATAAAAGGAAGAGGGGACAACAAGAGAAGGTTGTTCATGGTATGATATTTTCTGAATATATTTTCTGTTTAGAAATATATCATTCTCTTTCTGTTTAGCTGAGAATAGTGTTGTTTAGCACTGGGTGTTCCTAATCGAGAATCCCACCTCTTCCATTGAGTAGCTCTTGGAGGAGCCTTGCTGATCTTGTCCACTATCAGACAGTTGGCCAAGCTTCATCTTCTAATTACAACGTAGATCATGTTGAGCTTTTGGTTGTCCTTGTAAGCTGCAGCAAGTGGAGGCTATATATACTCAAATCTTGGCCATTCTAGTGCCTCTTTTTAGTGGAAAAGTCTTCTATCTCATTGGCAAGAATGTATTAGCTGATTGGAGCTTCAGATATACATCTTGGCATCAGGCCAAACTGTTCATCAAGTCTACAGCATATTTTATCTTCCAGGACTACGTTATCTACAAAGAGGAAAGTTGCAGGGTGTTTTGGCAAAGTTTGAGGAGTGATCTCTAGTGTTGGGGATCTGCCCTTCACTGTGGTGATCCATGGATTTCTGTTCTATTCCATGTTATATTCAGATCTGATCTGAATACTCCTATAGCTGCTTCAGAAATTCTGAATAGATCTACAGATCTGTTGCATAAAATCTCAGATCTACTCCATGTGCTTCATGTATTGCTAAAAACCCTAAGGGGTATATAAAGTAGAGACATTAGAGTGTATGGATATGTCATAGATCTGATTGATCATGCATTATTTTTCTCTAGATCTAAGTTTTAATCAAAAAATTTTGCATCCTAATGAAAATAACGTTGTCAAGCCTTTTTGCAGTGAATCTATGTATTGTAGCACCTCTTTTTGAGGATTTCTTTATCAATAAGTCTTATATTTTCTCTTGTACACTATATGGGCCACATTGTAAATCTGATTTTCTGATGTGCATGTAATTTTTGAGCCCACATATTGGCCTCCTACTCTTACTTTACTAAACTACGTTATTTTTTTAGCAGTATTGTTTGTCTTGTTGCAGTCCCTTCCTTAGGCATTTTTCAGCTATACTAGGTGTGGGAGACTAGTTTACCTCACCTAGAGAGATTTGTTTCTGATCCCCTCTTGGATTTAGTTGATAGATTGTTAGATATAAGGGATCCAAGGGTTCACTTTAACTACTATAGCATCCATTCCTGAAAAATGTGTTTCTCAAGCATGCATTGCTGACAGTCCCTATTTGGGAATATTACAGTTACACCATTCCCTCTTGTGATATCATTCTTCCTACGCAGGGGAAAGGTGGTCGGTCATCCTGAGGTCGAAATCTGAGCAGGACTACAGGCAGCATAAGTAGTACGTGGATACATCAATCTGACATGGCCGAGTCATCAACCAGGGGCATCAGTGTTATAAGCGAAAGAAGATCCTGGTGAGAAAAATTGGCGAACAAGCCAAATATCCCCGACCCTTGCTAATTCAGTCTCACTTTGTGAAGATGGCGAGCTTGGTCGGATCAGATTCAGAATTTTAATCCAGGGTGACAATGCGTACAGAGAGTGCTATTTTTTTATATTTTTTAATTTTTTTTATTTCCAAAAAGAAAACCTAAATGAATTTTATTTAATTTTTAATTTTTAAAACAAATCTAAATTATTTTATTATTATTTTGTTTTATTTCAAATGAAAATAAAAATATCCAAAATGTTGGGTGAAACTATCGTCATCAAATAATTTCCCTAACATAAATTATCAATCTGAGGGTTTCGTAGACTTACGAAGCACATGCACTGGAAATGCGGGATTGGAGTTAAACTAATTCTTTTGTCTCTGATTCAAGATGCAGTAAATGACAGAAGAGGCTCCTAACTTAGGAGAACCTGGTCGTCCTTTGTCAGATTATTTTCCTTAAAAAGAGATACTAAAGGGCAATAGTATGTGATGTGTAGAAAGCGAAGAAGAGGCTCCTAAATTAGGAGAACCCAATCGTCCTTCCTCAACAATTCTACTCCAACAACATTAATTCAAGATGCAGTAAACGATGGAAGAGGCTTCTAACTTAGGATAACCTAGCTGTCCTTACTCATATTACTGTCCTTAAAAAGAGAGACTAAAGTGCAGCAGTATGCGATGTGTAGAAAGTGAGAGAAGAGGCTCCTAACTTAGGAGAACCTAATCGTCCTTCCTCAAAAAGTCTACTCCAACAACATTACCACCGCATCATATCAAAAACTGGAAATGTGAAATTGTATAAGAGAACAACAACATGTGAAGAATAACCCTGTGTCAACATATATTAATGAAGAAAAATAATGAAATATTAAAAAACCAAAACTTTTATTCTAGACTCTAATTCTCCCTTTCAATTACATATCAAAATGAAGAGAGAGCACTCTCTTTTATACACGAGTGCTTTGAAAACAAGATAAGAAACTCATAATTACAAATCCACTTTTCTCTCAACCAATATCCCTACAATTACAAAATATGATCCCTTCAAATCCTCACTCATCTCTCACAAATCTTGGATGAGATATGTTATCCAAATCTCCATGATCTTCTCTTGGAATCTACATGATCTTCTCCTTGAAATCTTCATGATCTTCTCCTTGGAATAAGATTGAACAATTATCCTTTGAATTCTTGAAATGGTGGAGGAGATATTTGAGAATATTTTTGAATAATCCTTCCAAATAATCCTACACATTACAAGCTCATCCACATTTGAGATATTTGTGAAATATGTCAATTTTCCAATAATTAATCATACATTCTCTTATAATATTAAAAATAAATAAATTGGAAAATAATGAGGTGAACCCATGAAGATGGTAAGGTAAATGGTTAAATGAGGTGATGGAATGTGATGAATGGCGAGGATAAACATGATGAAAATGCGACAATTACGAGGCCCAACAAGCCTCATCAACTCCATGTAATTCAAAGTAATCAGTCATTTTATTTACATGTTGTTGAGAAGTATATTGACTAGTACTATCAAAATGAAAATTTTTACTCTGGTAATCCTGTGGCATGGCATGTAAAGGGGCCTGTAATACCAAAGGGGCATATTTGGCTGCCATGGCTAAGATTCTAGCTTTACTTGGAGGTAAAGTAGTGGTACTTGAAGATGAACTTGGAAAGCTAGAAGATGTACTTGGAACACTTGAAGATGAGCTTGAAACTTTAGGTTGGAGAGGAAGTTTAGGTATGAATGGTTCTGTGGAATGAACAGTGGTGGATACTATAGATGAGGTGGTACTAAATAAGTTGTATTTATAGTTTCATAAGGAATGGTAGAACGCTTAGGGGTAGCAGCAATTAGGGAAGCTAATTCAACTGACTCTTGAAAATAGGCTTCGTCTATATCTTTAATCAAACTTGAGGTCAAAACATCAAGTTTATCAAAAGATTCTAAAACCTGTTGATCTAAATCAAGTTGTATAGTTTCCTTCTTTACTTTAATAAATTGAATAAAGTTAGGGTCTATTACACTATAAAAGATTGAGTTTTCAGATTTGGTTCTAAATAATGAATGCTCAAATGATAAATCAAATTAAATATCTTGTATGCTTGATAACTCTTTAGGAAGTGAATTTTCTTTGATTAACTAACTACTACTTCTTAGAATTTCTACTTTTTTAGTTTTTCTTAAAATTCTGTCAGGATCATCAATAATTAATGTAGCAGGTTGTGGATCAGGATGAGCCCTAGTATAATATGTTCTTTTAGAAGCCATAATTTTAACTTTCAATGATAATTTTTAACAACTCTTTTAAAACCTTTAAGGTGAAAAATGAGGAAAATTGTTTCCTTTAAGATTTGTTTAGCTAGGGACTGATTTCCCTAGTGGAGTCGCTAGTATGTTATCACTCTGAAATTTCCCAAGTGCTGTTATATGTGTTAAAAATAAATAACAGAGGTAACTATCAACCACTTTTGGAGATTAGGATCTAGCCTTCCTAATGCTTAGAGAGGGCTCTCTCTTAATGATTTAACTTTGTTTGTTTAGAAAATCTTAGGCTAGTTATGTATGCTCGTTTGGTTTGGTTTTGATTTTTTGGTGGAATTACTGATTTAGATGGATAGGTGCTTCTCCATTTTCAATTGGGCTATGGAGTCAATATATCTTGAAAACAAAACAGGATCAAATTATAAAGGAAGTGTTACATGGCAGGATAGCTGAGAAAAATCAGATCTCAAGGTTGAATGGTGAAGTGGTTTTCAATCTGGATCGAGGAGTAATTAAGGATTCCTTAAACCAGATAATGAAGGAAGGTGAAGGAGGTCAATCGAGATTAGAGAGAAATTAAGAATTCCCTAAACTAGATATCAGAAGAAAACATAAAAATGTATAATAGTTTAAAGCAGAGTGTAATTAAACAAATTTTGCAATAAAATTCCAATTATAACATTCAAATTTAGAACACATTAAAGTTTATGGAATACTTAAGAAAAGAACATGAAAAATTGAAATATACTTCACTAAAATAGCTCAACACATGAATCCTGTAAAGAAATGCCTTTATTACTTGTCATTTCTGTCAACTGGAAATGGTACAATAACCCTCAGGTAATAGATCAATCAGCTATAGAAATATTCAGAAATCCACCCCAATACTTCGAAATGATGAAGTATTTATACAACATATTACAAAAATATCCTATCAACTGTGTTGGTGTCTAGATGTGAACAATATTCAAACCCTTTTTCCACATAAATTATCAACTCGGGGCGTTATTTATTTCAAGACTAACATGCAAAGTATGTGCAAGAGAAATCACATAACCTGCTATTAGATCACATGCTTAAATCAATAAACACATAGACTACTGTAACACAATTAAAATGGATTGCAGAATTAAAAAGGAATTCACAACAATTAAAGGATTATACTGGAACAACAGTAACAAAACCAAACTGAAATATAAAATCAACCAAAGAAAAGATAACGCGGCACTTGATCAGAATAGTGGGCCCAACTCTCTGATCAGGGCTGCGACAAAATCACAACTTACAGGTGAAACAACAGAGTGTTGTGTATTCAATTAATTGGAAAATACTTCTGTTACAAAATATGTATATCCTTGCTTAACCTCGATTCACAGCCTGCATGCCCTCTTTACACAATTGTTCAGGAAATCATAGATTTCCTTCAATAACTAAATATTACATTTATGCAAGTCGCTACAACAACAACCTAGTTGCCAAAAGGAAATCATGAAAAATCCTGAAGTATCACTGGGGTGAAACGGAGTCTATTGCGCTGTAGCAACAAGAAAAGATAGCGTTGGAAATTAGGAGCTTCTCCATGACTCATAGCTGTAATCTTCTTGCTTTCACCAAATCTATAAAAATATCAGAGTTAATTTTTACAAAGGTAAAACCTCCATGACTCTTTCTTCATTAATAAAATATCCCACGTAAGATAAAGGAAAGGGGTTTACCTCGTGTGTTTAAGAACAATAATGATACAAAGAGATATAAAGGTGGGCTAAAATGGGAGAGAAAAGTATACAAATCCGGTACCCAACATCTCCCCCCAACTGGTCTATCTACATGTCCTCATGTAGCTCTTCATCTCCTTAGATCTAGGTTGGATTGACTGTGACTAGCATGAAGTTGTGCGATATCATATTCTTCGGCCATTTCTGTCCCAGGGGGTTTATATCCTTCCATCAGAACAACATCCTTCCACCAATCTGGTTCTACATTGTATGCAGGAGTATATTTCTCTACTGGCAGCCAAATAAGGGGAAATTGAAACCTCAGCCCCATCCACCTGACCCCACAAGTTTGAATGCATGCTACAAAATGTGGCATTATCTCTAGTTCTCGTGCAAAGTTAGGTGCTCCAAATGATTCTCGACCTCTGATGGCTGAAGATGACAGCAACCACCTCCTCTAACAACTATCTAGTGCTTCATCTCGGAACATTGTAATATGTCTAACACAGAGGTTAGCACACCATTTCTAGGTTGTTAACATGTGTTCTCTATGGCCCTCAATCTGTAGAAAAGTAAAATGCTTGTTATAGATATTGGCTGGCTGGCCATGCTCCCTCCTCATTATTAAGGGCCTAGTGACTTGGTTTTCCTTAAATGTGTCATAGGCCTTTCTCCATTTAATATGATTGATGGTGTACGAGACAAAATATCTTAAATGAATGTCCCCCACGAATGGAACGGGGTTAAAATCCTAATCATGCCTCAAGAAGTAACCATGCATGTAAATCTCACACATTAAGTGTTGTCCTATGATATCATGAACTTTTAAGATACGAAGAAATTGAATGGGGTCCTCAATCTCGTGCCAAACCTCCTTATATATACTCTCAAGACAAAAGAAAAGAAATTGTTCATGAAGGAATAAGGCATAGCTATGTGCAGAAGGTCTACAAACCATTACCTGCTGTACCAGGGAGAACATCTTCTCCTTATCTGATTGCAGTAGCTGCACTTGTTCTTCTAATTCTTCAATTCTAGCCTTTTGTTTAGCTTTCCTCAGCTGCGCCTTATCTAACTGATCTATGTATCCTGTAATGATCCAGATAGCATGTTCTCGCACCCGCATTGTCTCTTTCTTATGCCCATTCACAGCAGACTGCCACCTCTGGATTTCAGCGGCTAAGAAAAATTATTGGCCTTCAAACAACTGTTCAATCATACCAGTCTATGTAGCTACATAAGTGACCTCAATTTTTGGCTTTACTACCTTCCACTTGTAGATTTTTACCTTCTTTTTCAACCTAGAAACCTACCTCTTCAACTCCCGAACCTCCTTCTTCAATCTCATGGTTTCACTGAACTGCAACTGATACCTTTTCTTGAGAGGTAATATTCTTTTATCGCATTGTTCAATACATTCTTGTTTAACAATAAATTCATCTCCTAGGACTTTAACACGCTCAAGAGGCGGTGGAATAATGTCAATATTATCAACTGGTTCCTTTTCTAAGTCTTTATGGCTGGGTTCCCTATCTTCAGGGGCATCCTCCTCTACATTTACCTCAGGGAATCCTGCTGTTTGATCAGCATTTCCATCGACCACCATGTGTTCCGGTGTTTCCACAGGAATCTCATCTTCTTTACGAGTCTCTAGGTGCTCCAGCCAAGATTCAACAATTACTGGGTCGATACTGGCCATGTCCTTTCCTGGGTCAACGAACTTAAGTATTGGTGGAATATCTATTTCCCAAACTAATCGTTGGGACAAGCGGAATCCCCTCACTACTCTAGGAATCATAGACTGGAATGGAGAGTGGGGAATAGCTTCATCATCCTCGTTCTCGTCTTGGGCCGGACTTTCATGCACTACTACTTCAGTTTGGGTCGACGCTGGTTCTTGTGGGACAACATCAATTCTGAGGATTTTTTCCATTCTGTCCTCCTGCCCTTTGTGCATTATTTCCTCCTTTGCAGTCGATACTGGTTCTTGTGGGATAATATCAACCTCGCAGGTTATTTATCTTTTATTTTTCTGTTCTTCATTGATTTCTTCCTCTTATGTGGTCAACATTGGTTCTTGTGGAGCAGTGCCGACTTCGCAAGTTGACTCTTCCCTGTTTCCTTGTTTAAGCTGAATCGAGGGTGGTTCTTGTGCAGCAACCCCACTTGTTTCAATATCCATATCTTCTTGGGAAGGTGATGTTGTTTCTTGCAAAACAACATCACTTTCCATCCCTCTATCTGATATTCCAATTCTTGTTCTTCATTAACAAAATTTGATGACTGTATGACAATCTCAAACTCATGCACTATATCCATAACTTCTTTATCTGTGGGTTCCTTAGGTGAGGCTAGTTCTTGTGTGGCAGCCTCGACTGTGTTGCCAATTTTCTCCTCTAATCCCATTTCTTTAGGTTCTTCTTGATGAACCTCCATTTTCACTTCTTTGGGTTCCTCCTGATCCACCTCCATTTCCATTTCTTTGGGCTCTTCCTGATCAATTTCTTTTGAATGTTCTTATTTTGCAAAACTAGCCAAAGAGACTGGTTCTTCTTCTCTAGTAGCAATGACGGTTCCTATCTCTTCTTCTGATGATCCACAGAGTTCCACCTAAGAGACTCGAAATCTGACTATTGCATGCAAGACTAGTAAACACACCAATCCATGATTGGAGAGCATTGTCGGCATCCAGCGTGAATGCCGAGTGGACTATGCCATGTGTTGCAACTGTTTTAATAAAAATAAGGTCATGTTTAAGGCATGCACCTAAGCCTATGGAAATCAAAGGTGATTTAAAATTTTAAAATGATATTTAAACAGGGTTATGGCTCGACCCTTGCAATTTATGTATTTCATTACAAAAACTGCGACTTCGTTCCATGGATACGGTACAGACTTGCGCTCATATCCTCTGCCCAATTGGACGACGCTTTCTCCTGCCTGTAAGAACAGTTCGAGAAATTTCGGAAGAGGAACTCTCCAAGCAAACCATTACTGCTCTTGTTGTCTCAACCCACTAACTTCTGAAATTGTGATAGGAACTTCCAGTCCTCTGACCTGCGAGTCATTCTTGTCCAAATTAAGAGAAAACTCCTTTGTGATTCCCCTGTCAAACCTCTGCAATCTATCGAAGTAGGTATCCCATCCTGCATTGACAAAGATTTTCCATACCTCTAGATTACTGCAGACCAAAACTGTATTTTTGGGTTCATGCCACACAACCAGTACGCCTATACTGTGGGGACTGTAACAACACTTCTAGAATAGCAGACCATTGGACGAAGTGGTGGATACCAAATTTGGAAAAACAACATGATGAAAACGATGGGTAGTAACGGTAAATACGGATGGTAATTCTCAGAAACCAAGGAAAATCATGAAAAAGTATGGTAAGTGCAATGAATAGAATAACAATTATTTCATATGAAGTGGAAAAGGCGTGTTGTGGATCCCAATATGTATTTAATGATTATACAAAGTGTTGATAAGGATCTTAGGGTGTACCACACGCGGAATTGTAATAATGACTTACAGAATCATCATTACGTTGTCATTAAATTATGATGGCACCCCCCCAACTTAAAAGTTGTCGTCCCTAGCATTAATGTCTTCACATGGGATATTTAATTAAATCAGTAAAATTCACGTGGAGACGTACATAGCGGCCTACCTGGACAAAGTGATGGTTGGTAGGATGACGACACAGTAATGATGCGGTTGGAGTAACAACAGTACAAGTAGCAGCATCTGGAGTAACAACAGTGTGAGTAATCGCATCTGGAGTAACAACAGTGCGAGTAGAAGAATCTGGAATAATAGCATTTGGAGTAACAACAGTGCAAGTAGCAACATTCGGAGTAACAGTAGTGCGAGTAGCAGCATCCGGAGTAACAATATTTGTAGTAATAGCAGTGCAAGTAGCAGCATATGGAGTAACAGCAGTGCGAGTAGCAGCATCCGAAGTAACAACAGTGTGAGTAACAACATCCGGAGTAACAGCATCTGGCTAGCACCGACCAAGGAGTAATAGCATCGAGTAGCAGCAACTGAGTAACAACATCATGAGTAGCATCAACCGAGTAACAACACCATGAGTAGCAGCAACTGAGTAACAACATCATGAGTAGCAGCAATCGAGTAACAACATCATGAGTAGCAGCAACCGAGTAACAACATCATGAGTAGTAGCAACCAAGTAATAGCATCATGAGTAGCAGCAACCAAGTAACAACATCATGAGTAACAACCAAGTAACCGCATCATGAGTAGTAGCAACCAAGTAAAGCAACCAAGTAACAAGATCATGAGTAACAACCAAGTAACTGCATCATGAGTAGTAGCAACCAAGTAACAACATCATGAGTAACAACAATCGATACTTAAGAATTTTTTTGATTTTTTTACTCCTTAGTAGTAACTCCTACAAAAAGACAACAAAATAAATAGTAACAGTCTAATTCTTTATTCTTTATTCATTTATTATTATTATTATTATTATTATTATTTTTCTGTTTTAGGGTGAGAATGCATAGGAAGAGTTCTCTGTGCTAATAACCATCAAACCATATTTCTCAGAGAGGTGTTTGAAGAAAGCATCCTTAGAGACTTGGCAGTGGTATAATCTCAGGCGATGTCCATTTTCTATGAATGAAGCACGTGTATCATCAATTGTGACTAGCCTGACTGTTCCATTATCAAATACAACGTCCACCTTGTAAGGTCCCATCCAGCGAGTGCAAAGATTTCCCTTAAAATCCGTAAAACAGGAGTCATAAAGTAATGCCCAATCTCCCCTATAAAACTCCTTTCTTTTGATAAACTTATCGTGCCATTTCACTCTCCGTTATTGAATGGCAGTAGTCCTTTGGACAACCATTGAACGAATTTCATCTAGTTCATTAAGCTTAGCTAATCGGTGTTTCTGGGCATCTAACAAATCCAAACCAACTTCAAGAGTTGTTCTGAGCATACTGATTTCAAATTCTATTGGAAACAATGGCGATTTCCCATAAACCAACTCAAATGGTGAAAACCCAGTTGTGTTCCACCATGTTTTTATGTACACCCAGAGAGCTTCAGGTAGCTTCTGAGCCCAATCTCGACGATGGTATGCCACAGTTTCTGCCAAGATATTTTCCAATGTCTTGTTTGTTCTTTCCACTTGTCCATTCGCCTGGGGGTGGTATGGAGAGGTCACCCTGTGCTTGACCCCATATTTCTTCATAAGCTTTGATATCATCTGTGTTGTGAATTGTGCTCCTCCATTCGAAACAATCTCTCTTGGAGTACCATAACGAGCAAAAATTTCTTCAAATAGAAAATCTGAGACCACCTACTCTATTGATTTTACAGCAACTTTGGCTTCTACCCACTTAGTGAAGTTGATAACCCATTTCTCAAAAGGTTTGAGGACTACCTGTGCCTGCAAAGGCATTTCATCAACTTGAGTGGGCTACCCCATGTGCTGGCAACTATCACACCTCCTGACATAATTTTGCGCATCCCAAAAGATAGAAGGCGAGTAATATCCCATTTGTGGCACCTTATGGCCTATTCTTTTGTCTACAAAATGTCCTCCACAAGGTCCATCATGGACAGCCTTCAATACTTCATAAATATCATCCTCAGAGACACAATGATGGATCTGCTTATCTGCTCTTGTATGAAAAAGGTACCCTTCCATCTAAGAATATCGGGCACTATGATGAATAATTTTTCGTTGTTCCCTGTATGAAAAATGACGGGGCACCTTCCCTGTAGAAATATAGTTAGCAATATCTGCATACCACGAAGGATTAGTAGAAATTTCAAAGAGATGCTCATCAGGAAAACTATCTTCTATAGGTGTGTTTCATCATTGTTATCCATTCTAGACATAAAATCAGAAACTACATTATCTTTTCCTGGTTTGTCTACAATTGTGATATCAAATTCCTAAAGCAATAGCAACCATCTTGTAATACAGCCAGGAGTGATAGGTTTATTCATCAAATACCTTATTGTTGCATGATCAGTATGTAAAAAATTAGGATACCCAGTGATGTAGTGCTGGAACTTGTTGATAGCATTGATGAAAGCCAAGAATTCTTTCTCCATCATTGTGTAATTTAATTTAGCAGGAATTAAATTCTTGCTGACATAGTAAACTACATACGGTGTTTTTTCTACCTGTTGTCCTAAAAATACTCCTACTGCTGTCTGAGAAGCATCAGCATGTATGTGAAATGGAAATTCCCAATCAGGTCCTCGGAGGATTGGAACCTTATAGACCAACCCTTTGATTTTCGTGAAAGTTGTCTCATAGTCTTTAGTCCACAAGAATTCTGCATCTTTTGTTAGCAATTGAAACAATGGATGTGCTATTTTAGAAACAAATTCTATAAAGCGTCTGTAATAACCAGCACAACCAATAAAGCTACGTACTTGTGTGGATGTTTTGGGTACCAGGAAGTGTAATATTACCTCTACTTTGGCCGAATCAACTTGAATTCCAGTAGCTGAGAGCAAATGTCCCAAGACTATTCCTTCTTCCCTCATCATATGGCATTTGACTGTACTCAGAGATACATGGGTCTGCTTACATCTTTTGAGTACTTTTTCGAGATTCATCAATCCCTCTTCAAATGAGTTTCCATATGGAGTAAAATCATCCATATATATTTTAACACTGTCATCGACTAAATCATAAAAAATTCCCAGAATTACCCTCTAGAAGGTGGCAGGAGCATTACACGGGCCAAATGGGAGGACCCTGTATGCAAAGGTTCCCCATGGGCACGTGAAATTTGTTTTATCCTAGTCTTCTGGGGCTATTTAGATCTGGTTATATCCACTGAATCTGTCTAGGAAGAAGAAGAACTTCTACCTAGCCAAGGTGTCTAGGACTTTGTCAATGAATGGAAAAGGGAAATGGTATTTTTGAGTTGCCTTGTTTAGCTCCATCTAATCTACACAGATTCGCCATTTACTGTTCTTTTTAGGAACGATCACTAGCGGAGATACCCATTGGCTATCCGAGATGGGGTAAATGAAACCTACATCCAATAATTTTTGTAACTCTTCTTTGACAATGTTCTTTAGAGCAGGGTTCATTCTCCATTAGGGCTGTCTTACGGGGCGAAAATATTCCTTAATATAAATATGATGAGTACATAAGTTAGCAGGGATCCCCTTCATATCGGTATAATCCCAGGAAAAACCTTTCTGATGGTCTTGAAGGACTTTTAAAATCTACTTTGTCTGGGATTCTGACAGATTTGGGTTGATATTGAGTTTTTTTCCTGGTTCAATCTCAATTGGAATACTATAATGGGATGAGGTTACATGAATGTCTTCAATTTAATCTTCTGGTTCAATTTTTTCCTGTATTTCACAGCTCATAGCAGATTCTAAAATTTGACGAGTTGAATTGGAAACAGAACTGGGATCATTAATAAAAGTGTTGATGGCATCGTCCTCGGTTTATGTTTTAAATTGAAGGGCCTGCCCAATAGTGAGGATTGGTCTAATTTCTTCATTTTCAGGTTTAGGCTCTTCTATTGGTAGAGGTTTATGACTAGCTGATAGGTTTTCAGATGGGATAGGTTTCGCAGGAGGATAGAGAGTAAGATTCTTTGTAACCGTCCCATTTGATATGATCATATGCCCAGATCGACACCCTATGTAGGCGTCTGCAGTTGTGAGCCAAGGTCTTCCCATGATCAATGGATGACCACCAACTAAAGATCATATATGTAATACAAGGAGGTCCACAAGGTAGTGCCATGAATCCACCGAAATAGTCACATCTTTCAATTTCCCTATCAGTTTAATTATAGACATGTCTGCTAGTTTTAGGATAATAGGGGTTGGTTTAATGTTTCCGAGACCTAATGTGTTCATTGTTTCGGAGGTGATAATGTTGATGGTAGCTCCCAACTCTACCAGTATGTTTGGGATTTCAACCCCATTGATTTGTACTGTTAGAATTGGGTTTCCTAGGTCTCCATATTTAATAGGCATGATCTTTCCTAACATGATGTCAGACAGTCTACCCATCACATGAATGGTTAATGGATCCCTAGATTGCTTCCCCAGTTTCTTAGAGCAGTAATCTTTGAGATTTTTTTCATATATAGGTACGTCCCTCATGGCCTGTAACAGGGGTATTTTGACAAAAATATTTTTCAATTCCCCCAGGAAGTCAAACTCTACTTGAGGGTTTTGTTTGTTCAGAGTTAATCTTTTAGGATATGGAGGGGTAATTGGACGACCCTGATTAAGAACAGGTTGGGGAGATATTTGGTTTGTCATGTTTTGGTTTGATTTATCCCCAACTGTCTTCTGTTCTAGTTCTGCAACTTCACTGTCAATATTTTCTATGATAATAGGTGAAGTGGGAGAATTTACTACCCGCCCAGACCGTAAGTTTATCTCATTAAGTCCCGTGGTAGAAATGCTATAAGATGGAAGGTTAAGAGTATCTGTTTGTTGGACCCCTTTATTATTAGGATTCAGATTGGGCTAGATAGGAAGCTGGGGTCTAAGGGTTGGGTTTTTTGGAGGTATGTTGGAAGGAAACTGAAGTTGTTGTTGAGGCATAGATTGAGGAAACTAACCAGTAGGAGAGGATCCATGCCAGTTCTAATTCCATGAAGGATTCGAACTCCCCTAGGGAACCCATTGTTGCCAAGGGGGATATTGATATTGAGACCACATAGATGAAAAAGATACAGACTAGTACCCATATTAAAATTATTAAAATACTGGGATGGGTCCTAAAACATACCTAGATTCATAGCTAGTGGTCGAGGTTGCCATGGATTCTTTGGCCGCATGAATTACAACTGGTCTACCACATTTTCTTCACTTTCCCCTTGAAAAAATGCCTTCAGTTTGGGAAAGGAAGGACACGAGCTGGTCACATGAGTCTGTTCACGGATTGCGCAGGATCCCACTGTGTTTAATGGGCATTCCTTCAAAGGATGCTTCTTTCTGCACTATGGGAAAAATATAGTCATAGTATTTTCCAACTCCATTTGTTTCTATTTTTCTTACAGAGTGTCCATCTGGGCGGATAATGTGCTCAGGATATCAGTCCTTAGGTTATCCAGTAGGTTTCCAATTTATGCCTTTGTAACCCTCCCACTGGAAGTCTTTAATGATCGAATTCCTTGTTCACTCCTTGCAGCTCCCCATGAACACTGAATGCAATAATCAGAGATAGTATCAAATTCTTCTTTTGAAATGTCCCCCTTTCCTACTATGTTCAAAAGTTGCAAGGAATCCCCTAAGTGCCCGGAGAAGAATGACCTTCATAATATCCTTATCCAGGTCACTATGGCCTGATCTTTGCAATATGTATTTGAATCGTTCCACACAGTCTTCCATGTTCTCATCCTCCTTCTATTCAAACTTAAATATTTCCTCCTTAATGTCATGGATTTACAGTAATATTGGTATTTCTCCAAAAAGGATTCTTTCATCCCATCCCATGAGGTAAAATTTCTCCCTCTTAAACCCATGAACCATCTTAGGATTGTTCCTTTTAAGGTCGCAGGAAATATTTTTAGTTTCTGAGCATCAGAAATATAATCATATCCTCGACAAACAATGTCAAATTCAAAGAGGAATGTATCAGGGTCTTCAGAAGAAAGCCCATGGAAATTAGGAAGAGTCGTTAAATGAATGGGATTCATCAGTGCATCACCTATAATTTTTCCAATTGGAAAATCAATAGAAGAACTTGCAAGTGCCATAAATATCCTCCAATACTCACCCGGGATTTCAACTCGTTCTGCAGCTGGTACTTGGGGTGATTCAACTGTAGGAGGTTTCACTGCACTCCGCTAATCCTTTGTTGATGCAAAATCCTTCAGGAACTCTCTTTCTAAATCGGAATTTCTTAATTCAATTATAGCAGGTTTTACAGCACTCCCTTGGTCTCGTGGTGATGAAAACCCTTTCGGAGGTTCTTCTTCCCAATTTGAATTGCTCAGTTCTTCTGACCCTCAGCTTGCTATTTCTTCCCCTTCTGCTGACAGCAGGGATGTTTCCTCCACCGGTACCTTATTTATTGTTTCTTCCATCATCGAAAGAATTTCCTCTGGTACCGTGGATGGAACTGGTTGCTCCACCGATTTCCCTTCGGACTTCGTCTGAACCCTTATCCTGACAGCAGGGCGAGAGGATTATTCATATTTAGATTTTTTGATGATCTCCTAAGTATACGTCTTCCTTCCAAGATCCTTTCCTTTCTTTAGGGGTTTTCCTCTGCCCCTCCTATTCAAATCTTTGTTCATACAATTGAAGAGAAGGATTCATCAAAATAGAAAAGCATTCAAGACCTGGAGCAGGATAGATAGCTTCCTCCCCAGGACGAGAGCGTAGGTTCAAACAAAAAATAAACTAAAATAAGAAAATCAAAGTTTAGGACCTGAAGTAGGATAATCAAATACCCTCCCCAGGACGAGAAGTTGGCCCTTTTAGAAAATAATTAAAAAGCAGAAAACTGAAAACTATGCCCAGGACTTAGAGCAAGGTAGAAAATGCCCTCCCTAAGACGAGAGATTGGTTCTATTAAAAATCAAAGCAAGAAAAAGAAAGAGCATGCTATGCTCAGGACTTGGAGCAGGGTAATGGATGCCTTCCCCAAGACGAGAGATAAATTCTAAAGAAAACAATAAAAAGTAGAAAAACACAGAACACTACACTCAGGACTTGAAGTAGGGAAATAAATTCCCTCCCCAGGATGAGAGATTGACCCTTAGATCAATTGCAGATCATGTTCTTGCACCTTGTTCGCCTTCCCTAGAAACGATGCCAAAATGTTGGTGTCCAGATGTGAACAATATTGAAACCATTTTTCCACATAAATTATCAACCTAGGGCGTTAGTTATTTCAAGACTAACGTGCACAATATATGAAAGAGAAATCACATAACCTGCTATTAGATCACATGCTTGAATCAATAAACACACAGACTACTGTAACAATAATTAAAATGGATTGTAGAATTAAAAAGGCATTCACAAAAATTAAAGGATTATACTAGAATAGCAGTAACAAAACCAAACTAAAATATAAAATCAACCAAAGAAAAGATAACGCAACACCTGATCAGAAGAGTGGGCCCAACTCTCTGATCAGGGCTGCGACAAACTCACAATTTACAAGTAAAACAACAGAGTGTTGTGCATTCAATTAATTGGAAAATACTTCTGTTACAAAATCTGTATATCCTTGCTTAACCCCGATTCACGACCCGCAAGCCCTCTTTATACAATTGTTCAGGATTTCCTTCAATAAATAAATATTACAATTATACAAGTTGTTACAACAACAACCTAGTTGCCAAAAGGAAATCATGAAAAAGCTTGAAGTATCGCTGGGGTGAAATGGAGTCTGTTGCACTGTAGTGGCAAGTAAAGATAGCATTGGAAATTAGGAGCTTCCCCATGACTCACAACTATAATCTTCCTTCTTTCGCCAAATCTGTAAAATATCGGAGTTAATGTTTACAAAGGTAAAACCTCCATGAATCTTACTTCATTAATCAACATCCCACATAAGATAAAGGAAAGGGGTTTACCTCATGTGTTTAAGAACAATAATTATACAAAGAGATAGAAAGGTGGGCTAAAATGGGAGAGAAAAGTATACAAATATGGTAACCAACAAACTGACTAGGATTTATTTAAGGAAATAAAATATCTTCATGCAAGAAGATAGCGACACCTAGTAACTAATTGAAATCTATCCCTGCTTTATTTTGATTGTTATCATATGTTCGTTTCTTTCACGTTGTTTTCTTATTTCATATGTATTCTTTCACCTGTATGATCTTTTACCTGTATTTGTTCTTTTACCTTTCATAGTCAATCACATTATTCATCTCGTGTTTCTTCATCTAGGTTTTGAATTTCATTATCTTGTGGTAAAACTCATATTGTATCTATGTCTTTAGTAAAAAGTGGATTTTTACTAAAAAGACATGTTTTAACTTCATAAAAAATGTGTCATGGAGGGCACTTAGTATGAACAATGTTGTGTTGGTGTAGATTTTTTATCCCTGGTAACAATCATTGTCTCTGTTTCAATTGTTTTTTATGCTTTATTGCTGTACATAGTCTTCTGCAGAGTAAAAACCTTGGAATTCATATAATTTAGGTGTGGAATAAACAGGTTGGAACTAGTATCAAACAGTTTATCCATCTCCTAATTCTGCTAATCACCTGCAAAAATAAAACAATTGTGAATTTGGAAAAAAAGATTTGCAGGGAGGAGAGCGGTTTTCAGTGAACTGATGGGTGTGTGGAAGACGTCTAGACTGTAGCAGCGCTTTAATTCTGGTTGGAAATGGCGTTTGGTCTCTTTTTCAAATCAACAGAGGTAGGCAAACGAATGAAATAGTCGAGATTTCATATTTGAACACTTGGTGGTTTTTCTTATGGTGTGGGTGGTTTTTTGTGGTGGTTAATCGCATGCGTGGAAGTGGCTTGGTGGTTTATCGCACTGCGAAGAATGGTTTGGTGGTTTGGGACTAGGGGGGTGTGATAAAACATGGGAGCGATGCGTGGTAGGGGAGTAAGCGGATAAAACATTCTATTTCGCACCCCCCACCCCCCACCTCCCCCTTGGTTTTAAATTTCAAACGTCGGGGGATGCGAAACAAAGTATGGGTCGTTAGATATGCTGGAGGTAATCGGACGGTGGCACATTTTCGTATGTTTTCAAAGATGGTGGGGTCAGGTGAAAATATATGTAGAAGGTTTTAATAAAGTGGGTCAAGAATTAATATATGCGAAGGGGTTAAAAGGATAGCGGGGAGGTTTATAAAATATATAAACTACAAGCTAAAATAAAATAAGGGAAGTCGGGGAAATATATTAAAGTGGAAGGGTTAATATGATATGGGGGATTTTATGAAATACATTAAGGAAATATGTTAAGCGGGGGGTTTAATTTAAAAGGGAAGTGGGGCCTGATAACATATTTATTTCATGCTTTGAAACTTTGGTTTAGTGGGTTTTTGTTGTTTTATTTGGAAAGGCGGAGTTAGTAAAGGGGAAGGGGTTTTATACAAGGGAAAAGGGTTTTTAGGAGGGGAAACGGGTTAGGAAAAGGGGAAAGGGATTTTATCAGAGGAAAAGTGATTTTTGCGAGGGGAAATTATTTCCAAGAGAGGGAAAAAGGGATTTAGCAAGGGGAAGGTGTTTAGAAAGACATTAGTGATAAGAGATAAACCAAATGATGCTTTCCATAACTCTTGAAAGTATTCTACCTACCCATTATTTATCCTAACATTTTTTATTTCTTTTATTAGGTGCTTTTGAGCTTGCTGACCCTTTTATTTTATTTTGATAAGAAAACTAACTTATTTCTAACCTTATATCCTCCAATGGCTCAGATTAAACTTATGAGCTCATTTTATTCTCTACCTAACTATTGATCTGCCAAGATTAAATGGTTTGGTCAAATCTTTATTCACTAACTATCATAACATGAAATTTAAAGGCATGAATAATCAAGATTAAACTGTATGATCATCATGAATTGTGGCATTTTGGACAAGTTGCACACAATTTTATTTGCAAAAGTATAGTAAACTAAGAGTAGTGGCATTTGAATGTGCAACGCTTTCAGAATTTATTTTTGTTTCTTTTTGTGGGGTTCATACTTTATATGCTTTTTTGATCTTCTTTTCTTCTGGTCTTTTGATTTTTCTTTTAGGACATACCCTCTTTTCATTTTTTAATATGGAAAACATTTGCAGAAAGCAAAGGTATGTAAAATATTACAAGACTCAACATAGTCAATTCAAAATTATGATCCCTATCATTATAGGACCCTAACATAACTTTCATAATTGCATTTCCAACTCTATTACAACTTTGAATCACTCAGTTACAACTAATTCCACTTGCATGTCCCACAAATCAACCACTCAACTCAAAATTCCTATAGCTAACTGATTTTCCACTTCAGTTAACTATTTCCAAGTGCTCATTGAGAATAGATTATTGTTTATTGTCCAACTAATATTAATGAATAATAATAGCCGACATGCATCTATAAATAGACATGCAATATATAAATATAACTTTCACATACATCTATAAATAGACCTCATCTATAAATAGAATTTTCTCATGCATCTATAAATATACATCCACCTAAAAATAGCCTGAGGCTCCATCCTAGTGTAGGTGCATAATTTTCACTAGGATCTTCTTGTTGAATCTTAATAATAAAATCCATTGAAATATCCTCCCAGCATTGAATTGGAATGGATAAATTTTTTAGAAGATCGGGGGTCCTAATTGTCTCAACTTTATTTTGCTGGAAAACCAAACATTCCACAACAAACTTTTGAATATCAGATTTAAGGTCATCCCAAAAAAAATCTTTCTTCACCCTGGGGTAAGTTTTTAAAAATACTGAGTGTCCTCCTAAAGGAGAAGTGTACATTTCCAAAAGAATCTTTTTTTTTAGTTGGGAATTCTTACAAATATATAAGTGATCTTTATACCATAAGGAATCATTTTTCCAACTAAATGTATCATATGTACTAGGATCTTGCTACAAATTTTGAATCAGTGTCCATACTTCTTCGCCCTTCTTCCATTCATCCCTTGCTTCGGTTATCCAATCTGGTTTGATAATAGAAATGTCACAAAGAAATGCTTCCACCTTTTCATCCTTTCTTGGGAGTGCATCTACAACAACATTTAGCTTCCCTTTTGTGTAGATGATTTCAAAGTCATAAGCCAACATCTTTGTGACCCATTTTTGTTTCTCTTATGAAGATAGTCTTTGTTCCAAAAAGTGTTTAAGACTATCATGATCATTTTTTACCTTGAAGTGTCTTCCCATTAGGTAAGGTCGCCATTTCTTTAGTGCATGTAGTATTGCCAACATTTCCTTCTCATAAATAGCTTTCTGTAAATAATTTCCTTTGATTGGACGACTTTTAAAAGTAATGGGTCTTCCTTCTTGCATTAAAACAGCTCCAATTCCATTTCCTAAGGCATCACATTCCACAATAAAGGTTTTTGTGAAGTCTGGCATAGCTAAGAATGGTGCTAGGCACATTGCCTCTTTAAGATGTTCAAAGGTTTTAGTTGCTTCAGGAGTCCATGAAAATGCATCTTTCTTCAATAATGTTGTTAGAGGTGCCTCTATTCTCCCATAATTATTAAAAAACTTACGATAATACCCTGTTAATCTGAGAAATCCTCGCAATTTATTTATGTTTGTGGGGACTTTCCATTCATTAATGGCCTTAATTTTGTTAGGTTCTACCTTAACACCCTCGTGAGATACAATATGACCCAGATATTCCACCTCTTGTACTCCAAATAAACATTTGGAGGATTTTTCATATAATTTTTTCTCCTCCAATAGTTTGGGCACCCTGTCAACATGTTGAACATGATCCTTCCCAGACCTGATGTAGATTAGTATATCATCAAAAAATAATAACACAAATTTTCTAAGGAAGGGTTTGAAAATGGAATTCATCAACCCTTGAAATGTAGAAGGTGCATTGGTAAGGCCAAAATTCATGACCAAAAATTCATAATGACCATCATGAGTTCAAAATGTTGTTTTTGGAATATCTTCAGTCTTCATTCTAATTTGATGATATCCTGAACGAAGATCGAACTTGGTAAAATAAATTTCTCCATGTAATTCATCCAATAATTCATCAGTCACAGGAATGGGAAATTTGTCTTTAATAGTGATATTATTGAGCTCACTATAATCCAGACACATGCACCATGATCCATCCCTCTTGTGCACCAATACTACTAGAGCAAAGAAAGAACATTGACGAGGTTGAATTATACCAGCCTCTAACATTTCTGCAATCATACGTTCAATTTATCTCTTTTGGACATAAGGATATCTGTAAGGCCTAATGTTTAGAGGAACACTTATTGGAATAAAATTAATAGCATGATCATGATCACGAATAGGTGGGATTCCTTTGGGAGTTTCAAACATCTTGGAATTATTGTCCAAGACTTTTGTAGATCTAGCGAAATAGATGATTTTGATGTTGGAACTTATAGTGATCATAATTGTGCAATTACTCCTTGTCGTTATTTCTTCAGAAGCTTTGTCATGACATTAGAGCTTATTATGTTTCCTGGCTTCCCTACGGTTCCCCATAATTCAACTTCCTTTCCTTCCGAAAAAAATTCAAGAAAAGCTCTTGAAAATTAAAATCTATCATCACAAAATATTGTAATCATTGTACTCCTAGTACAACATCAACACCTCCCATTGGAATGGAAAGCATTGGAATATTCAATACATATTCCCCCATGGTTAGCTTGATGTTATGGAATTTTCCAGAGCAATTTATAGTTCCTCCATTTGCAACCATCACTTGACATTTTGGTGTTGGGTATAGGAATCAATTCAATTCCTTGGCTACCTTACAATGAATAAAATTATGGGTACTACCTGAATCAATCAACACTATTACCTTTTTCTTCTTGATATGTCCTTCTATCTTGAGAGTTTGAGGAGTGGTAATTACTGCCAATGCATTACACGATATGGTCGAACTCATTTATTCTTTATATATGGTTGGTTCCTGGTGTATATCCTCTTATTTTTAAGTTTCTTGTTCATTTTCTTCCTCCTCTTCACAATATATGCAAAATAATTTATTCTCAGCACACTTTTGACCTTTATTGTATTTTCTATCACAACTGTAGCAAATCCCTTTTGATCTTTTTTCTTCCAATTTTTGTGGTGTCAACCTTGTAGGTTGTGGAAGTCTAGGAGTAGAAACACTTCCATCTTTATAGATGTGAGTCATAGGCATCCTTTTCACCATAATTTTACATTCTTTTTTTCTTTCCAACATGAATTCCTTCTCCAATGAATCAGGTTCCCAAAGGTGAACCTCATGTTGGATGTTATCCTTTAAAGTCCCTATGAAGACATCAATCCTGTGTTCCTATGGAATATCATTTACCCTTATATTCAATTTTTGGAAGTCCTCAATGTGTTCCACCACTGAACCCTTTTTTTTTAGATTTATCAATTAGATAAAGAAGGTGTTTTTCTTTGTATCCTCATAATGTGCTATCATTTCCTCCGTAAAAATTGACCAAGTGACAATTATTTTACGGGATCAAAGCCATCGATACCATAAAAATGTATTTTCTTCTAAATATAAAGTTTCAATGCATACCTTTTGTGTGTTTTTCACATTATTGTGATCAAAATATTGCTCCATCTGTAGTATCCTTGTTACAGGATCATTGCCATCAAACCTCCAAATATCGATATTTGGAATATGGTGGGTCTTCCATCCAACATTCGAGTTTATGAAATCACGATTAACATTTATTTTTTTCTCATCATGAGTTTCCTCTACTATATTTTCACCATTAGGAATCATTTCTTGTATCAACTTTTTCAAGCCTTCCATGTCTTGTTTTATATCATTCTTCAGGACTTCCATTTTTCCTTCCATGTCTTCTATGCCATTCTTCAAACCATCCATCTTAGCTTCCACGCCTTTCTTCAAACCATCCATATTAGCTTCCATGCCTTTGTTCCAACCATCCATATTAGCTTCCATTCCCTTCTTCAAACCATCCATCTTAGCTTCCATGCATTTCTTCAAAAGTTCCATTTCATTTTTTGTTGCTCTTTGCGAGAGCGAAATTTAGTGCACTTGCTCTTGTAATTTTGATATATCATGTTGCAAGTCTTCATCTTCACGAGTCATAGTAGAGTATTCTAAGGCCTTAATGGGTGTTGAATTATTTTTAGGGGGAATTTTATAACCCAATACTGATATCTATGCTTCAATATGCCCTTGTAATCACTTCAAACTGATTTTTCAAACAAGACTTATGCAATTTAAAATATATATATACACACATTTTTCTTACTTTTGAGGAGATCGATATTGAAACTGAATTATCTCTATGGTTTCGAATCTTCGATATCTGAAATTCGGTCTTGTAGTATCCCTATGAAACTTCTTTCGAATGCCACAGGTATGACCTGATTTGGATGCTTCAAGACAAAGTTATGCCCAATCTCCCATAATGACCTAATTATGGAATGGCTCAATATAGTGAACTTGTACGGTATGCCACGTGTCATTGTTTCCTCCTTCGGCTTTGAAATTGATATAAAAGAAACTACAGTATTTTTACTTCCATCCAATGTTTACTTAATTCCAATCCAATGCTCAGAGAGATAGTTATGACGATTTTCCCAATGTCACCTATTTTACATGAAATTCGAGAGCCTTCCAAAACCCTAACTTACACAAATCATATCTCCGAAAATATTGCGAACCAAGATCTCAAATTTTTACACAAATTTCCTCAAGATTTCGACTTTGCGTGATAAAATTTTTAGCTTCTGAACCATCATAGAAAAAACATTACTGCAAAAATTCCACGATGACCTATTTGGAGCAGCGAAACCCTAGAATCCAAAGCTTTGATACCAAATGTTATGAAACCGGCTCCAAAAATAGAAGAAAAGAGAGATCAACACCTTAGAAATCAGCCACTTCGAGGGGGAAACCTCCTTTACATTACATAAATGAACAATTATTGGATGATACAAATGATGAAACCTCCTTCTATATATAAGAGTCCATGGGGTCACAATCTAATCCTAGCCTACCTAACAATAATAATGTAAGGGCATAATAACAACAATATGGGGGTTACAGGGGTGCAACAATAACAATAAGGGGGGTACACTAAGAAAAATAAGGGACTACACTAGTAATATAGGGACCTAACAAAACTGGAAAAGATGGATTTTGCAGGAATTATTGAACCAGGAGAAGAATAACATTGGGTGAGTCCCATGGTAGTCCAAGAAAAGAAAACAAAAGGTGAAATGCAGATCTATGTTGAATTGTACAAATTAAATTATGCTTGTGTGCATGATCCTTTTCCAACCCCATTCTCAGATGAGATGCTGGAAAATGTAGGAGGGTGGGAAGCATATTCATTTATAGATGGATTTTTAGGATATCATCAGATAAGGATCGCACTTAAAGATCAAAGAAAGACTACCTTTGCGATGAAATGGGGTTGATTTTAATATACTGTGATGCCATTCAATTTAAAGAATGTGCCAACCATTTTTTTGCGCGTAGTATTCGCTACCTTCAAAGACTATATACACAAATTCCTAGAGGTGTAATTTGATGATTGGACAATTTTTGGGCTATTGAAGAAACATGTTTCCAGCCTGCGGTTGATGCTAGACAATTTTTGATAGTACCACATTTATATGAACTCGAATAAGTGTATATTCTACATCCCCTTTGGTATTTTCCTGGGACATATTTTCTATAAACAAGGACTGATGGCTTATCCAGCCAATATTTTTGTCATTATCAATCTGAATCCCAGACGAATGTGACACAAATTCACTCGATCTTAGGACAAATTGGATATTATCGGAAGTTTATTAAAACCGTGCAAAGATCACTGCACCAATGGAAAAGCTGCTGAAGAAGGATGCCAACTTTTCTTGGGATGAGGACAGTCGAAAGAATTTGGACATACTCAAGGAGAAGATGGTAAGTGCACCTATCTTGGTATTTTTCGGATTGGAAAAATGAATTCCATGTACATGTTGATGCTTCACGTATCACACTAGGAGTTGTGTTAGCGCAACTAGGTGTTGGAGATATCGATCATCCGATTGCATTTGCAAGTTGAAAGTTGTCAAATTATGAGCGCAATTATTCAACTACAAAGAGAGAAGGGCTAGCCATGGTGTATGCGCTACAGAAGTTCTGTCATTATCTTCTTGGAGGTTAGTTCAAGATGTTCATATATCATTTTGATTTGAAATACCTGGTGAATAAGCCTATGTTGGGGGGCAAGATCAGTAGGTGGCTCCTTTTGTTCCAGGAATATGATTTTGAGGTGATTGTAAAGGAATGCAGGACCTGACCACCTATCGCGTATTCAGAGCAGTGAAGAGACAACTAATTTGGAGGATGAATTATCAGATGTGTAGTTATTCTATATTAAGATAGTCGATGGTCACTTTGCAGATATCATCCATTATCTGACCATTGGAACTACACCTGCAGAATATACGCTTAAGCAAAAGAAACACTTGGTCGCACATGCAGCAGACTTCACCTTGATCGCAGATCAATTATATAAGGTGGGAGTTGATGAATTCTTGAGGTGATATGTTCTTGAGTTCAAATACCTAGTATATTGGCTGAAGTGCATGGAGGCATTGCAGGTGGTCATTATGCTGGAACACTGACCGCGAAGAAGGTTTTATGGGTTGGGTTGTGGTGGCCTACGGTGCACAATTATTCTAAGCAATATAGTCGTGCTTGTGACGTATGTCAAAGGACAGGAAGACCCTCGCCTAGAGAAAAGATGCCGCTACAACCGTAGGTCACCTTGCAGGCATTTGACAAGTGGGAAATTGATTTTGTCGGACCACTTAATCCTCCAGGGAAGAATACTAAAGCATGATATATCATCACAACTATAGACTATTTGACTAGGTGGACAGAGGCTCAACTTGTGAAATATTGTAGTGCAGAAACGACTGCACACTTCATTTTTTAGAATATTCTGACAAGGTTTGGGTGCCCCAAAATCCTGATGAGTGATTAGGGTATGCATTTTGTAAATGAGACCATTCACATGCTGACTAAAGAATTCATAATACATCATCAGAAGAACACGCCCTATCATCCTCATGTGAATAGAGCAGTAGAAGCATTAAATAAGATATTGTAAAATGCGCTCAAAAATATATGTAACACCAATCGCAATGAATGGGATGTGTGCATACCTGTTTTTTTTATGGGCATACAGGACTATGTGCAAGAAGTTGATAGGACAAACACCTTTTAGGATGGTCTATGGGCATGAGGCCATGATGTCGATAGAATACATTGTCCCCAGTCTGCGCATCACAGTGGTTACCAACATGTCTGATCCAGACATTATGGAGGAGAAGTTGTCACAGCTTGTTGCGCTGGAAGAAGATAGATTCATTGTGGGGTTTCATCAACAGCTGCAGAAGGTGTGTGAAAAGGCTTGGCATGATCAACACATTAGACAAAATATTTCCAAAAAATAGGACTTGGTGTTACTCTATGACAGTAAGTTTGCACGCTTTCGAAGGAAGTTCAAGATGCACTGGCTCAGACCCTATATTATCAAGGAAATCATAGAAGGAGGATCGGTTTGTTTAGCTACATTAAATGGTGAATTCCTTCCAGTATATGTTAATGGAAGTCACTTAAAACCTTACGGGGATGACCCCATCCCCTAACGCACTAAATTACTATATGGTTGGAAGAATGTCTTAGTGCTCTCAACAGTCGTGAGAGGGTGTAAGACTCTAAATAAGGTTGTCAGAAGTTTTGAAATTTATTTTGTGCGATGATGTTTGAGAAAGCATAGGTATATGTGAATCCAATGCAGATATTGCACCAGGAGGATGTTGCAGTCACAGACTATCCAGAAAGTAGTCATTGGAACAGTGAATATGGACAAGACAACTTCATTACCGTTTGGAGGAGCGGATAACCTACATTTATGGAGGATATTATGCCATATTTCGAGTTTTTTTAGCATTTATGAAGCTACATCAATGGACATAATGTCTTTTAGGCTGTACCATTTCTATAAATATGACATGAAGGATCACATTCACTCCCTTCACTTCCTGATTATCCTGAGTACATTGAAGTCTCTGTTATAGCTTCCTCTGCTTATTTTTGTCTAAATCTTTTGAAACATTCCTAGATATGTTTCACAAGCGAGGGTTAGGTCACTTAATTCCCAGAGCTATGACTGTAACATAGCCTGCCCCCTTTGCACCGCAAGCTGCTAAGACACTAGAACCGCAGAAGCATAAGAAGGGACATTCATCGGGGACTAGAAAATCTCCTCGAAAGTAGACTCCTAAGACAAAGCCCTCTTGTGCACATTTTTAGAAGAAACCTATTGCAAAACAACCAAAGATTATTATGGAATTAAATCTTGTTGAGGAGGTTGACCCAATCTCACAGCTACCCAAATACATGGTGTCACGCAAGCCAACAGTTGAGGTGAAAAAGGACGTACATAAGGTCAAGTCACACATAGATACACCCTTTCTTTCAGAAAAGGTGTCGTTTGAAGGTGAGATGCTGGAAAAGGTTCCCATGTTGAATTTGGAGGATTGGGACTTGGCAGAATGCGCAAAGTTTCCAGATCTTGCGCCGTCAGAATATTTGGAGCAGGTTCCTTATGACGAAGGTTTTATTAAAGTTGACCCAATGAAATGTTCCTTCGGATTGTAGAAGTCTAGGCTCTTGAACCTTTTGATGATTTCACATTTCAGGTGCAGCCCCATCAATGATATTTGTCTGCACCAGCTGATGTCCCTAGTGCACGACAACTACTTCTGGCTGGGAACGCCCATTCCCATTGATGAGATGTTTATTCATCACATCAATAACTTTCCCTATCAAGGAGAGGACTCTGCGGTAGCCTTTGGAGGAAAGGGATAGGAGAAAAAGGTCACAGATGATGTCAAGAAGAAATATGGGGTAACCAGAAACACCTAGGGATTTGTATTCAGCGCTAAAAACAACCCCAAAGTCAATTTTTCTACATTTATTCTAGCATGCAAGATGACGAGAAAGTGTCACACTAAGGAAGTATCAACATCACTTATTGCGTTGGCTACACAATCTATCAAATCGGTTCAATATAATTGGGATAAATACCTATGCCAAGAATTCTTGGAGAACTTCAAAGAAGCGCAAGAAGACGACAATCTATTTCACTATTCCTGGTTATTGCTGCTTATCGCATCGATTAGATGAAAGCCACCGACGCAATCTCAGTTGCTGGATAGTGAGCCAAAGTAATGTGAAGCCACGCGTTATGCGTCTCTATGGGCGATGAAGATTCCATCGAGGGTGATAGAAAACAAAATCTTTGGGTTCTCTTCGAGACAGAGCTTTGTGAGGTGGTTCAGTCCAAGCCGCACCTATCACCAACCTTATATGATAAGTAAAAAAATATAGAAAACTTCAAGGCTATATTCAACAATGTACACATTCAGACAAAGGCAGACATGGCAGTAGTGTGGTATGACCTGCCATACCTAATTACAGAAAAATAAATTGCACGGATTACAACTAGATGGGCCCCTATTTGGTTTACTATAGTGACAGATGATGATGCAACCTCCTTTGCTGAGCCAAAACCATCTACATCAAATCCATGCACAAAGAATAATCAGAAGAAGGACCCACGGGAGCCTACAACGATGATGGAGACATAGAATCCACCTAAGGAAACAATAGATGTTATAAGTGAGGCTGAGATGGAGGATAGTGAGGGAGACAATGCCGACACCCGCTCGACGCAGACAGACACATGTCAAGGCACCAAGAGAGGACCTCAGTCCCCACTAGGACAACACTAAAAGATAAAAGCATCCAAGAAGACCAGGACTGAACCATTGACATTAACAGATGGATATTTCAATGAGATCATAAAAACAATAAAGGATGTAAAAAAAAAATGAATGTAGAAACACTGAGTCGTAGTACAATTTTGTCCTTGATGATGTGCAACAAGGACTCTAGCAGTTGAGAATGCAAGCGAGCGAGATACAAGAGATAGTGGGACAAGCGAGCGCGTTGACCATCGGCCATCCATCCACTTCAGAAAGCTAGTTATTTCAAGTTTTAGGTGCATCACTTCACCTTAATGATCCACGGCTGCGCGTGACCATTCATGCATATCCCAAGATTGGAGTTGACTTAGTCGTATTTCTCAGCGCCAAGTTACACTCCATAAACATGATAATCACCGATGAGTTGCAGTACAGGAATACAGGGCATCGTTGGCCACCACTGAAGTCCAGAAGGAGGCTGACACATTGCATAAGGGGCAGTGGTTGGTTGAATAAGCTAGGAGCACTGCATAGACGCAATGCACATAATTAGAGTCCCTTATAAAATGTATATGCTTTGAAATTCCTGATTTGACAATAACCACCACTACAGCGGCCACTATAAAGCTATAAAGTCTTGCATCCATGCTTAAAGCCTTGAAGTTAGAGATATCTACTGTGTGCGTCGAGTTGGAGTAGAAAATTTCAGATCTGTAGACAAATTTGCAACCAAAGACACCACCAGAAGTCAGATCATTGCACGTCGCAATCGTTCAGGAAGCCACTGCAAGCATCAATGTTGTTGTGGCTACATGCGACACTCTATTTGAGTATGCCATGGGAATTTGTACCTACATTCAGGATGACCCCATAGTAGCAGTTGTGAACAAATGACATCCGAGATAAGGATTAGTAGTTCAATGACATCCAAGTCGTTGTGCCAACCCTGGTACCATCCCAAAGATTAGCCTTCTTGGAGGAAGGTCATACCATTCAGACAAATAGAATTTAGCCTTCGGCTGAGGAAGCACTCCAACTTTCGTAGACCATCGATAGTGCACTCAAGGGGCTTACACAAACTCAATGGAGGATCATCTTCACAACAAAAGGAGCTACAACAGAGAAGTTCGTTGGAGAAGCACAGAATGTCACAGCATAGAGAACTAAGACCATCCAAATGATACAGGCTGCTATCTAGGCGCTCAAGGCCAAGATGCAAGAATCCAAAGCTGAGTGACTCGAGGAAGAGTCATGAGCTTGTGTTCAGGGCCTATTGGGCTAGGGTCCCTTGGGGTCAAAGTCGAGTCAATTTTGTCTATTTTTTTAAAGCATAATGCATAGGTCAAGGTGCTTTGGAGCGGGTCAAATCTCCTTCTTTTTGTAATGATTTAAAGTGTAAAACATGGGGCTCAAACCACATTTTGAGCCCATGTTTTTTGCGCATTTGAATTATATAAATTGGCATGTTGAGTCAAGTCGAAGGATTATAGCTTGATAGATGATTATGTATTGTTGATGTGATTTTGGGAAAGTTTTTGGGATAAGTCTGAGTAGAGATAGGCTCCTGCAATTGTGTGCACAAAGACCTAAGTCCTGGGCTGTGTGCGCAAGAGACTAAATTGTAATATTTGAAGATCTGCTAATAAAGAGAATTTTTGGCAGAAGTACTATTTTACTTGCATGATTAAAGTTTATGTATTGATGTATTGATTTTATTGTATATCTTTTGCAGTTTACATTATCGATGCATATCTATCTGAATTGATTATATAATTGTGCAAGGTCTATATATGTTTCTGTTTAAGGGTTTTTGTGAGATAATAACTAGATAAAATATATATTTGTGATTTCGCAAGTCTGTTTCTGTGTTAATGGCTTTTATTAAAGATAGATATGAATCGGGCTAAACATAATTGCGCAGAATAGTAGTAGTTAGATCAGATCATAAGGAATAGATCCACAACATAGTTCTCCCTCAGGGTGCAGAAACCTAGTTCCAGTACCCCCCCATACTGATTTGGGTGAGACTTTGGTCTACACAAGTGGATCACTGCCGAAAGGGCCAGTAGTTGGAGGGCTTTGTTGGTTGTGCAAAACACTCTGAACCTGGGTCAGAACCCCTTAAGAAAACAATAGGTAGGATAACTATAGATTTCTTCACCCTCAAAGTAAATATCTCATCTTCTATTTCTTTAGCATCTAACTAAAATTACACATTGTTAGCCATTTTTTCATTAATATCATTGACAAGTGTGACTAGAAACTTCTTGATTTGAGCTTCAGGAAACATGGCTAGATTTTCAAATTCAACCCCCATCGATACTTTAATAGTGTTCAATTATTCTTTTAAAATTTCATTAGGGATCATAATGGATTCCCTGATCATTTTTGTTCCTTTAAGATCTTCAAAAATTTTAATGGCTTTAAAGAATAAATCACTTCTACGGTCATCAATGCTCAAGCATTCAACAAAGTTTCTTCAAAAATTTTAAAACTAGCAAACCATCTAGCTTTGATTTGTTTAGTTATTTGTGGGGTAGTAAAACCTTATTGATGTCTCTGAAGTTCACTACGAGAGTTGATTTTATTTTCGAATGTAATTAAATCATTCTCAACAAACTATTGATCATATTCTATGTCCCTTCGTAGATATTTAGAAAAATAATTAATTCTTTGGGATAAATTTCTCAATTGTAGAGAAATTTCCTATGCTTCCTCTATGATTTTAGGTTACTTATTAATATTCATACTGACATATGTATTAATTATTGTTAACAATTTTTTGACTTTTCTAATCCTTTGGGGTGTGTTGGGTGTTGTTGTAAATTCCAGTGCGTGAATAGATAATGGAGTCATAAATAGGGGTGTTAGATTAAGAGCTTCTTCAAGATCAAGAATTATTTTCTTCAATCTTAAATTTCCAATTTCTTTCTCTATTATAGAATGAGCAAGAGAATCCCTTGTGTTTTGATGCAATTTTAGGAGTCTAGAAGGTCTGATTCCTGAAACATCTATTTCACTTTTTTCTTGACTCACTATTTTATTTTTCTTTATTTTCACCTTCTCAAATTGTAACTTTTTGGTAGACTTTTCATAATGGGTGTCTTTCATGGTCAAGGATTTCTCTTCAAATGAGGTAATCTCTTCAATAGCCAACTCTTCAAAAATATTTTGATCTTCAACCATTTGGGTCATCACCCATTCTGAGACTATAATGTTTCCTACCTCTATATCCATAGGTCCTTCTCCAATTTGCAACCCTTTTTATTCAAACTTCTACTTTTATATGATGAGACTACATGTGATTTCTCAAGAGAAACCTAAGGGGGTAGTATTGAAGAATGCAACTAATGTCAATCTTCATAATTGTATTTGAATCATGATGTAATATATTTGTCAAAATAAAGAAAAAACAATTTATTTTTTTAAATAAAATTTATTTATTAGCATGGATTTCATTTTTTATTATTTTATTTTTAGTTCTAAGCCTCCATTGTAGGCTTCTAGAATTTATGTCATGAGTCCTTGTCCTTATAATTATTTAATAGGCCCTTATTGGGCTTTGGAAAACAATAAATACATTTATTTTTGTGTTAGAAGTGTCATTTGTGCCTCCTCCACCAAGTCGGCCTCAAAAGGGAGTCATAAACCACTATAAATAAGCAGCTACGTGACTCATTTGTAGGATACATGCAATCAAGTTCGATATGCAGTTGCAAGAGTAGAGAAGAAGTGTTGAATACCTAAAAGAGGAAGAAAATAACTTAGCGAAGAAGAAGGAACACTAGCGAAGAAGTTTGAAGACTATTTTCTCTCTCTTTTGACTCACACGTGCAAAATTTGGAAGTTGGAGGTCCGAAATTCTGATTTGTAATTGGGTTGGAGAAGTTTCACTAGAAGTGACTACTAAAGTTTGTTTAATCAATATGGAAGGTTGACTTGGTGGAGAGAGGAAGGTATTTTTGTCTTGTCTAAGGTCTTGGATTGTCTCAATTTGATTTGCTTTGTTTTTCCTTCGGTATTAGCACTTGCTTTAATGGTAATATGGTTGGCCAGGGTAGGTATTCTAGAGACTTGATTCTCTTTTCTTTTTGCTGAAATCCCTTTAAACAAATTGGCATATCTCATATATGCCAAGTGACTAGAAAATACACCATCAAGGTTGAATCCTTGGATGGATTTAGCTTCAATCAAATTAAAAGGTTTTAATAATTCAAAAAAATTTGCAAAATTGGAATAATTTCTTATGGTAGTTTTTCCAACAATAAAAGGGATTGTAATGAATTTCCTTTTCTTTTTCCTCTTGAATAAAATTAGTCATGGGTGGTATTTTCTGCATATTTCAACAAAAAAGTGTTTTCAAGAAAAAAACTTAGGGAGCAGTAAGTGTTTTCCTCAAAATCCATATATTATGATGAGAGTTTTTTCCTCTCGTTCCTCACATATCCTTTTTCATGTTATAAATTACACCGCTTCATTAGAAATCCTCTTGGGCTCTTTCCCTGACAACATATGGTCGAATTCATGAACAAAATGATCCTTGACTTGATAAAAATGGGATGGGGATTTGTGCTTCCACAAGATAGGATACCATAACTAAGCCAATTCAATATCTGGGTCCATATTATTTTTACAAGGTAGTTGATGGAAGATATTTCCTGAAGCTATTTTCATTACTAGGTAAGCCATCATATAGAAATTATGGGTCTTCAAGGAATTGACCAACTGATATGAAATATTGTTGGAAATTACCTCCCCCCATTGAAAAGAGCATATTTTTTGAAAAAAAAAAAATCCAAAATATACAGTATTGACCTAGGGGCCATTGCAGTTAATTCATGCCCCATAATTCAAGAAAAGAACAAGGAAAAATATCTATATGGCTTCAAAAAATAGAGATATCCAAAGAAGTAAGATTATATGGGATGGGTGTACAAAGAAATATAAATTCTTGTAAAATATTGTTATTGTCACTTTGTGAGTGTAGGAAAGAATGAAATTCAATGAGCTTGAGCTTCCTAGTAGGCTCGAGTAGCTTCAAAATTCTTCTAAAAGCCTTGGAAGTAAGAATTACTTGATTATTCTCCAAATTGAGTTGAATGGTTCTAGTATTTGAATCAATTTTTCATGCACACTAGTGCACTATTTCCTTGAATTTATAGACTTCCCAAGCACATGTAACATGTTCCAACCATATGTTCCAAATTTTATTTCCTTATCTTTGTTTTGAAACCAAGCTTAAGTACCATTGATACACAACAAACCAATGGAAACTTTTGTCTTGTCCAACTAATGAGTTGGATATGACTCCACAAATTGACTCCTTTATTCCTTTAGTTTCCATATTTCTCATAGATTAATGTATTATGGAGATGTGCAGAGAATAAATCATGCCTTAGTGGAAGTCTTAGCTATTAAATCCTTGATTTATGATATTATTTAATAAGATATTTCATTTTCATGTACTGCCTTTATCATGACATGTGATAATGATAGTGGAACTTAATAGCTTATGAACACTCTTAAAGAGGTGCCATAGAAAGTAATTCAAGAAATACAATGTCAAGGCAGTAAGTTAAGTAATCCCCATAGTGCAATTTTATAATGTGACAAATAGATAATTCACGTAATACAATATCAAGATGGAGGCAGATATGGTTGATGTAGTACAATATCAAGAACCATTTTCCACCTCAAGTATAAAAATTCCTTCATGAGATTTCAATTATCCTCAAAAGGAGAAAACAACTGATTTTTTCACTATGTGTGGAATGGAAGTGGAGAGGTGAGTTATGGCATATTGTATGGAAATATGACTGTTTGGAAGGATATATGTTTGAAGTGCTAAATGTGTGGGAAGAATGTTGTGTGGCATATTGAGTGTGAAAAAGGTTAGATGTGTGGGGGAATAGTTGATGAATCACTCCAGACATAAAGAAAAATGAATATGAGTTGGAAATGCAAAAACTTTAGTGTAGAGTGCATAGTGAAAAATATTGCCACACATTTGTCTTGAAAAATTACCAATTCAAGGAAAATTGGGGTATATGAAAAATACAATAAGAGTACAAGAATACATCAACAACACTCTGGCCCTATCTCTACCTAAAGTAATGCCACGAGATCCAGTGGTCCTATGTATACCCAATAGGGTAGAATTGGGACCTTATGATAATTTTAAAATACTTCCACATAGTTACTAGAGGATCCACCTCTAGCCTAATGTTTCCCTTGTGGCTTTCCCACTAGGTCATGGCATGTTCCTCATCTATATAGTGAACATTAAAGTAAAATTGTACCTACTACAAAAATTATTTAATTTCAAATAATTGACCTTACCTTTATATGGTTTGATGTCCTCCCTTGCTTCTATCATGAAGAGGGATTCTGAATGGTTCATGGCAGTCAAACTAGACTAATATTCTTTGGATTCTTTCTTGGACTCCTTCTCTGGATATTCATAATCCCATGTTTCCCCCTTTGATTTGACATATGAGTTGTAACCTCCTTATTCTCCAATTCCAAACTTCTTTTGTATAGCTTCCATAAGGAGGTTCATGTTATGAATGATAGCAGTGACATGTGCTCCCATCCTTGATAATCTCTCCTCTTACAAAGATTCTTGAGGTTATTATAAATAGATTCGTCGATCATGGTGTGGTTTTATGAATTCCTACTCAAAATGTTTACTATATCCCCTCCAACTTCCCATAAAATACCTAAAGAAACTTTCCTTGATACCAAATGATTTGTAGACTAATGCGGATATTTCTCTAGACATTTTGTCACAACAAATCTATTACAATAAATTGAAATCTATACTATGAAGGGTTAATTCCTTTAGATTTTACATCTATTATTATTGATTTTTTTTTATGGATGAAATAGATAAAATTTGAAAAATAGAGCACAATGAAATACAAACACACACCAATCACAATGAAACCAAGATATCCTTTAAGAAGCCCTTTCAAGAGAAAACCTACAAAAGGTGAGGATACTCTACTCTCTTTTGTATGGAATGGAAATAATTCAAATACAAATGAGAAGGAACTCTCTATAGAGTTGTCTATTACGTGTGGCCCATGGGATATTATAGAATAAAACCCCATCTATTATACTACCTCTCTATCCACTCTTAGTTAATATAATCTACTATGGAATGAAATGCACTCAAATAGAATGAAACCATTTTTCCTGCTAGTGGTTTGGTTATAACACAACCCAATATCCAATTAGCGGTTAATTTTGACTCCTTAAACTCTCAAATAGGGTTGAAAATTTTACCCTTCTAAAGTCTTCTTCATAGTTCCAACATGGATAGCTCATTTTGCATGAGTAACCGGGAATGACATGACATCCTCTCGAATTATGGTGCTCAATCACAATAGGTCAACTTCCAGGAGACATAAATTTTGCATCCGAACTTCGATTGACATCTTGCATACACCATTAGAAATGTATTTGAGTGTAGAATAGCGTCAATAGACCCAATTCTTAAGAAATAAATTTTATCTCCAAGAAAAAATAATTTAAGGCCTTAAATTATCATGAGAATATTTCATACCCTGATTCTCCAAAGTAGGTCTTTCCAATAAAACCTATCATGTAATAGTGAGTGGTAAGAGTTTCCAATGGGGAAAGGGTTAGTAGAAGACCTTTGAAGGTTTGGAGAAGAAAACCATTCAACCATTATTTCTTTCATTATCAAACTTGCAACATCCCTTCAAAATGGTGAGTGGGTATGATATGGAACTAGTCTTGATGCAAGGTTGAAGGCATGTATACTACCACTCTAATGTGTTCCATGAGGAATTTCTACACTACCCTACCTATGAAAAGGAGTTATATTACCTATTACAAGCTATAAAAAAGTGCAAACACTATATGATGTGAAAGGAGATATACATCCACACAGATCATCAACTACTGCAGTTTTTGCAGGTCTAGAGTAAACTACAATAGATGAGGCATTACAATTGCATGGTGTTTACATTAGTTCCATTTAATGATCAAATAAATAATGGTAGCACAAAAACATTGGATGACATGATTTCAATTCCATTCAGACAAAAAATAATAGCTTTTGGAACTGTTATCACTCATTAGTTTAAACACTTTCATTGATAAGGTTCTACATGTCATTCACCTAGGTTCGTGTTGTCTCATAAGTCGTTTTCATGAAATTTTTGAAAAAATTGCATTTGGTGATGTCTACCTTAAGTCTAAAACCCACCTCTTACTATGTCATATCATTCAAATCAAACTCATCTCATCTAGTTCTCATCCCATGCTTTTTAATCACAAAATATTCCACCTGTTAGTTTTACACAGTTTCGTAGCAAATTATATGGAAATCAGTAGATTTTGCTACGAAACTGTCTGACAGTTCCATAGCAAATATGTCAGCAATTAAACGGTTTTCGCTACGAAACTGGGTTTTTCCTGCAGAGAGTGTCAGAGTGGTGTGGGGTGTCAATTTTCAATAATACAAAGAAAGGGGTGAGGTCATTAGAGTTTGTTATTATGATTCCCAAGCATGCAAATCGGTATCTTCTTTCATCATTGTCTTTATGGTCACATGTGTCATCATTAACCTCAAGTTTTCAAAATTACCTTTAAAAATTTACCCCCAAGCTGCTCTTTGTCATTCATTGTCCAATTCTTGCATGTGAAGTATCTCACTGTCATAGTTTGAGAGCTACTTCACCATGCAAAGCAGGTTGTTGTTCAAATTTGATTCTGCAGGTGTCTTCAACAAGTGAGGCAGCAAGAAGTATAAATCATCAATGGCATCAAAGAAGAAAACAAATAAGGGTGGTTATTAGGTAAGGTATGAGCCTATGGATTTGAAGTTGTTGAATGAAGATCCCACCACTATGGAGGCTTTCAGGAAGATGGGATGCCTACAGTTCTGCCAAAAAATGCAGGGTTTCCATGTCCAGGTATTGAAAGAATTTGCAACGAATTTTACAGGGACAACATTAAAATTTGGGATTTTGAATTTCACAGTGTCACTAGATATCATCTCCCAAGCTACATAAATTCCTAGAAGTGGTGAAGAATGGTTCAAAGGCAAAAAATTCAGAATGCAAGGTTGTGAAGAGTTTCTCAAGCAGGATCATAGAGGAGCTGACATGACCAATGGAAACCCCAAGGGTTATATGAAAGAGAATTATGCAAAGCTGTTGTTGGTGATCCAAAAATACTTCACCTGTGAAGGGAGATTCCACATGGTTTCTTCTTATCATATTAGACTCCTTATGCATTTTGTTGGTAAGAAACCACTTGACCTACCCTTCTTTTTATATAGAAGTCTAGAAAAGATGTCAGATAAAGTTCAGGTCAAGACAAAAGGTAATGAAACATCAGTATTTCACCATGGTCTGATAAAACTGTTAGCGCTGGAAGAAATGAAAAGGTTAAATAGAGATTGGACCTCTTTTATTTTTATGAGTGGGTATGAAGTAGATTCAGTGACTCCAAAGAAAGTTTCAAAACCTAAAACTACTACATCTCCAATTGTAATAGAAGAGATTTATGAAGAAGGAAGTCAGTTTCCTGTAGAACCAATGGACATTGAAGTAGAACCTCTACAAGAGACTAATATCGCTCAGCCGGCACCTGCAAAACAGAAACCAAAAATTATAAAGCAAAGCACTAAGAGGATAACAAGGAGTCATACATTGGCCAAAGGAAACCTGGAATAAATCCTCCATGAAATAGATATTGAGGAGTCCCCAATAGTGTAGGCAGAATATATTGAAGGTGATGGAAGAAAATTGAAGAAAGGTAAGTCTGCCAAGAAGTTGGATTTTGCAGGAGAGGATGTTGGCTTCATGTTTCAGCCAAGGAAGCCAATGACCAGGTCACAGATTGCAAATAAGGTCATGGAAATAAAGGGAGAAGAAAAAATTAGTGAAGCTCAGTAGCCATAAAACATCATAGATTTATCCCCAACAGCGAAATAAGTTGTCACTATGCAGAGAAAGGGAAAGGAGAAGATGGTTGGAAAATCAGAAATAGAACTCTTGATAGAACAACTAAGAGAAGAAAGAGAAAAATTATTGATTTAAATTTGGAAGCAGAGAATCACAGGTCTGAAAAGATCAATTTTGATCAGATGATAAAAAAATGGGACAGTGAACTCTCAAGTGTTTCAGAATCTATGAGTAATGCTAAAAGACTACTGAAAAGAACCCAACCTCTAAGACTTGTGGCCAAACATACCAGGAATATGAATTTGCACTTGCAAGATGAAAACAGTTCATTACAAAATCAAGTGGAAGACCTTCAGGAACAAATGGTCATGATTCAAGATGAGTTGGAGAAGAGAGGACTGAAAATGAAAGTGATAGAAAAACCTGCAGGTCAACCTATTGTTAATGAAGATGAAACACCCAAGGACTGAAGAGTTGAGCTAAGAAATTTTGGTTAAGGTTTATAGCTTGCAAGTGACATAAATTTTGGCTTAGAAGGTGAATTTTTGAATAAAACTACAAAATCCGCAATTTATTCCTTATCAAGAAGTTTTGTAGCGAGCTCCAGGCTTGAAGGCCGAAAAACACTACGAATTTTTTGAATATTCCTTTTGATCTTTAAAATAAGTTTAATGAAGAACTAAGGAGGGAGTTTGATAGTATTTAGATATTTTGACCTGCAAAATTACTTTTTGGCCAGCAGAGGTGGTAGAAAGAAAGGTTAAAAGACAAAAATAAGCTCGCTACTAAAATACACTATGAAACTGCCTAAAGATGCTTTGTTTTGTAGCGAGGTGTTTTTGAAGGGTTTTTGAAGGTTTGAAAGGTATATGGAAGACTAGAAAACCACGTGGAGGAATCCAAACAAATAATGAGACATCTCAGCAAATATTCATCACTTGGCATGTGTGTCGTTCATACAAAACAACATGAAGACAAAATTATAGTTAATGTTGATCCTTTCCTAAGAAATAGGACAACAGTTTCTAAATTCTTGGAAAGTACATTTATGTCTTATGTCATGGAGAATGCCATTCGAGCATATGATCTCTATCTATGTAATGATCCCACTATTAGAGAAGTGGAGGAAATAAATGTAATTAGAGTCCCATTAGGAGAGAAACTCTTAAATGAATAGGTGTCTTTTTATGTTCCAAAAATAGAGTTGTTAGTTATGATTAGCTGTCAGAGTCAAGGTTCGATGATCCAGCATCCCAAGTAATGTAAAAATATTCTATTTATAGACAAAATATCGAATATCAAAGGATTGGAGAGTATTGTACTACACTGTTATTTTGTAAAACTTTTAGCTTTCAGTAATATACAGTGTTTTGCCTTCTTCACCTAAGATTCGAATGAAGTTTTCAATGAGTTATATGTCTTGTATCTTTCATGTTTAATATTTGCAATTAGTTCATGTCTAATTACTCAGAACTCATGGAAAAATGCTCTGACTTCCTTTGTTTTCTTCCTGTATTGTGTATGTGTACCATCCTTTCATTGAAAATTCCATTTGCCTCAATTTCCATAAGAAGGATTATTTCATTGAATTGTCTGATGTTGACTCCATTTTCCCAATGGTAACATTACTTTTACATTTTCAACCTGAAATCAATCATAATCAATTTACAGTCATATAGTTAGCCATCTAATTGAATTTTTCACTGAAAATCATAAGTTATCTTGAGAGAGACCTCTCAAACTGGAGAGGTTAATCTTCAGTTCAAATTTGGTTGAAACATTTACTCTAAGTTGTCTGATGGAGTAGCCCATCAGTACCAATTTAGAGATAACAATAACTATAATTCACATGGAACCTTTCACCCATGATGCATACAAAATGGCATATACAAAGGATGAGAATTTTAGGGAGTGTAGAAATTTCTGAATCTTAATTCTTATGCAGAAATTATTTTTGTTAATCTGGTTAAGCTTCTCCTACTTATACAAGTTATCAACTGAATAAATTTAAGTTAACATCAAAGAAAAACACATAACAAATCTCTACCAATTTAGATCTAGAATAAGCACATGCACACATAGACAAAGTGACACAGTTATTTCTGGACAAACTATCCCTAGAAAAACCCAAGGTGGGAAAACCGATGTCTGGCTGCTGGAGGGTTCTATTATTAAGAATATTTCTGAATACACAACTCTGGGTTCCAGATCTGTAAAACCCTACAGAGAAAACTCTAGATCTGCAACACCTGGCTGATATAAGACTAAAAATACTGACTGATCCACACCCTCAAATGGGATTTACAGAACTCAGTCAGATCTAGGCCTAGAAACCCCAGATCTGCCTCTGAAAGACACTATGTCAGCCTCTAAAGCCCCTGTTGGGCTCTGCGTCAGCCTTGGCTAGCCTCCAAATGCTTAGCACTATTACTGGAAGGGACTGTGTTACCCCAGACTGGGTGACACAGTCACTACGCTGCCCCTAAGGGTATCTGCATAACCCCTGAAGAGTTTCCTGAAAATCACGTTTTCCTTGTTATTGTTGCTGCTGCTGCTGCCGTCTGCTACTATTGTTGCTTCCATCTGCTGCTGCTACCTTCCCCTACGTTGTCTTTGTTGATCTCTTCTCTGCTTCTTGTGTATTCTAGACCCCGGGATCAGATCATCCCCTTGGTCTAAATTCCCCTCTCTATAGTTGAAGCACTCTTGAGAATTCTTAGCAAACCCTACCCTAGAATATCAGCTTAGCTTCAGTGCTCTACCTCTGTGTGTCTTCAAAAATGACCCCAAGCCTTTACTTTATACTTTTCTCGTTGACAAATCAACAGCCAAGATTAGATCTTTAATCAACGGCTAAGATTAAAAGAAAGCTTAATCCGTGTGACCTAAGACAATTTCATCACATGTTTAATTAAATTCACTTTAATTATTTTATTTTCCTAAGTTTTAACTTAGGAAATACATTAAAATAATTAATTAATTTAATATCTCCTAAACCAAATGACATTTCCCAAATCCATTTCTGGGTCTTGTAGATCCAGTGTACTCTAGTCCTTCCTCAAAATTTGGGACCTAGAGCACAACTGATGCTACCTCAAATACACAAAATCTCAACACTCCCTCTTAGCATCAAGGGTGTGCTCTAGCAATACATCACACTTATGCATTACATGATTTTGGGCACTGGTTATGTGCTGCTGAAGCTTGGCCTCCTGCCACTCAACTCTGCATTGTTACTGCCATTCTATATTGCTGCCCATGACTCTGCCATTGCCACTGCAACCACTGTACTGCAGCTCCCTCACAATATGTTGTGTCTATGCTGCTCATAGCACTGCCACTGCTAATCTGTTGCACTGCAACTTCAGTTGTTGAGAAAGACAACTGAATATCCTACCCAATATTTGACAAACAGGTCAAATGGGTTGCATCCTCATCACTAAATCTCCATAGGCTACAGATCTATGCTGGCATCTAAAGAATGATGTACAACTACAACTCTTCCTGTGTAATCAGACTCCTTCTGCACTACTGAAGTCACATTAGCTCCTCGTGCTGAAATCTATCATGTTGTTGCTGCACTGCGCTATCCCTCTGAATTTTTCTGTGTTGCTACAGCTATGCACTATGTAAGCAACACTCCTCTGCGCTGTTGAAGTCACATCAGCCTCTGCACTGCTACTGCTTCTACGTAGTTGCTGCTTCCTCTGCGCTGCTCCTCCCAGCCTCCAGATCTGCCTCTGCCTCTGCATAATCTGTGATCTATGCACCCATTGCTCCACTTGTCCTGCTACTATCTTAAGGTTGTCATAGCTCGCTTTTGGTCCAATAGATGAGCTTCTCAAGGATCCCACCTCGCATTCTGTAGATCCTCTACAGATCCATTTTGCCCCACTTTCATGGTTCATGAGTGCTCATGGCTACATCATTTGCTGACCCATCATCTGCCACCACTACTTTGGAAGAATATGATTCCTTGTCCTTCTTCTTTTCTAGACAATGGCTGGCAAAATGTCCCATTTCACCACACTGGAAGCACTTGATCTTAGAAAGATCCTTCTTCTTCTTAGGTTGCTTCTTTGATGCCAAGGTTGCATCTTCCTCCTCTTCCTTCTTGACCTTGCTCAACGTAGGGCTGTGCTGCTTCTTGGTGAACCTTCGTAGTTCTTCTTGCCACAAGATCGACCACAAGCTGTCCCAATCTGGGAGGTCTGCTTTGCCCAAGATACTTTGGACAAGGGTTTCCCAATCATCCGTTACTGCATTAAGGGAAATCCTAAATATCATTGCTTCATCTACAGTTGCACCCATTGCAATCAGTTGATCCCTGATTGATAGCAATCTGAAGAGGAAATCCCCGATGTCTTCTCCCTTGGTCATCATGAATGACCTCATATGGGCCTCCAATAACATCTTTCTTTGGACTGATTTTCCCTCATATAGGGAATTCAAGGCCTTCCACATCTCATTATATGTCTTCTTCTCAGCTATGTGTGGTACAATATGGTCCTTGATGCTGTCAATTATCAGTCGCTTGGCATGCCTAGCAGCTTCCTTATGCTTCCATAGGAGATCCACATTCAGTGTGGCCAGAGTCTGCTCTGTATGGTCTCTTAGACCATATGCCTCAAGGACAATTAGGATCCTATCTTTCCACACCGAAAAGTTTGAGAGGCCCTCTACCCTATCCTGATCACGCAATCCAAGAGGAGCCATCTACTCAAAATGTGTCGGAGCTCCTCTTCTCTATGCTAGAGATCTTGGATATAGGGTCCTTTACGAAATGGGCACCCTCTACTCCCTCTGACACTTGATTTCCCTCCTTGGAAATCTACCAAATCAACCATGATTCAGCTTCTTCTTTAATCCTCTAACCAAACTACAAGTTTCCTTTAGCAAGAAACTCTCTGAGAAGCTTATCTCTTCCCAATCTTTGTCACTTGTGCTAATGTTAAAAATTTGAAAACTTCAGAAGTTTAACCCCACCATCTCTTCTGAATTTCTACAACTTTTCTACATACTTTTTCTGGATCTGACAGATTCAGATCTGAATCACACTGGCTGGCTTCAGACCCAACCAGTGTTGTTTCCGAGCTTCCTCTGTGTAGTAATTGCATGGACTTGCTAGGACACAGCGTTGGACAACGTCACCCTTTCGTATGCGTGAATCTCTTCCTAAAATTGTGTTGTCCCTTCAGATCTTCTTTTTTGCTGCCTTTCCAGCTTGTTTCTGCAGCTAGATCCTTCATATGATTCATCTGGTGACCCTTCTAGATCTGTAATTCCTCTGATACCATGTAGAAATTTCTGAATCTTAATTCTTATGCAGAAATTATTTCTATTAATCTAGTTAAGCTTCTCCTACTTATACCAGTTATCAAATGAATAAATTCAAGTTAACATCAAAGAAAAACACATAATATATCTCTACCAATTCATATCTAGAATAAGCACATGCACACATAGAAAAAGTGACAGTTATTTTTGGACAAAATGTCCTCGGAAAAACCCAAGGTGGAAAAATCGGTCTCTGGCTGCTAGAGGGTTCTATTATTAAGAATATTTCTGAATACACAACTATGGGTTCCAGATCTAGAAAACCCTATAGAGAAAAATCTAGATCTGCAGCACCTGGCTAATCTAAGACCAAAATTACTGACTGATCTGCACCCTCAAACGGGATTTACAGAACTCAACCAGATCTAGGGCTAGAAACCCCAGATCTTCCTCTGAAAGACACTGCGTCAGCCTCTGAAGCCCCTATTGGGCTCTGCGTCAACCTTAGCTAGCCTCCAAATGCTCAGCGCTGTCACCGGAAGGGATTACGTTACCCCAGACTGGGTGATGCAGTCACTACGCTGCCCCTAAGGGTCTCTGCGTAACCCCTAAAGGGTTTCCTGAAAATCACATTGTCCTTGCTATTGTTGCTGCTGCTATCTTCTTCTACTGCTATTGTCATCTACTACTGCTGCTACCGTCTGCTACTGCTGTCGTCTACTGCTGCTGCTATCGTCTGCTAGTATTGCTGCTTCCTTCCTCTATGTTGTCTTTTTTGATATCTTCTCTGCTTCTTGTGTATTCTAGACCCCGGGATCAGATCATCCCCTTGTTCTAAATTCCCCTCTCTACAGTTGAAGCACTCTTGAAAATTCTAATCAAACCCTGCCCTAGAATCTGAGCTTATCTTCAATGCTCTGCCTCTGTGTGTCTTCACAAATGACCCCAAGCCTTTCCTTTATACTTTTCTCGTTGACAAATCAATGGCCAAGATTAGATCTTTAATCAATGGCTAAGATTAAAAGAAATCTTGATCTGTGTGACTTAAGACAATTTCATCACATGTTTAATTAAATTCACTTTAATTATTTTATTTTCCTAAGTTTTAACTTAGGAAATACATTAAAATAATTAATTAATTTAATATCTCCTAAACCAGATGAAATTTCCCAAATCCATTTCTGGGTCTTGTAGATCCAGTGTACTCTAGTACTTCCTCAAAATTTGGGACTTAAAGCACAACTAATGCTACCCCAAATACACAAAATCTCAACATGGAGTTGTATTAGTAGCTATAGGGATAGATTCATGTGTAAAATGGTAACACTATAGTTGAATACCATCTCTAGATTGTGTTACTCTACAAGTTGGACAAATGGTGTTCCTTAAGGAGAGTGAATATAGTTTATTTAAGAGCCTTATACTTCCAAGGTTGTGGGGCATTTTGGTGTTGGGAAGTTAATTTCCAATTTTCATAGGTATGTGTGCTAGCCTAGGATGCAAGAAGATGTAGTTAGTATCATTAGAGGATGCATTCTTTTTTGTACCATCAATCATAATAGTAGGAAACAAGGTCTATACCATCCCTCAGGTTTACCCACTTAGCCTTGAGAAAGCATTTCCATGGACTTCCTGGGAGGTTTACCAACAATTAGGAAAGGAGCTGACTACCTATTCATGGAAGTTGACATATTAAAAAATATATGCATTCTCATTCCCTATAAAAAATACCATTGGAGGGAAAGAAGCAACAAAATTGTTCTTTAAATGGTTCTACGTGCGCTTTGGGATACCAAGGAGCATCATTTTAGATAAGGAAACTAGATTTCTCAATGCATCTTGAACTATATTGTGGGAGAAGATGGACACAAAATTGAAGAGGTCTACAACCTTTTATCCATAATCAAATGGGAAAATAGAAATAACTAACAAAATTGTGTTACAACTATTGAGGATTTATAATCAAAATCATCTGAGGACCTAAAATAAAAATATGGTCTATATAGGACACTCCTACAATAGGGCATTCCACACTTCAACTAGTAAGTCACCATTTGAGACTTGTTTTGGATATTTTCCACCTTCATATTTGGATGTAGTATATCAATAACAAGGAAGAGTGAGAGAAAATATCACAGGGGATTCTTTAAGAGTAGAAAACTTTGTTGAGAAGATCAAGAAAATCCATTTGCAAATAGAAGAAGCACTAACAAAGTCATAGGAAAAGTACAAGGCCAAGAATTATGAAAGCGAAAAAAACAAGTCATTTAGATTTGGAGATAGAGTATGGATCCAGTTAAACAAGGAATATAGGGCCCTGGTAATAAAATTAATTCTCTACAATATGATCCTTTCAATATACTAGAAAATGTGGGAATAATTTTTACAAACTTAGTCACCCCCATATGTACGCATTTACTCTATGGTGAATGTGGAAAATATTAAACTCTATGATCCTTCCATGTTGGATAAGGAAAAGGAGTAGGTCCTACCTTTCATAGAGGACGTAGCTCTATATGCTCAAGCAGAGTCGAGAAAGGATACAATTTTTCAAAAGAGTTCAAAAGTACAAGACAGGGGAAACAAGACCTTTAACAGGTTGGATTAAAAGGACAACTTATAGGAAAGGCTAAATGGTACTCCAATGAGAAGGCAGATGAAAAATATCCCCCCTTGATTTAGTAAAATATTATGGAGACAAAAGGCCTCCCAGATGGAGAGGTGTTATCTATATTGGGTCATTATATAATTTTTCATCCATCTTGGTACTGTTAGAGTGGAAATTTTGAAGTAATAATCTTATCCTAGCAATTTTATCAGCGAGACCCATTTTAGATATTTTGGGTCTAAAACCTTCTAGGGCTAGTTTGAGGCCTTAAATGATGTTTCATGGGGGGTGTAAGCACCTCCTCCCTCATTTACCCAATTTACAATCTTGCCAAGGTAAACATGTGACGAAGAGTCACTATAATATGATTCGACCTCCTAGATGACCTTAAGGAAGTGGAACCAATGGACCAACACTTTACAGACGTTCCTCAGGTGATACAGTATCCCCAGGAGCTAGCCAACCACTCCAAGTACCCAACCCCAAAGTTAGCTTGGATTTTCACTGAATTAGACCCCTAGTCGCTCCCATGAAAATCCCTCCAAGCGACTGAAAGCCTCTAGTCTCTCCCATGACAAGCCATCCATGTGACTGCAATATTTTCCAAGCAGTTATGTACCAACGACCCCAAATTCTTAGCCACTTTTTCAGGGATAGCACTTAGGCTTATGCCCCAACTTAATGAAACTTCCATAAATGATAAATGACATTGAAATCAATACTACTAATGCAAAATTTTAACAAGGACTTGACCTGACCCCTAGCAACCATGACAGGAATTCTGTCAAACACATCATGAACCTGAAATCTACAGGTCATAACAACATACCTGAACGTAGGGGTCTCATACTTATATGAGATTCGTCAAGAAGGATTGATGCCTTCTCACAATAGCTGCATTATAATTTATTAGGTCATACATTCATCATTCATTCATTTATTAATAAAAACATGATAAGAGCCATGACTAATATCTATCATAAAACCATGCTTATAACCAACATAGAATCAATATAATAATAATAATAATAATATAAAAACCATTAAAGTCTCATAATAACTAATACATTTACACATATAACACAATAGTAAATTATATGTTATTAACATATGAAAAAACCAACCAAGTAAGGGACTTCCATGTATCGCCCGACCATATATTAGGCTGAACCAATCCATTCTTTTAGCCAATCACCCCCATGCCATATTCTAAGCATGAATGTAGGATTCACAACAAAACCATCCATGGCTTCATAAGGATTTATCGTATATTGAACCAAGGGATTCATAGGCCTATAAAAGCATGGATAACTCTAGATATCTCCACATAAACTGTGAGAATTTTTCCATCTCTACCCTCTAGGCTTTATGGTATATCCCACCATTCATCGGCTGAGGATTCTTAGGCCCAATGAGAGCATACAAAATGAGGTTTTACCACAATCCCACCTTTACTTATCCAGGGATTCCTAGGCCTTTTGATTTATCCAATACCACCCCCCTCAATTTCGAAACCATCTGACGATCCATCTCAACCAAGTAAGAGAAACCCCATCACACCATGGTTATTTGGAAATGGCAAGGCAACGTTAAAAACCATTGTCATGCCTAGAAAATCCCATGTCAATGATAGAAAGAGAATCGAAAACACACATGCATGTACCATGCATGCCAAAAATATAAAGGAAATCATACATGCAACTTGATACCTGCAAGTAATCCCGTTGTAGTTTCTTGATTCCCACTCTTCCTTGCTTGATATATTCTTCCCTTTGCTTTATTTTCCTTCTTTTTCCTTCCTTCCTCCAATTCTAGAGTGATCCAATAATGCTCTAAGTGTCTAAGAGTAATGAGAGAGTAGACAAAATAGAGAGAGAGATCCAAAACTGAATTGACAAAATGTTGTGAACTAATCCTCGAAAGCCTTTTTATTAATGAGACCTATATTTTCTTCAATTTCCATTATTTTCCTTAATTTTCCTCCTCACATGCAACTTGTGACCTTTCACCTTAATTTTCTCCTATTTTCCATTATTTTCATAAATAAAATTCCAATTAATGTGTCATGTCTTTCCAAAGCCTTTATCATTTCCTTTTCCAATTTCCCTTAGGCATAATAAGCAAATGAACACCCACACTACGATTTTTTTCCCAACATTCAACTTCAAATACATGTCCCATGACCTTGGTTATTATTTTTCCTTTATTAAATTTTTTACATGGATTTTTTACCAGGGTTGTTACAAAACCCTCCCCATTAGGGGAACATCATCCTCAGTGTTCAATGACACCTACAACCAACAAGACCGCTAAAAAAAAAACGTAATGCCCATGGAGCTTTATAACTTATCTTAACACAATATTTACAATGATCAACCTTCTAAAAATAAAACCAACATGACAATCATAACAACATAACAAACATAATGACATGACACCCATATCACTTAATGTAGGTTTATAAAACATCTCACGGCAGTATTTACATCCATATACATATATACATATACCAAAACCCCACACCAAAACACATACCAAAATATATCTGCCCAACCAACGAATAAAGAAGGATACATAGGTCACATCTAATCATCCATCTCCCATGTTGCTTCATTGGGCCCAAAGTGTTTCCACTGCACTTTAACCTAATCGATTGCTCAGTTCTGAAGCATGAGAATATTTCTCTGTAAAATAAACTGAGGTTCTGTATGGAATTCTCTTTCTGGCTCCACCTGCAATATATACTAGTCAATCACATGATTAACATTTTCAACGTACTTCTTAATAAATGACACATGGAAAACATCATGGAATTTCATTTTTGGAGGTAGTGCAAGTTAATAGGCCACTGCTCCAATCCTCTCAAGAATCTTGAAAGGCCCACAAAACCAAGGTTCCAGCTTCACACATGACCCAATCCTCAAGGAGCTCTTCTTGGACTTGATGCGTAAGTACACTTGTTCCCCAACCTAAAACTCCTTAAACACACTGTGTTGATCAGCATAACTCTTATGTTTATCATTTTCTACCTTTTAATTATGCTTGATAACCAAGATTTCTTGTTCCATCTCTTCCAACATGTCCGGTCCTATCAATACCCTGTTCACTGGATAACTCCAACTGATGGGAGTATTACAACTCTGCCCATAGATTTCCTTAAATAGACTCATCCTCAAAGACTCCTGATACCCATTGTTGTAAGTGAATTCAACCAGTGGAAGATATTTTTCCCACTTTTGTTGTTGATGAATCACATACATCCGCAAAATGTCCTCGAGTATCCTATTGACCCTATTTGTTTATCCATCTATTTGCAGATGATAAGTTGTACTAAAGGCAAAATATATACCCAAACCTGCAAATAACTCTTTCCATAATCTAGAAGTGAACTTAGCATCCCTGTATGACAAATATTCTTGGAAACACCATGAAACCTCACTACATCTCTGATGAAGACATGTGCTACATCATTAGCTGAGTAGGTATACTTTACTAGAATGAAGTGTTCTAGATTTGTCAACATTTCAACCAAAACCATAATAGAATTATCTTTTTTGGATGTCCTCGACAAACCTATTATGAAATCCATGGAAATTACCTCACATTTCCAATCTGAAAGCAGAATTGGTTGTAGTAACCCACTTGGATGCTTACACTCTGCTTTTACCTATTGACAATCCAAGCATCTAGCCACAAACTCTACCACTTACTTCTTCATATTTGGAAAATAGTACAAGTTATTCACCATTGTTAATGTCTTCTAATATCCCGGGTGATCTGAATATGGTTTAGCATGAAAATTCCTCAAGATAAGCCTCTTGATCTCACTGTTGTTTGATACATAGATATTGTCCCTAAATATGACCAAACCATATGCTGTGAGACAATATTCCACATCTTAGTCACCTATACCTTTTTGTAACTTTTGCATCAGCTCCCTATACCTGTCATCATGTTTTCCTTCCTAAAAGATCTGATCTTGTAAATTTTTCCCATAGGAGCTCATAGCTTCTATGTGATTCACATGTACCCTTATGCTAAGAGCATCTGCAACCTTGTTCTCTTTAACTTTAATGTACCTGATCTTGAAGTAAAACTCACTAATCATGGCCAACCATCTAGCTTGCCCAGAATTCAGGTTCAGTTGGTCAAATAGATACCTCAATCTAGTGTGATCTCTCATCAATATGAACCTCCTTCCAAGAAGATAGTGTCTCCATATATTTAATGCATGGAGAATCGCTTCCAACTCAAGATAATGTGTCAGATGATTTTTCTCATGCTCATTCAGTTTCTGTGACTCATAGCACACTACCTATCCTTCTTGCGTTAGGAATCCACCAAGTCCTTTCTTGCAAGAATTTGTTCATACCACAAACTCTTTGTCCAGATATGCAATCTTTAAAACTCGAGAATTTTTCAAAAACTGCTTCAACTACTCAAAACTTGTTGCACATTCCTTTTTCCATTCAAATTTATTACCTTTCCTCTACATTGACATAATAGGATAGGACATTTTAAATTTCTGAACATGTTCTATACCATTTCATATTAGGGCACAAAATACTGAAGCAGATAGAAAAAATAAATCGATCGATGGAAGAAAAGCCAACAATAGAAAAAAGAAGAAGAATGATGGCGTTACGGTGATCAACAGGATACTTCAACCAGTAAAGTCTCCAATAGGTCATTCAGCCAAGCGTGTCACACAATCCTAAAATGCTACATTAAGAAGCCCTAATTCAGCTCCATGAGAAAGCCCTAACACAAATGCACCAATAAGAGAGAAGATAATTTCCTCCACACAATGTGTGTGAAATGATCTCCAAAACTATCCTATTTATAATCATCCGTGGTGGTGTGTGACACGTCCTTTAAGACTTTTAAGTCTATATTATATTGCAGGCCGACCTAGCACATAAGTGGAATAAATTCAAAATACATGTTCTTCTCATCCAATCGAGATGATATTTAGATCAATATTACACCTCTCTGAAAGAGGAATCCAATAAAAATATCGGGATCATCATCTGAGTAGCACAACCTAGATTTTGGACCTAGTTGCCCAAAATTAACAGAAATTTTATAGAATTTCCAAATGAGCCTCCTATAATAACCTGATAGTCCAAAGAATGATCTTACCTCATCTACATTTCTAGGATCTTACCATTCCATGATAGCTCTTATATTTTCTAGATCCACTGCTATTCCTTCCTTGGAAACCACATGCCCCAAGTAATGTACCTTTTTCTCGAATAAACTGCATTTACTAATTTTAGCATACAATTGATTCTCTCTAGGAAACTTCAACACTAATGCTAAATGTTTTGCATGCTTTTTATTATTATTAGAATATATGTATATCATCAATAAACACAATAAAAAACTTTTCCATATAAGGACACAATGCATTATTCATCAAACACATAAAAGTAGCTGGAGCATTAGTCAAACCAAAAGGAACTACAATAAACCCATATTTCCCATACCTGGTTCGGAAAGAAATCTTGTAGATGTCCTCTTCTTTAATGCGTACCTAATGATATCTTGATCTCAAATCAATCTTTGAGAACATTTTTTCTCCCTTCAACTAATCAAACAAGTCATTAATCCTTGGCAACATATACCTAATTTTTATGGTTACCTTGTTCAACTGTTTATAATCAATGCATAACCTAAGAGTACCATCCTTTTGCTTCACAAACAATATTGGTGTGCCCCAAGGCGATACACTTAGCCTAATGTACCCCTTGTCAATAATTTCCTTCAACTACAACTTTAGTCCTACTAGCTCAAATGTGCTCATCCTGTAAGGTTCCTTTGATGTTGGTGTTTCCCTTAGTACCAAATCAATGGAGAATTCCACTTCCCTATGAGGCAACAACTCTAAAATCTCTTTCGGAAACACATCCTGAAACTTTTATAAAATTGGGCACCTTATAAAGACCTCCACATCCTCAACATCCTTACCTTTATCACTATAAATATGTGTTGCGAATAATACACACTATTTCATGCAACTATGCTTTCCTACATAGTTGTCACCATTATAACCGACGTAGCCTTCTTATTACCCTGCAATATTCTTTGTTCCCCATTGTCATCCAAGAATTCAATGGCCTTATCATAACAATATACTTTGGTCCTATGAAGATACAACCAATCCATACCTAGAAGAATACTATATGATCCCAATGGAAGTACATTCAAATATGTTGATGTAGGCTTACCATTCAAGTTGAATGCACAAGCTCTTACCCAATGATGAACTCTCTTCTTTGTACCTGTAGCCAAGTACTAGCCAATATTAAGCATGCACTTCTTTATTCAAACCACACTTATTCACCAGGTCAGGATTTACATAACTATAATTAGATCCAGGTTCAATCAAAATAGAAACAACTTGTTCACAAAGCTTATTTTCCATATCGATAATATTTTCCTAGTGATCTGTTTGTCTGTTATCCAATGTTGCATAGATCCTTATAACACTTTGTCTAACATCCCCCACTATATGTTCTTCTTGTGCCCTATAGATATGAGGCCTACCACCCTGATTATGTGGACAATCCTTCTTAATATTCTCCTTACCACATGTCCAACACTACAACTATCTCCTACCATCACCTCTGTTATGTTGTTCTCTAGGCTGAGTTCCATTAAAATTCTTGTAAGGCACAACATTTTGCTTCTCACTTGAATCTTGGGGTCCTTACCTTTCCAGCTACTATTTAACTTTTTCTTTGTCTTTCCCTTTCCAACCTTGCTGATATTTTGTCTTACGCTTTGATTGTTCATAACAATGCTTCAATTTCCCAATGATTTCTTCAAGTGACCAAGGCTCATCATACTCAATCCAATCTTTAAATTATAATGGTAATCCACTGAAAAATCTCTGAATTTTGACTTTCTCATCTTTAAGATACAGTACATACCTCAATAACTCAAAGAACTTAGTCATATAATCCTCATATGTCAGTGATTCCATATTTAGCTGATAAAAGTCCTTAAATTTACTGTCATAGTACCTCTCTCACAAATATTTCTTCCTAAAGAGTATCTTGAATTCATACCAACTCAACTCCTTTGTTCTAATGTCTCTGACACACTTCACATCTTCCCACCAGATGTTTTATTTCCATTTGAGGCTGAAGATAGCTATTTTGACCTTCATATTCTCTATGTAATCATGTAGCTCAAAGAAATTATTCATCCTAAGTAACCATGCCTCTACATCCTCTGGATTTTTCAAGTCTCCATAAAATGTAGGTGGCTTAGATTTCTTGAACTCATATGGAAAATATCCCCTGTCATTCCTCCTATAAGGATGATAATGATGACGATCATGGGACCTATCAGAACCAAAACTAGAATAGAACCTGTGTCCATCACCTATCATATATGGTGTACCAAAGAATATTCCATCTATGACTGTGTCATCTCTATCCAACCTATGGCCACCATGAGACCTACTACCATATGCCCCATTAGTCCTATCCTCCTGTCCATGACTAATTCTAAGAAGTCCCTCTCTCTGCAAATATGACAAACTCTGAAGGATAACTTCATTAACCTCTGCTTGTTTCTCCTATGCATGGATGATTCTATCATTATCTTCTTTGAAACTTATTATTTCTACCTTCAAACTTCTTAATGTGTCCACTATGTCAAGAGAGTTCCCATCACCATGCTCCTTATCTGATCTATAGGGAGAATCTCGTGAACTATTGTCTATTCATCTTTGATCTTCTTCCTGTAAGTATACTATGTTAGATAAACCAAAACATAAACATAATCAACATACCTCAATATATATCGGGGGAGGATATGTCATCTTCAATATCAACCAGATTAACACAATACATGTATAATCATAATCATATCATAATATAGATATCATCTTAATCATAATCCAGCTACCATGCATGACCATAACCACTTCATATCATGCCCCATACACGAAAACCATAATTATGACAATGCATTCATAACAACATGTAGACAATGATATGCATAAAAAATGCAATCTGAAATGCACTCATGACAACCACATTCCAAGAACAACACTATCACTTCCACATGGAGACACAACTACAAAAATGACCACCACCATGCATACACAACAAGCACACAAGCCACAAACATAAAGGAAACATATGCAACTGGTGTGTATGCATGAAAAACACATTTCGCTCATCCAATCCAAGGGGTGAACCATGCTCTGATACCACTCTATAACCCCCTCCTCCCACACCTACCCAAGTTTACCGGTCCACCAAAGTAAACATGTGACGAAGAGTTACTATGATATGATTCAACACCCCAAGTATAGTTAAGGAAGTGGAATCAATAAAAAAAAAACCAAACTGAAATTCCTTGGGAGCTACAAGACACCTAGGGGATAACCAACCACTCCAGGTGCCCAACCCCTGAGTTAAATTTATTTTTAACTAAACTATACCCCCTGTCTCTCGCATGAAAATCCCTCCATGCGATTGTAACCCTCTGGTCGCTCCCACAACAAGGCATCCATGCGACTACAGTATTTTCAGGTAGTTTTGTGCCTGCAACCCCAAATTCTGAGCCAATTTTTCAGGGTTAAGACTTATACCTCTCCCAAAACTTCATGAGACTTCCAAAACGATAAATAACATTGACATAAGGCTACTAATGCAAAAATTTTAACAAGGACTTGACTAGACCCATACCATCCATGACAATTATTTCTTCAAACAGACCGTGAATATATAATCTACAAGTCACAACAACAGATCTAAGCATAGGGATCTCATAATTATCTAAGAATCTTCATGGAGGAATGATGTCACCTCCCAATATTTTCATATTTATCTATTAGGTCATTCACTCATTAACATTTCATTTACTAATCAAAACATGATGAGAACCATACATCATCACTGTCATAAAACATTTTTATAACCAACAAATAAAGAAAGATATATAAATGGTGAAATAACCATTAAAGCCACATAATTACAATCACACTTACTCATGTAATACCAAGGGAAAATAACTCTTATTAACATATGCAAATCCAACCAAGTCAGGGACTTCCACGTACCACCCAACCATAGATTGAGTTGAACCAAATCTCTCTTTCAACCAATCACCCATGTGCCATTTTCCAAACATGAATGTGGTATCTCATGGAATAAACCAAGAAAATAAAACCAGGGATTCTAGAGGCCAACCACATCAAACCTCAACCAATGATTCCACGTAACAGTCAGACATCACAAACCATCACCAGATTGATCTTTACCCAAGTTGTCTAGGGCTCCAAAATATTTTTTCCAACCAAGGCTTCCAATACTAGTAACTCAACCCACCAAGGGATCCATAGCGTTTTTCAAACCAAGGCTTCCAGGACTAGTAACTCAACCCAAGCTGTTACAGGGCTTCCAAAACATTTTTCCAACCAAGGATCTAGGAACTAATAACGCAACTCACATCCATAATAAACATGAGAACCAACCTGAAAAAAAAAAAAAAAAATTAAAACCCACAACACGATGGCTATCCAGGAAATGGAAAGGCTAGGTGAAACCATTGTTAATCCAATAAATCCTACATGCCAATGGAAACTCATAACAAAGAAACGACATGCATGTGCCATGCATGCCAAAACTAGCAAGGAAACCATACATGCAACTCGATACCTGCAAAGCAATCCAGTTGTAGTCGGTGATCGCATTGTGCCCTTGTGTTTTCTAGCTTTCCCTTGCCTTCTTTCTCGAAATCCCATGTATGCTAAAGTGCTCCAAGAATACTCTAAGTGTCAAAGAGTATGAGAGAGAGAGAGAATAGAATGAGAGCTTCAAAAATTGAAATGAAAAAATCCCTAAATTGATCCTTAGAAGAATTTTTATCAAATGAGGCCTCTATTTTCTTCATTTCCATTAGTTTCCTTTCAATTTCCTTCTCACATGCAATATGTGACCTTTCACCTTCCTTTTCTCTTAATTTCCTTTACTTTCATAAATAAATTCCAATTAATGCTTCTTTTCCTTTTCCTATTTCCTTAGCCATAATAAACCGAAAGTGACACCTGATCTAGGTGGATATTGGTGGCCAACTGCCTATTCCATCTATTCAGTTTCATCAGTTTTATTATTTACTATTTTTAGAAGTTTTTTGGGTCCTAAACTTCTGGAGCCTTTTTGAGGCGCCAAACGAAGTTTTTTGGGCATGATTCCTTTAGAAATTTCATATAAATCACATCAGAAACTATATTCATCGGAGATATCTTTCCAACAAGCTATCATACACATCAAACAAAGATAATATGACCAAGTTACGGCCTCGGGAAGTTGGCTGCCCAACTAACCCCAACGAGGCCCTTAAACACTTGGTGTTACATCTCCTTAGGTTAGGGTTTTTATTGTTTATGGTTTTCTATTATTGTTCAATAATAAAAAGGCCCTTAAGCCTCATTTTAACACAGTTCATAGGCATGTAGCTGCCACATCTCTTCTCAAAGATAAGCTACCATCACGCGAGCTATTTTATTTTCTATTATGTCTATAAGAAATTTTTAGTGTTTGATATTAATGGAATGAAGTGTTATTCCTGTTGCATCTCCACATTTATGTTTATTTCTATATTTTATTACATTCCTGCATAAATACGGATCATTGGTATTAGAGCGGTCTACTCTTTCTTAATATTTCTTTGCATGTCCCTAACGAGGTCGGGGTATAAGGAGTTAGGGCTCGATATTGTTGAACCTTTGTAATATCAACCTCACAAACCCCGATAGCCTCCCATGGTGGAAGAAAATAAAGATGAGGGAGCAGGAGATCTTATCAAAATATTTCTTGAGGAGGCCCTTGAGAAACAAAGGAATGCGATGATGGATAAATTTTCCTAGATCCTTTAACAACTACCCACCGACGACGCATCTGCATCTATCAGAAACTCTGGAGGTGGCACTTCTTTCAAGGTACAAGTCAACTTCAACATTCCTGTATTTGAAGTATAGATAGATGCAGATGCCATAGATAGATGGTTGAAATTTCTGGAAGAGTATTTCTCAGTCCATGATTTCTCTGACCGAGAAAATATCACTTTTGCACACCTCAAATCCTCCCCCCATGTCAAAGTCTGGTGGGAAACCTACTATGAGCAAAAGGACGAGAGGGAACCCTCTCTGTTCTCAGCCGCACCCACTTGGAATTCGTTCTGAGACAAAAACAAGGAACAATATTACCTCGTGGGGAGATATGAGGACAAGTACATCCAATGGACCATGATGCGGCAACAAAGGGATCAAGATGTGCACGAGCTGACGAATTTGTTCCATACCCTGCGCACAAATTTGGGTATTAAAGATTTAGAGAAACATTTGGTGCTCAAGTATCACAACTATTTTCACAGATACATTCAAGAGGAAATGGAGTTCCTCGACATTACCTCGCTTGGCATGACATATCGATATGCCGGCAAGATTGAGCAGAAATTTGAGTAGAAGAAGCGAGACTTTGGATCCATGAATCTAAATCTAGGGAAAGGCGCCCCCAAACATCAGAAAAAGGGGCAAAGAAAAAGCGCGACGACTCAGAACAACACTACAAATCCAAAGAAGGACACGGGGAAGTGGTGTGAATTTCATAACAAATCCACACACAACACAAGTGAGTGTCAGACCAAACAGTTGCTGGTGGTCGAACTAAAGGCATCTGAATCATATGCATGTTCTGATTCTGAGTCAAAACCGGAAAAGGGGAATAAAAAAGGGAAGAAAATCATTGATGCAAAATCTAGTGCCATAGTTTCCACCACTAAGATCCAGAAGGAGTAACCTAAAGATCCAGAGGAGGGGAAGTGCCTCTCCCATTCCCAAATGTGGGTGAAGGGTTCTCCACTGCAATTCCTTGTCGATAGCGGAAGCCAAAAGAACCTCATTTCAGTAGAGGTCGTGAAGCAACTCGACCTATCAACCATAGCACACTCGTAGCCGTATACCATCGGGTGGCTTCACCAAGGAAGAGAACTTCGCATCCACTAGTAGTGTTGCCTTCTGTACACCATCAAGCCCTTCACGGATGAGGTACTGTGTGATGTTGCTCCACTTTACGTGTCTAATGTATTATTAGTCAAACCATACTTGTGGAACCGACATGATGTGTCTGAGTATAGGCCTCATTTTGTTATTATTACTTTGGGAAATAAGTTTTATAGGATACCAGAGGTAGTATTTCCTTCTGCCATCTCTTTGATTATTGCAAAGCAATGGGGTAATATTATTTCACAAACCAAGAAATTTGTTTTCATTATGATTCGTCCACAGGGAAGGAATAATATTGTGGCTACAGCCTCCAAACAGGGCTCCCCTACACAGCAACAACATATGGACAAAGACGTGGAGGAATACAAGGACATTTTCTCCTCACCCACAAAGGTTCTTATACACTGTTAGGTCAAGCACTCCATTAATCTTACCCTAGGCGCGCTACTACCTGTTTTTTCCATACCTCATCCGACCACATAGACAAAATCCACACATGTATTGTCTAAGGTTGATAAAGCAGCCATATATATTTAACACATCCAACACTCCCGCCAGCAAGTCCATAACATCTTGGGTAATTCCAATGCCAAGCACAAGCAGCGACATGATCAACATCAGGTGCCACACAAGTTCCATATGGGCGAAAAATTTTGGTTAAATTTTCAGAAGTAATGCCTCTATGTACCCCACCACAAGCTACAACCACTCCACCTAGTCATTTTCATCAGTTTTCTTATTTACTATTTTTACTAGTTTTTCGGGTCCTGAACTTCCGGAGGTGTTTTGAGGCCCCAATCGATGTTTTTTGGGCATGATTCCTCTAGATATTTCATAGAAATTGCATCATCAGTTGTATTCCTTGAAGAGATATATCCTACGAGATATCATATGATTCAAATGAAGATAATATTACCAAGTTACAACCTCGGGAAGTTGGCTGCCCAACTAACCCCAACAGGGCCCATAAAATATTGGTGTTACATCTACTCGGGTTAGGGATTTTTTGTTTAGGGTTTTATCTTATCATTGAATAAAAAAAAGGCCCTTGAGCCTCATTGTAACACACTTTAGAGGCATGTATTTTCCACATCTCTTCTTGGAGATAAGCTACCATCGCCCGAGCTAGTTTATTTGATATTTTGTCTGTAAGCATTTTTCAGTATTTGATATTAATGGAATGAAGTGTTATTCCTACTGCATCTCTGTGTCTATTTTTATTTCTATATTTTATTGCATTCCTGCATAAATACGGATCAACACCCCACTGGAATGTTTTTCCCACCATTCATCTTGGAATGTGTGTCCCATGGCCTTGGTCTTATATTTTTTTACATAAATTTTTTTAATCGAGGTTGTTACACACATTTCCCAAGTTACCTACCTACCAGGGTAAACATGTCACAAAGATTTACTATGATATGATTCAACCTCCTAGATCACCTTAAGGAAGTGGAATCGACAAACCAACTCTTTACAGACCTTCCTCAGGTGTTATAGGATCCCCATGAGGCAACCAACCACTCCAGGTGCCCAACCCTTGATTCAGCTTGGATTTTCACTAAATTATACCCCTATTTGCTCCCATGACAAGCCCTCCAAGTGACTAAAATCTTCCAGTTGCTCCCATGACAAGACATCCATGCGACTATAGACTTTTTCAGGCAGTTATGCACCAACAACCCCGGATTTTGAGCCACTTTATTAGGGCTAGTACTCAGGAATTTGCCCAAAACTTCATGAAACTTTCAGAAATAATAAATGACATTGAATGAAATAATACTAATGAAAAAAATGAACAATGAATTGACCTAACCCCTAGCATCCATGACATGCATTCTGTTAAACACATCATGAACATGAAATCTACAAGTCATAACAATAGATCTAAACGTAGGGGTCTCATACTTATTTGAGATTCATCAAGAAGGATTGATGCCCTCTCACAATAGTTTCACTATCATCTATTAGGTCATACATTCATCATTCATTCATTTATTAATCAAAACATGATAAGTGACATGACTAAGATCTGTCATAAAACAATGCTTATAACCAACAAAATAAAATAACAACCATTAAAAACTCATAATAACCAATATATTTACATATAGAGCACAAGAAAAAAATATCTCTTATTAAAATATGAAAAAATCAACCAAGTCAGGGACTTCCATGTACCACCCGACCATATATTTGGCCGAACAAATTCTTTATTTTAACCAATCACCCTCGTGCTATATTCCAAGCATGAATGTGGGACTCACAACAAAACCAACTAGGGATTCATCAAGCTTTACTATATATCCCACCAAGGGATTCCTAGGCCCGAAACCCTTATCTATACAACCAGGCTTTATCGTAATCCTTTCAAGGGATTCCTGTTGGACTATATAAATCACTTATTTAAATGACTGAACAACACACATTTAATTATCAATCCAGGGACGTCTGTTATTCCAATGACAGTAGCACTATATGTGTTGATACATCAACCAGAAGCAATCTCGAAGAAAAGAAATCATTTATGAAGTCAAACACTAGAAATAAATCACTCATGCAGAAGTAAAAGAATCCACAAGATTGAAATCACACTTCAATTGATTTGTTAGCTCGCCACACAGTAAGTACCCAGCTGGTGTCTTTATTAATCGGATGTGTAACAACATATAAAGTATAGAAATCCAAGCAGATATATTCTCAGCTGAACAGCAGCAACAGTAATCTAACGATACATAAACTGAAATCCAATTACATAAACACATAGCTACTGTAACCGCTACAATCCATGCTAAGAAGGAGGGCCCTTCCTCCCTAGCAGGGCATAGGTAGAAAAGAAACCTTAACTGAACTTAAATGGGATCACACATGTAACAACAATAAAAATATGATCTGTATTAATCTGAACACAATTACAGAGGCAAAACAACGTTGTTCTTCCCTAACCTCTTGACCTCTAGGGTCGAGAGATATATAGTTGTTACATCAAGAAATTCAGGAATAGATCAATCATGAGAATATTACGATTCTCATGCTGATCAAAATAGAACTCATGCAGTTATAACCACTCCCTAATAAAGTTCTGATTAGGAATTAAAAGATTACAATCAGAACTACCCTTAGGCTGTTATCCCAAAAATATAATGTTGATAAATCCTACAGCTATCATAACAAAACACAGCTGTAGTGAAACCACCAAGGAACAGATCAACAACAATATAGACAATAGCGGTCAATGGTACAACTGTATCAGCGATTCACCAACGATTCTGTATCAGCAAGGTGTAACAGCAAATTATTGGTGGGTCTATAACAACATGGTGTAATAGCATCACTTTGATGTAATAACACCATCTGAACTGCTTCTGTGAACTCCATGTCCAGGATCTTTGGCATCTGAAAGGACAACAAAAAGACCATCGACCTTTCTCCAAACATTCACCATCAATTAGTCACAAAAAGCTATAATAGATCATAATAGTTGGTGGATTGGAAAAATAATGAAAGCAAGGTGAAACAGCACAAGTCAGGGTAAAAAGGTAGGAAAAATTAAAGATAATCCCGTAAGTTATGATCATGAAGAAAAATAAGGGACATTAATGTAGGAAAAATGTGCAAAACCATCACCCAACATCCCCCCCGAACTGAAACACTTGCATGTCCTCATGAAAACTCATCTCTCATGGGAATACCTTCGGTGCATATCTGTGAGACCATAAGCAACAATTGTATCTTCGTCTGCAGACCTGTATCCCTGATTGGCCATCAACTGTTGTACCCAAGATTCTGGCTCGTACTTGCTTAATTCATAATTTATCTGGTAATATTCAATGGGAAACAAGATCAAAGGAAACCTGAACTTTAATCCCAACCACAGAGCTCCAAGAGATTGTACAATCTGTGCGTAGGTTGGTACATGTGTAACATCCACCACGAAATTCTGAAATGAGAAAGGGTCTCCCTTCAATAGATCAACACTACTGGCTTCCATGCATTTTAAGCACCCTGTCAAAGATTGGCTCTTCATCATTGCGAATTGATTGAGACATAAATCCACAATTCTTCTTCTATAAGTGGCAGCTGGTACTCTAATCCTAGGGGTACTCATCATTCTCCTGAATTCTCGTCTCAGCTCAGCAACCCGTCTTGGTTCCGCCCAAACCCATAATGTTGTCTTCTCCTCATTAGTCTCCATAGATTTAATGGCTATATGCCATTCAATATGATTCCTCATGAAGGACACAAAAGCCCTTAATTGAAGATCTCACATATAAGAGAATATTTTCACGATCATCTACATACTCACATGTTCACAAATAATGTTGTGAAAAAACAATCCACACAACAAACTTTGCTCATCAAATTCTGAGGCACGGAAACATCCATAAATGTACAAGTGGAGAAACATAAATAAGGTCTATCCTCCAAAATGGCTTTCAATTGAAACAAGAAGTAATGTTCCCACAAAAAAATAGGATATGATGGAGAAGGTCGCCTACAACCCAACAATTTGAGGGCAAGATCATGAAGTTTCTGTTTATCAATGGTGAGGTCTCGAATCTGATCCTGTTATAGCAGCAACTGTTCTTCTTGTTTCTTTAGGGCCTCTTTCTTCTTGTAATCCTCCCAATTTTTCTTCAATTCTTCCTCCATCTGTTTCACACATAAAGCGTCTATTTCTCTTTGATGTTCCTTTAGCAAAATCATCCCATCTCGAAGGGAGATCGCTTCTTGCTTCCATTTTTGCAACTCAGAGATTAGCAAGAGTTTCTTAGAGTTCCATCCCGAGGTGGAACTTGATGATCTCATGGATTCAATATCTTCATCGACAACAGGTGTGCCAACCTCTACTTCATGGGGTTGTTCCACCTCTGTTGTTGGTTCTTTTGTAACAACAACCTCTTTGGTGGGTTCTTGTGTGTCAACCCCTTTGTTTTTACCTAGAGTTGCCTCTGCGTCCACTGTTGTTTCCTCTACAATAGGCATGGCTTCCACAGGTTCTTGTGGGTCAGCATCTAGGTCGATTATTACAAGAGGCTATGCTTTAACTATTGGTTCTTGTGTAACAGAAATATCATCAGCAGGTTCTTGTGTAGCAACATCCTGCTGTTATGTTTCTACTTCCATAGGGCTGATATTTTCTCTACGGGCTTATACCTAGCTGTTGTTAAGTTCTGAAAATAGGTTATGCATAATGACATCGGAATTTCTCTCCCCTCAGATAATTTCTGCTTCAATTCCTCATTTTCTTTTCTTAATTTCTCAATTTCTAAACTCAAGGCATTGGTTTCATCCCTACCTGATGAGAAAGGTTTCCCTTCTTCTTCTATAACTCCTGCTTATGCCTGCTTCTCGACGTAGGCAAGGGTTCTACTGGTATGCTTATATTTACTCTCTGCTTCGGTCTTTTGTCCCCAATTGGTTTATCAATAGGATTTTTCTCGATTCTAACTTCGGTAGGTCGAGTCTGGGTCTCCTCCTCTGTCTGACCTTCTCCTGAGGTTGTGGTTTATTTACTTCGGCTTGTACTTGGTATTTTCCTCTTGAATTCCTCCCAATTATTTCCCTGTTGACCCAGGGAATCCAGCATAATAAGCTTAATAAGTCTGTGATTAGTCACACATGCCTCCGGGTGTGCTGTTGTTTTTACTGCCACTACCATGTGCTTGATGTTTCCAAGAAAATAGAATGGGAGATTGATTCTTTGTTGATGCTGAAGGTGGTTGAGTAGAGGAAAGTGATAGTTGAATACTATCATAGACCTCCCTTCACAGGTAATATATTTGATCAAACCTAGGGCAACATCTTCCCAAGGGTGAGGAAGTGACATTCTGTCAATTTGTCTTCCTTTATTCTTCAGTTTCTCTTCCCCTACTATGAAATCCTCTTTCAAGGAGGGGCCATTGATTTTCCTATTAAACCACCTCTGCCCTTCAACTAGTAATGAGGTTACCCTAGCAATCACCTCCATTTGCATACCTCTTACTCGGGTTTGGTTATTGTTCAAATTCTGAGAAAATTCAATTTCTACGACCTCGTCTGAGTCTTCAAGCTTTTGGAAAAAATCAACCCATCTAGCTTCTCTAAATATGTGGTAAGCTTCAGGGTAATTCTGCAGAGCATCCATAAAATACGGCTCAGGCCTGGCCTCTGCTCCACCCATTTCTGCTGTTTGTTTCTAACTTTGCTTCTTAATGTCTGGCAATACTGCAATATTACTAAGTTTCTGAGTTTACTTCTTTGTTGTTCAATCCTGTTGTAACATCACTGTATCTCTGAACTAGCTGCTTCTCGGCACCTCTGATTATCCCAATCAACGAGTCTACAAATGAGGATGCAAGGTTTCAGAAGGAGGTTGATGAAAGGTGACAGCTTTCAAGCATTTACCAAATCGTACCCTGCACGAATACTCATAAATAACTTATTATGTAAATTAATGGGGTTTCGTACATACACACTTTTTCATCGGATTCAGTCATTATTGGAAATTATGTTATGCATGCGAATTTAATATATGTTTATGGTTACGGCCTTTTTGCAATAATTTAAAATCATTTCAAGTCATATCCCCTCCCCCGCTTTAATTGTGACAACCGCCCACAGCCGTCACAGGAGCATCACTACTTTGCCAATTAATCACTGAATTATAATGACAATCATTTACCTTTTTTATGACGTACCTGAGGTGACGTTGGGAAAATAATTACGTTGACGGAGTCCTACATGCAGCATTCATATTGTTGTGTCCAACTAGCATTGTTATTGCTTTTTATGGAATGAATTACAAAGATTAGTAATCGTAGTTGTTGGCTGTTACATATGTAATAGCTAAGACAACTTTTAAATTATCCTTAGAAAAATAATGATCAAAATAAATTGGTACAGAAAAAGAAATTACATGAATAGCATCGTCATATGACATGGATCAAAAAGGAGGATGATATTATAGGGAGAAAAAATATGGGTGTAATATCTACCACAAGAGTGGTTTTCAACTGTTACTGGCTATCTACTTGCACCCCTAAAAAGGAGTTTTCACAATTAGATTTATTTTTGTTTTTATTATATATATATTAAAGGGGAGTATAACGACTACCCTTACAATTAGTTTTACGGCTACGCCTTCGAATTTCAATTTTAAGGCTGCAAAGGATAATGTTCCCTTGCTGTCGTAACATGAAGATCAGAGTCTGCGACAATGTTGACAAATGATTCCTTCGAAGCGGGTTGATGATATAGCCTTAGATGGTGCCCATTAACTAGTAAAGGCATCTTAGCACTGTCAATGGTGACCAATTGTATAGTCCCATTGTCAAATATCTTATCCATTTCGTAAGGACCTATCCATCTGGTGCAGAGCTTGCCTTTAAAATATTTGAAACTTGAATCGTACAAAAGAGCCCAATCTCCTTTTTGGAAACTTTTCTTCTTAATAAACCTATCATGCCATTTGGCTCTTTGTTTTTGAATAATTTATGTCTGTTGGATGGCAGCGAACCATTTTTCTTCCAAGTCATTGAGCTAGTTCAATCTTTGAGTCTATGTTGTGCTCAAATCTAGATCAACCTGTAATGTTATTCTCGATGTCTTTATTTCAAACTCTATGGGGAATAAGGGATTCTTACCATACACCAATTTATATGGTGAGAAGCTTGTAGTATTCCTCCATGTTGTCCTATAAGCCCATAGTACCTCTGGAAGTTTCTCGACACAATTTTTTCGGTGGCTGGCAACTATATTTGTCAAAATTCCCTCAATGACTTTATTGGTGCTTTCTACTTGCCCATTTTCTTGTGGATGATAAGGTGTGGTGATTCTATGATGGATTCCATACTTTTCAACCAACTTCTTGATCAAATGAGAGGTGAACTGAGGACCCCCGTCTGTCACTATCTCTATGGGTATCTCGAAGCGAACAAAAATATCTTGAAACAGGAAGTCTGAAATAGCCTGCTCTGTTTCTCTATTTAATGCCTTTACTTCGACCCATTTTGTGACATAATCGATGTAGACCAATATGTATGCTCTTTGCTGTGATGAAGGATTGATTGGCCCCACAAAGTCCAGGGCCCATTTCTCAAATGGTTCTATTACTCTCTAAGGTTGTAATGGCATCTGATCTGATTTCAGAGGTTGGCCCATCCTTTGGCAACTATCACATCCTTTCACAAACTTCTTGGCATCGTGGAATATGGTTGGCCAGTAGTACCCTGTTGAGAGTACTTTATGTCCTATCCTCTTGTCAGCGAAGTGCCCTCCACAAGGTTCTTCATGACAAGCCTTTAGGATCTCAAATACCTCATCTTCTCTAACACATTGCCTAATCTAGAAATATGGCCCGATGTGATAGAGACTGCCTTCTATCCAGGAGTAGGTAGTACTCTGTTGTATAATCCTCCTTATTTCCTTGGAAGATAACTGGTGTGGGAATTTTCCTGCAGCAAGGTAATTGGCTATATCTACATACCATGGTTAGTGAGTAGAAATGGCAAAAAGATACTCATCTAGAAAAGAATCCTCAATAGCAGTGCAGTCATCACTACATTATATTTTCCGGGTTTATCTAAAATATTAATATCAAATTCTTGTAACAACAATAACCATCGTGTAACTCTACCATTAGTAACAGGTATGTTCATTAAAAATCGAATGGCAGCATGGTCAGTGTGTAAAAATACTTGGTACCCGTGATGTAGTGCCAGAATTTGTTGATAGCATGCACTACTAGTAGGAATTATTTCTCAGTTACAGTGTAGTTAAGTTCTGCTGGAGTCAAATTCTTGTTGATGTAATATATAGCGTAAGGTTTCTTATTCTCCAGCTGCCCCAGAACAACACCCACAGCTATGTCAGATGCGTCTGTAGCAATATGAAACGGTAATTTCCAGTTTAATCCTCATAAAATAGGTGTTGTTGTTACAAAATTCTTCAATTTTAAAAATTCATGCTCACACTTTTCTGTCCACACAAATTCTGTATCTTTCATCAATAATGAAAATAAAGAAGATGCAATCTTTGAGAAATTTTCTATAACCCTCCTATAGTATCCTGCATGCCCCAAAAAACTACATACCTCTTTCAGAGTCTTAGGGGTCGGGATTTTCGAGATTACCTCAATTTTTATAGGATCTACCTTGATTCCATCTACCAAAATGAAATGTCCCAGTACAATTCCCTCGGTCATCATCATGTGGAATTTTTTTGTGCTTAGAGAAACATTAGTTTTCTCACAATGTTCCAACATTTTTTCCAAAATAGCTAATGTTGTTTGAAAGGAATCCTCGTAGGGTGTAAAATCATCCATAAAAATTTCCAGACAATCATTCAAAAGATCAGAAAAAATATCTAATATTTCCCTTTGAAATGTTGTTGGTGCATTGCAGAGACCAAAGGGAAGGACGCTGTATGCAAAAGTACCCCCTGGGCAAGTAAAGGTTGTCTTGTCTTGGTCTTCTGGAGAAATCTATATTTGATTATAGCCACTAAACCCATCTAGAAATGAAAAGAATTTTTTTCCAGAAAGAGTGTCCAAAACTTGATCAATAAATGGCAAGGGAAAATTGTCCTTCTGAGTGGCCTTGTTAAGTTCTCTATAGTCAAAACAGATCCTCCGTTTTCCATTCTTCTTCAGAAATATGACAAGTGGAGACACCCACTGACTGTCAGAAATTGGGTAGATGAAATTAGCATTAAGGAGTTTCTGCAATTCTTCTTTTACTATCTCCGTAAGTGTGGGGTTCATTCGGCGCAAAGGTTGTCTAACAGGTTTGCAATCTTCTTTAAGGTAAATGCGGTGAGTGCATAGGGTAGGATGGATTCCTTTCATATCAGTATAGTCCCATGCAAATGCCTTTTTGTATTTCTGTAAAAACTGTATCAACAATATGTTTTGTTCAGCAGTCAGGTTAGGATTGATATTTAAGCATTTTCCAGGTTTGATTTCAATAGGACTATTGATAGTAAGCAGATTTGTTTTCAAATGTTCAATAATTACATCATCTTCCTCACTTTATTCTCCCAAATATCTAATGGAGGCAACAGGGAGAGAATTACTGATAAAACCATTAATAATATCATCCTATGTTTCATCCTTAAAGTATTGTGCTTTTCCAAGCATGAGAAGAGGTAAGGAAAGATCAGATTCAGGTACAAATTCGTCCCACCAGGGACTATTCGAATCCATATGAGGTTTTGTTGGGGGATAAAGATTCAGGTTCTGAGTGGCATGTCCATTTGAGATCACCATAGATCTAGACCTACATCCAATATATGCATCTGCAGTGGCTAGCCACGTCTTCCCAAGATCAAAGGATGACCCCCCAGATTGGATTTGGTTTGTAAAATGAGAAAGTCAGCCGGATAATTCTAGGAGGCCACAGTGATAACCACATCTTCAATCATCCCCTCGGGCTTAACATAGGACCTATCCACCAATTCAAGAACTGTAGGTGTAGGTCTAAGTCCATGAAGTCCTAGAGAGATGAAGAGGTCCTTAGTCATAACGTTAATAGTTGCCCCTAGATCAATCAAGGTATTAGTTATAGGATGATTGTCAATATGGACAGTCACTGTGTGGTTCCCTGGATCATTATACTTAGTCAACAAAGGTTGATCAATCATAAGATCAGCCAATTTTCCCAAGACATGGATAGTAGCAAGGTCCTTAGGTTTCCTTCCAAGTATTTTAATGCATATATTTCTCACTGTTTTGGCATAGATAGGCACTTATTTAAGAGCTTGTAATAGCGGAATCCACACATATAAGTTTTGCAGCTCCCTAAGGAATTCGGATTCAGGTAGTAAGACCACCCCAGTTTCATTTAATCATTGAGGATATGGGGGATTCTGAATGCTAACAGCTAGGTCAGCTACCAAAAATGTACCAGCCTTACTCGGATTAGCTACTATAAAAACAACAGACTTCCCCAAGCTGGATGTTACAGGTGTAACAACGGGTGTTGTATCAGTTGTTACATGTGTAACAACTGCCTCAGAATCGTCTTTATCCTTCCTGGGTGATTCACTTTCTTTAACAATAATGGAGTGTGTCCAGATCTTATTACTTTCCCTGTTCGAAGTTGAACCTCATTAAGTCCAATAGGGGTGATAAGGTAAGTCTGGAGGCTAACCGGAGCATCCATGCTTTGAGCTGCCTTATTATTTGGATTGGGGTTAGGTTGTACAAGTAATTGGGGTTGGACAGAAGGTGTAGGATTTTGAATAGAAAGCAGTTGTAATTGTTGATGTTGTATTGGAATTGGAGGGGGTACTGGACCTTGGCCATTACTTCTCTAGTTCTGACCCCAAGGATTGGGTTGTGATGAAGGATATTGCATTGGTGGAGGAGATGGCCACTAGTTCAATGGTGAAGGAAGTTGTGTTAAAGAAGGAGTGCGATACTTCCATGGATATTGCTGACTGTTATAAACATTATTCCAAGGATAAAAAGCAGAAAAATATGCAGGAATACTTGTATTTCGTGGTTGCCATGGTCTCTTTGATTTGATAAAGTAAGAATATTGAACATCCTCTCTTAATTCTTGAAGTATTGCCTTTAGTCTGGGCAACTCAGGACACTGATTTGTAGAATGCACCAACTCACAAATGTTGCACAAGCTAACACTATTCAGTCCACATTCTCTTTCCAAATGTTTCTTTTTGCATCATGGACAGAATATTGCTAAGGCTGCTTCAACTTCCGCTTGTGCCTTCTTGACTTGTACCGTAGTGATCTGGGCAGAGAGAGTGCTAAGGAGATCGGTTTTGAAATCTTTGAATAAATTCTTGATTTCTTCTCTGGTTACCCCTCCACTTGTGGACTTCTGTATCCGAAGTGAAGGATCCTGAACTGAAACTTTTCCCTTGACAGATCCTCTTGAGCTACGCAGACAAAGTTTCATTATCTCCTCAAATGTTTCTTGCAATATATCTCCTTTTACTATTATGTTCATATGTTCCAGACAATCATCTCTTAATACTCTTAAGAATATTGGATTTAGGATCTCTGGATCTAAGTTACTAAACTTAGACCTCTGTAAGTTATAGTGGAATCGCTCCAGATAGTCCTCCAAGATTTCCTCCTCCTTCTGTGCAATCCTAAAAATTTCGTCCTTCAAATCCCTAGTTCGGCAGTAGTCCTGATACTTAAAGAGACAGGTTTCTCTCATGTCATTCCATGTTCGAATCGTGCCAACACCCAATCTCATAAACCATCTTAATGCTACTCCTTTCAGAGTAGCAGGGAATAATTTCAGCTTTTGAGCATCTGAAGTGTAGTCATAACCCCTACACAGCACATCGAATTCGAACAGGAAGGTATCAGGATCTTCAACAACCATCCATGAAAGGATGGTAGGGATGTTCTTCATAGGAGCCACATCCAGTGTATCTCCTATTGGGAATTCAAAGGTAACAGAGCTATCGATCTTGACATTCTCGTCCCCCATGGCTAATTCTTCCTAAGAAGATGAGCTACCCTCGGAGTGCGCGGGAGATTGAAAAACAAAAGGACCATGTTGTTCTAGGACCAACTGTTTTATAACACTACCAGTGTCCAATTGATGATCAAGTAGTTGTTGTTTCTCAGGTTCTTGATAGTCCCCACTGGTCTCTCTATGTCCTTCAATTCTCAAATCATGATCAATGATTCTCCACTGTTGTTTTGAATCCATAGTTTTGATATCAGGAGTGGATATGTTGTTAGAAGGATGATGAGGTCCAGACACGAACAACACTGATGGTCCAAGCCTTGATATAGTAGCTGCTTTCTGTGGTCATGTCTTCTGATTATGTCTGTATGAAGTGGACTGTTCCTTTTCTGCTCTTGCAATCAAGTCTCCAAAGAATGTTTTCCTTCCTAAATCTGTGCTCTTCTTTTCCTTCTTACGACCCATCTTTCCTATAGTTAGTAGAGTGGGGGGTGTTTATAGATTTTGATGTTGTCCTATTGGCACACATGGGCCCTATGCGTATCAATTCATCCTATAAGTGCTTCAGTTTCTACAGCAGTGAGCCCGCTCAAGCTTGTTAGAGTGATGCACAGGTTCTTACCTCTCATCTTACCGCCTAGCGACTGTATAGCTGAAGGCACCCCAAAAAAAAAAAACAAAACAAAACACCCGAAATTCAAATCCTAAGTGTTCCAGCAAGGCATTGGTGAGCCCTATCAAGTTTGTTAGAGTGATGCACAGGTTCTTACCTCTCGTCTTACCGCCCAGCAATTGTGTCACCGGAAACACTCTAGAAAAATAAAATGCTCAGAAATTCAACTTCCCAAGTATCCCAGCAAGACATTTTCGAGCCCTCTCAAGCTTGTTAGAGCACTTCGCAGGTTCTTACCTCTCGTCTTACTTCCCGGCAATCGTGTCGCTGGAGACACTCTATAAAAACATGCAATAATTGCACCTCTAAGAAACAACTCTGATTGATTGGATCGTCACTGCCATCCCCGGCAATGGCGCCAAAATGTTGGACTATATAAATCACTTATTTAAATGACTGAACAACACACATTTAATTATCAATCTAGGGAGGTCTGTTATTCCAATGGCGGTAGCACTATCTATGCCGATACATCAACCAAAAGTAGTCTCAAAGAAAAGAAATCGTTGCTGAAGTAAAACGATAGAAATAAATCACTCATGCAGAAGTAAAAGAATCCACAAGATTGAAATCACACTTCAATTGATTTGTTAGCTCGCCACACAGTAAGTACCTAGCTGGTGTCTTTATTAATCGGATGTGTAACAACATATAAAGTATAGAAATTGAAGCAGATATATTCTCAGTTGAACAACAACAACAGTAATCTAACGATACATAAACTGAAATCCAATTACATAAACACACAGCTACTGTAACCACTATAATCCCTGCTAAGAAGGAGGGCCCTTCCTTCCTAACAGGGCGCATGTAGAAAAGAAACCTTATCTGAACTTAAATGGGATCACACATGTAACAAAAATAACAATATGATCTGTATTAATCTGAACACAATTATAGAGGCAAAACAATGATGTTCTTCCCTAACCTCTTGACCTCTAGGGTCGAGAGATATATAGTTGTTACATCAGAAAATTCAGGAATAGATCAGTCATGAGAATATTACGATTGTCATGCTAATCGAAGTAGAACTCATGTAGTTATAACCACTCCTTAATAAAGCTATGATTAGGAATTAAAAGATTACAATCGGAATTGCCCTTAGGTTTTTATCCCAAAAATATAATGTTGATAACTCCTACAACTATCATAACAAAACACAGCTATAGTGCAACCGCCAAGGAACAGATCAGCAACAATATAGACAAGAACGGTCAATGGTACAACTGTATCTGCGATTCGCCAACGATTCTGTAACAGTAGGGTGTAATAGCAAATTGTTGGCGGGTCTGTAATAGCACGATGTAACAGCATCGCTTTGCTGTAACAGCACCATCTGAATTACTTCTGTGAACTCCGTGTCCAGGATCTTTGGCATCTGAAAGGACAACAAAAAGACCATGGACCTTTCTCCAAACATTCACCATCAATTAGTCACAAAAAGTTATAATAGATCATAATAATTGGTGGATTGGCAAAATAACAAAAGCAAGGTGAAATGACACAAGTCAGGGTAAAAAGGTAGGAAAAAGGGTAAAGATAATCCCATAAGTTTATGATCGTGAAGAAAAATAAGGGAGATAAGTGTAGGAAAAATGTGCAAAACCAGCACCCAACAATTCCTATGCCTAAACAAGAAACATAAACTACCAGGCTTTACCGCAATCCCACCAAGGGATTCCTAGGCATATAAAAGCATGGATGCCTTTATATATCTCCACCTAAACCGTGAGGATTTTTTCATTTCCACTCACTAGGATTTACCGTATATCCTGCCATTCACCAGTCGAGGAATCCAAGGCCCAACGAGAACATACACATTAATCATGATTTACCGCAGTCCCATCTTTACTGATCCAAGTATTCCTAGGCCTTGTGATTTCTCTAAGATGACCCCACTCAATTTCGAAACCATTCATCAATCCAACCCAAAAAAAGTAAGAGAAACCCCATCACACCATGGCTATCCAGAAATAGAAAGGCAAGGTTGAAAACCACTGTCCCACCTGGAAAAATCCATGCCAATGACAACAAGAGAACCAGAACACACATGAATGTCCCATGCATGATGAAAGTAGCAAGGAAATGATACATGCAACTCGATACCTACAAGTAATCCCATTGTAGCTGCTTGATTCTCGCTTTTCCTTGTTTGATCTATGCCTCCCTTTTCTTTCTTGTCCTTACTTTTCCTTCATTTCTCCAATGTTAGAGTGATCGAAGAATTCTCTAAGTGACCAAGAGTATGAGAGAGTAGAGAGAATAGAGAGAGAGCTCCAAAACTGAACTGACAAAAGGTTTTGAATCGATCCTCATAAACCTTTTTATTAATGAGGCCTCTATTTTCTTCTTGTTTTCCTTCATTTTCCTACTTACATGCAACCTGTGACCTTTCACCTTCCATTTCTCCTATTTTCCATTATTTTCATAAATAAAATGCCAAATAATGCCTCATGCCTTTCCAAAGCCTTTGTCATTGCCTTTGCCAATTTCCCTTAGCTATAATAACCAAACAAACACCCACACTAGGATGTTTTGCTCAACATTCAGCTCAGAATACATGTCCCATGACCTTGGTTATTATTTTTCCTTTATTAACTTTATTACATGGATTTTTGACCAAGGATGTTATAGGGGGTAAAATTTTGTCTTAAGCAGTGGATCCCGTAATAATATTATTCAATTAGGGACCTTTCCAACAATGTGTGAAGGACATAAATTGAAATTAAGATGCATACTTTATGCTCCCCAAGTTAACCTATTGTGATTGACCACAATAATTCAACATAATTCCACATCAACCCCTATTACTCATGCAAAAGGGAATAGCCACATGGGAAAATATGTAACTTTTCCCTTGAGGTGCTCCTTAGCTTTCTGGGAACTATGCCAAGACGCATACACCATTTTGACCTAAATTCAGCCCTTGGGTATATGGGGGCTCCCTCATCTGATTCAAGTTAACTTGTTGCAGTACCTCACATAAAAACAACTCAAAACAATGAGATTAGCGGCCAAATTTAAGTGGCAGAAATATAAGAAAGATGGTTGAAGATGTAGATGGCAAGAGTCTGGGATTTAAAATTTATGAATCTTTGAGATCAGAGGCTTATTCCATTAGGCATAGAGTCTCAAGTTGTAGAACAAAAAACTTGAAAGGAAAGGTGGAGGAAATGAGAAGGACATAAAAACCTCATGCTTAACAATGGATAAGAAAATCAATATCAAGATGAGATGAAGAATAATGATTTGTTGGGAGTTAAAGAATGAATCCAACATTAAGTACATGAGACGAGAACAATATGTGAATTCAGTTGTCACATATTTAATTGTAATTTTAATAACATCATTTCGATATATATAAGGTACATGAAAGGGTCAGTATTGAAATCATTTCACTGGTATCATATAAATACATAAATAATTTATACATAAATAGAGGATTGAAATAAATATATCCTTTCGATAAGTGGATGTATCACTAAATTTCGCTTTAGTTGTATATCAAATTTACATGGAAAAGAAAAGGAATGTAATAGTGAGAAAGATTAACACGAAAAAATAGAGCTCTACCATCCACAAGACATTAATCCAATGGATCCTCTCCTTAGATTTGAGAAATATACAATATCTTACATCCCATTGGGCTTACAACAAAAATAAACTCTCCCCTGCTACCTTCAAAACATTACTCCTCAACCCCTTCCCTCAAAATCTTCAACTATGGTGTGTGTGTGTATTAAATGCTACATGGTTTCCTTCATCTTTCAAACTAAATACTAAGAATAGATTGATGATAAGGATGTTGGAAAACAAAATTTGGACCATAAAGAGCTCTTTTGCTCTAGAACTTTCCTATGATAGGAATAATACCATATATTTATCTTCTTTGTGAGAATATTTGAGCCAAATATTTCTACATGTATGGCATACTTTTATTAATATTTTAGTAATTATTTTTTTATTGTAAGTATTTTTCATTTCTATTTCTTAAAATTTATACATTTTATGCACAATGAATATCTTAAAAATCATAATTGTATTTTATATTACTCCTTTAACTTTAAATATTACGAACTATTCCAACAGGGGCAGGGGATCTTGCGAGGAATTTAAGGGGGGCCAAAATGGTAAGACCCCCTATTTTTTACCTTGTTATCATGGAAACATCACCCCCCTCCCCCTCACTTATCAAAACAATGATGTCCCCCTAAAATGGTTTATAGTATAGACATAGAGTTTAAGGAATAATAATATTATAGCATGCATGGAATATATTCCCATAAAAAATGGTCGCCACAAATTTCAAGGTTTGAATTTTTAAATGGTAAAATGGAGTTTTATTTATTTATTTTAATACAAATAATATTCATTCTAGGCTTACTAATTTTTTTTTTGTATCTAGAGGAATCAACAAGTTGGTTGGGCTCATACCCACATGTTAAGGGTCAATTCTGGTTGCTACCACTATACCTCTAGATGAACCCCTGTGCGCCCCCATGCACAACTCACATGTTATTCATGGGGGATTCGAACTGTGAACCACATATTTTCACAGAGACTTCATATCATGAGAATCACTAATCAAGTTGCCCACTTGGGGGCTAGGCTTAATAAAGATTATTATTAACATAATCATTTATTTTTAAAAAAATCATTAATTATTATTTTTAACAAAATATATATGCATGTATGTATTGGTTTATTATTATTATTTTTTAATCTTGTCTCTAATTTAATGACAGATTTGGGTAATTAGAAAAAGACTTAGTGCAAAGACATTGGCCTTTGTTTAGGAGATGAAGACGAGATCTGATAAGCCAAGGTTGCTTGGGACTTGGTCATTTTATGTTACAATAGACACTATGAAGAAGACTCTAGAAGGTTTAAAGTCGTATTTGTAATTGAGAGTTTAAGGAGTCAAAATTAACCCTTGATTGACTATTTGGTTGTGTTATAATTGAGCCACTAGGAGGAAAAGGGGTTCCATTCTATTTGAGTGCATTTTGTTCCATAATAGAATAATGTACCTAAGAGTGGATAAGGGGAGAGTTGAATAGAGCGAGTTTTTATTCTGTAGCATCCCATGGGCCATAAGTCTGAGGTAACCCCATAGAGAGTGCATTCATTATCTCCATTCCAACGAAAATAGAGCAGAGCAGTCTCACCTTCCAACTAGTTTTTTTCTTGAAAATGTTTCCCAAATCATATCTTGGTGTTCATTGTGATTGGTGTGTATTTTTATTTCACTATTCTCTATTTTCTACATTTTTTATCACATGCATAAAAAAACAAAATCAATAATAATGAAATTAAAATCTAAAAGAATTAAATCTTCATTGTATAGATTTCAATTTATTTAATAGATATATTATAATAAACTGTACAATAAAATATCCACAACAATTTATAAATCATTCTAAATATTAATATTAAAAAAAATAATTATAATTAATATACCACCTCAATACACACAACTTTATCATCTATGATATCCATAAATTATGCAAAAAGCAACCCTAAATGAGAATCCTTAAACTTGTAACTTTTCATTAAAAGATATATACAATATTCTAAAAAAATTAATACCCTTTAATACCAATTTTTATTAAATTAACTATAATTATAATTTTTAATTAAGTAATCATTATACTAAACCATTAGTATTTTGTCATCCATAAAACAATAAGTAGATAGAAAATCATAATGAATACCTTAACTTCAATTTGAATAACTCATAACTCTCTCATGTACTAGTCTCAACATGATTTCACTTTACAACCTATGGAAGTCTTTCTTTCGCAAAGCTCTTCTCAAATATGAAGTACATCCCCATTGGACCACATCTTTGATGGCATGATAAGGTTTACACAAGTTTTACAAAGTGAAGCGTAACAAGAGTTTAAAGCTTTTTACATCCTATCACAACATCGTTAATAACTAAAAGCTAATAAATGTTATAAGTGTGATAAATTTATTTTATATTTTAAATTTAAAACATTTAGAAATATGATATGGTGTAAATGTGGATTTAATAATTATAAACCATTTGACCTATAAATTTTATAAGGTTGATAATTAAAAATATTTATTAAATAAATTGATATACATAATAAATTAAATAAAATAGATGTTTTTTATTTTTTTTCAAAAAAAAAAATATATTTGAAGGATCATTTCCAGCTAACTTATTAACATAGTTTAACCTTAAAAATATTGAAGAAAATTAACCTAGTCACATCTCAATAGCTAAATGTTTTTAGGGATGATACCTTATAATTATTGAATAATATACCATAATATAATAATTTACTATATATAAAATAACTTATAAATAGTTATAAAGTTATTAAATTATATAAAATAACTTATAAATATTTATAAAAATTATTTGTAATTCTATAATTATTTATTATAATAATTTGTAATTTTTTTATTTAATTTTAATAAATAATTATTTTTTAAAAGGGTTGAATTTGAAATAAATATATATTTTTAATTAAATTTTTGAATTAATTTTATTAACCAAATGGAATTTACAATTCTAATATACATCATTTTCATCTTTTATTCTCATCTTTCATGTCAATTATTATTTCACATCCAAATATAAAATATAGTAATTTAAATACCTTTAACTTTTATGTAACTATATTAATTATAAGTTCATGGCTATTTAAGCTATGGTTTCTCAATTGTATAACTTATTTTATTTAAGCTTATAAATGGAATGTACTTCATCCACATGATTGAAAATATTTTTGTTTTGTTTCGTTTTATTTTTTTAATGTATCTCATTCGCAATGTGTATTGACAATATCAATTTCATAGTTTATTTTTAGTTCTTTATTTTGTTTTTAGTTCTTTACTTTGTGAATGCCTTATATAGCCATCTAAAAATTGTTTGTTGTAACTTGTTGCATCAATTAAATTATAAATATTTATATTAATTACTTTAGTTGTACATTGGTTATAATGTGTAATAATTTGTTAAATTTAAAATTATTATTCAATTCAGAAATTAGTTATGTATTTTTCAAAATAGTAGACATTGCAATGAATACATATACTTTACCAAAATTTTGAGTGAATTTTATTGATCAAACTCCTTTTACAATTTTAACATATTTTATGTTTCCCATCTATGTTAATTATATACTAAGTATTCACTAAGTGATAAAGTTTGACTGTAATAACCTTATTCTTTACATTACTATAGTAATTTGTAAAATTTAGGATGTTCACTTAATTAAAATTAGCTATGCATTTTTCAAGTAGGTGGACATTGCAATGTATATTGGCAAGTTATCCCTCTAGAGCTTCTTAATGATAGCTATCAATCCATGTTGAGTATATGACTAAATCTTTGAGTGAACTTTATTCATCAAACTCATTTTACAATTTTAACATATTTCATGTTTCTTTCTATGTCAATTATATATTAATTATTAACTAAATGATGAAGTTAATTGATCTAGTTTAAGAAATAATAACCTATATGTTTGATATTTCAATTGATCATCCACATATAATACACACACTATTTACTTCTCAATTGAGCTAGATCCAACATCCAACAATTCTATTGAACTCGTGAGTTTAAAACTCTTCTTCACCTAGCAAAAGAGAAAGGAATTCAAAAAATTCAAATATTTAGAAATTCCCAACTAGTTATCAATTAGATGAAAGGTATTTATAGAATAAAAAATTTCATTCTACAACCTCTTTTCCAGAGCATTAAACTATTCACTATTTTTTCAACCAAATCTCTTTTAAACATGTCTACAAGGAAATGAGCAAAGAAGTGAACATCATCTCAAAAATTGGTTTGGCACTGGATAAAGGTGGCTAAAAGATCTAGGGAAAAAACTTAGGTCTCCTCTTCAAAATATTTTCATGCCTCATGACTCGAGCTAGTTTGAGCACTTGATTTTCTTCTATTCTTTTTGTGTGTAGAAGTTATTATAGGATCATCTTTAGATTATCGTTATATTTTTAGATACCTACAAATTATTACCGATATGGGATAATATATAAGAGGCATACACTATGCACATGTATGGGTTTCATGGACAAACTTTCATACAAGATAGATGCAATTGACTCGGTTAATTTATTTTTTTTCGTCATTAGACATTTTTTTGCATTAACCAAACAAAAATGCTTCATGACCTAAAAATGTAATTTTTTTCTAATAAAATTATTGGATCTTTTTTCCTTGGGAAGAAAATTGTTGACACCTTAATTAATGAACATTTTCTTAAAAATTAACTTTACGTAGTGACACCATCCTTCCTTCCCTCTTCATTTTAAATTAAATTAAATTTATTTAGTTATTTTATATTGAAATATTTAAAAACTTTATCAAAAAGTTGTTGTAGTTGCATTGTACAACATAATAATGCTTTCCATATGACAAATTGTCCAAAAAAGAAAAATTAATTCCTATGTATTGTGCCATTAAAACTGAGAATACTATAGATATATACCTTGAAGTACTTAAAAATGATTTTGTAAAATTTAAGTGAAACCAGAATAAAAAAAGACCCTACACACTATGGGATTCATGACTATCTCAATTCCTAGCTTGGCATCCTCTTCCATAAGCTCGATTTCAATTGTGTTTGGTGTTTATTGGACTATTTCCTCTTCCTTTACCACTTTTGGAGCATATCCAATTGATAACCTTAGGTTGGAAGTCTCGTATTGTAAGCTTCGAGTAAGGCTAACGAATTGTTGATATAACATATTACAATTAGCTTCTAACTTGTCATTATCTCCAATAATTTTCATTACCATTGTTATGATATTGATCTACTCTAGATACATCATTATGAAAATTTGAAATTACTACTTGATTATCAACTAGTAACTAGCCTTGTCTCTTCAAACATTGCAAATCCATCACTTCACATGAGATACATCATCCTAAATGATTATTCTCAACCATAACTCAATTGTTCCAAGCAAATCCCTAATGAATGAATGAGATGTCAATAGTCTACACAGGGCATATACTAGGATACCAAGAAAAATTCTCAATCCTACATATGACAAATCCTAAATCCAAACCTATATCTTTGACTCGATATTGCTCACCTCTAAGAGAATGATACAAAAAAGTGACAAAAAGGAAACAAGCTACGCCCAATCCCTCCCTAGACATGATGCATACCAACAAAAGCCTAGTTGATTACCGAGTCAAAAATCATTCCTCATTTATCACCAAGACCAATATAGAATTGCTCCTCTTCCACATATAAAGGGTGTGAGAGTACTAACATTTTCATGGGATTTAATACTTATCACTTCTTTTTAAATGTGTTGCATCGTCTGTCTTGTATTGTAATGCTTGTTGTGGCCATAGAATGGAGTTTATAAACTATACATTAGAAGTTTTATAATGATATTTGTATCCCATCTTTTATTCATAAGTATCTAACATTTAGTCATGTGGATTCATTTGCTAGGAGATTTACTTATTGATTTTAATCTTGCAATACATAAAAGTATGTTATAAATTCAAACGTCATCATCTCCTTTTGTATTCTATGACTCTTTAATATCAAGATAAAATCTTTTGGGGTGGAAGAGTGACACATATACTTAAAGATTATTGTGAAATCAAAGTGACTAAAATACTTTTTGTTTTCCTTCTAACAACCTCTATCTTTAAAAATCGTCATCCCTAATCTTGATTATTAATTACTTCTTGTAAACTTTATTTAAAATTTGTTTTAACTTCTATTTCGAAATCTAAAGCAATCATTAAACCTAACACCCTTAAATTTAATTTAATTTTCTAATAATTGTACATTATATAAAAAAACTTAAAATTATTTATTTTTAAAAAATAAATATAATTATAATAATATAAATATTAATTATTAAACATTATTTGATTTTTTTAATTATTAGATAACATATTCTTTTCGTAAAACTAAAAAAAAATCATTTAAAAAAAATATTATAATAATATATCTCACTTCAAAACGTCTCAAATACGTTCATTATGCTAAACCAAAAATAGCATATATATATATATATATATATATAATGCTAAACATGGAACTATGTTAGAAATACATCATATATTGATCCTGTGGGGTTTCATGTATCCTTTGTGTTTTTAAATCCTTAATCTTGGTTAGATATTTCATGCACAGACAAAGAAAAGTCAAAAGTTGAATTGCAGTTGCGCTTTGTTGAAGATGGTAATGTTTTTCTTTGGACATGAAGTGGGGTTTCCTGTCGAGAAGTCCAACTGGATCAAGCAAAGCATGTGAGCGACATGTGGTGGTGTTGGCTGAATTGAATGCTAAGTATGGTTGAGTGGGGGCCATTAGGTTTCCATGCTTATGCATCCATTGGTTCATGGTGAAGAATATATTGCAGCATGGGCAAATAGTGACAGTGAAACTAAAGGTAATCATGCCCACAAGGCTTACAAAAGTGAAAAGCACATGTGCCAATGCTTCTGTTAAATTCATAGTAATATTTCTTGGTCATTAAGATATACCTAGCAATTGTTGACCTTGGGTGTGAAAAATATTCATGTTCATTGCTTTTGATTTGGGTAAAAGAATGTGACAATAAAGTGGATGCTTCAAAGTCAATTACAGATTGTTTTATTCTTGTATTGTGTCTGGAGAAATTCTAAGCATAACTTCGTGTAGAAAAAAGTAAAGTTAATTAAAAGTTACATCTAAGTAAGAGATAATTAAATTGTGAGAAAAACTTTAAAGTTTATAAAAAAATTAGGATTTAGATTTTTTTCAATAATTAATACTCTTGGTGTTAGTATTAATGGAAAATGAGTAGTCTTTAGATAATAGCAATGATGATGGTTTGAGTATGGCCATTGATGCACCAATTCTGACTCTCTGCCCTTTTTTGACTGATTTGAGTTGTTGAGATAACTGCCTATCCCTAGGCCTATGCCTATGCCTGCTAATGAGTCATGAAAGGATAGTGGATGGGATCTGCATGCAGGGCCAAAAAGGAGGAAAAGAAAAAGCTGGGAAAGATTGAGACAGGTTGGTTGGTGGAGAATGACTTAAAGCGAAGCGTTTTTCATGGCATCAGACCTTATCACTTCGTACTAGTCCTGGATGAGAGGCAGGCTCTTGACTCCCTGTCAAGTAAAAGCCAAAGCCAAAGCCAAAGCTAAGATTCATTCTCCATTATGAAAAGTAAAGGCATCGGCTTAGAATTTTCTGCTGGAGTAGTATGGCTGGAGTTGAATAATTTATGAACAGTAAAGGGATTTTGCTACTCATCATTCTCTATCTTAACAGACTGGATCTGATCTTTGAATTTATATATTCATTGTCCTTCTGAGATCTTTCCATATGGTGTCTGTTACATGTTTGATGGTTTCACAGTCTGGACATGACATGGCCAGTTAATGCTGTTATTTCGTCTTGTTTCTGAGTAGTTGAGGCAGTTGAATGAGTTGATTATATTGAAAAATATATTCAACCTTGAGCTTAGTTTGTTGCATTTTCTGCCCTTTTTATAGCTTTCTGTACTGAGTATTGCATTGGAGTGAAGACATGGCTCTTTGGGATGTGTGCAAGAGAATAGGATCTGGAATAGGCCTGTGCCTGCAGTTTGCGTGTGCAAACCCCATGATCTCTCTTGTGCTGTTAGCTGTTGGGGTAGTTGCTGCAATTTTCCCACAGTTTTGCATGAGGGTATTCATGTCACCAGTGGTAATTTACACTGCTATGTTGCTAACTGCACTTTTGAGGACTGGACACCGTCAACAGCAGGAGAAGCTGTCAAGGAAGGAGAAATTCATAGACATCCAGAATGAAACAGATCATGATGACTCCATTAATGGAGTTTCTGAGGTGACAATGAAGTTTGGAGAGAAAACAGTAATAGAGCCCCTCAGTATTGAAGAGTCTTTGGGTGGGGACAAGATATGGGATATTGATGAAATGGAGGATGGTGGAGATGGTTTGCAAAGAGATATTGTGATTACAGAGGAAGGCATGATGTATAGAAGACAATTGGATGTGATAATGGAAGATATTGAAGGAGAAAGTGGTACACCATTAAGACAAAGTGATGATGAAGAAGAAGAAGAAGATGATGATGATGGTTATATTGATCCTTCTGAGCAGGATGATGAAGATATTGCTGACAGAGGCAAAGTTCTTCTGGATGAGTTTTTCTCACACACATTACAGTCCTCATGGAAAACCTTCCATGATTCTAATTCTTCTGATGATATGGAGAGCTCTTCAGAGTCATCTGTGGAGAATGGTTCCTTGGGAGACTTGGGTCCTCTTGTTTATGAAATCCAGGATCAGCCTGGTGGGTTTGAGGAACTATCCAGAGGCCAACAAAACATGGATGAAGAAGAATTGAGGGATGAAAATCTGTTCGAGATAGTGCATGCGGGTGATGTCCACTCAGTCTCAGAGGACGATAATTTGATCGAGATTGCTCTTTCTGATCATCAGGGAATCCTTAATCTTCCAGAGGAAGATGTCAAGTTCATCGATCCGGGCTTTACAGAGGGAGAGGCTGATCACGATCAGGTTCAAATGGGTGGTAATTCAAGTCACCCTGAGGAGGGGAATTTAATTGAGATTAATCTCTCTGCAGCAGCTGATAATGTGAATGCCATGCGAAGTACTGAAATGGAGTCTGATGATGATCATAAAATTCGAAATCCTGCAGAATCCACATTTCAGGATCAGACCCAATGTGGCAAACAGGCTGAATTATCATCATTATCTGAGAAACATGGGGAAATTCATCAGCCAGAAACCACTGAAATAGAAGATGGCGGAACTCCTTCGCCATTAAAACTGCCTCTGGGATCTGAGGAGGATAGATCAATTCTTTGATGGCCAGAAAATTGAGGATTCAAAATCTCAGCAACAATATTTTTTTTGGGTGCAACTGGATTCCTTATATGCAGAAGATAGAATTGAAAACGCTTCCTCGCGTTGCAGGCCATGGTGTCATTGAATATATGTTTCTGTGATGAAAAATTTGATCGCAGAGTCCCCATGATATCAATTCTTTTGAAAATGTAATTATGATGGAGCCGAGCTACAGGCTTGGGTAGGTCTTGGTTAGAGATTTATGAAAAATTCAGATAAGCACAGAATAAGAATTTTTATTGTGGGCAAAAAATCCGGTATGGATAAACGGCAAGCCTGAATTTCTGAGAAATCGAATTTCTGTTTTGAGAGTTTGTTACTGGAAATAAGTTCAGAATTTAAAGCAATTAAAATATTAAAGCAGTAACGCACTAGCAGAGGAAAGTATAATTATTACGGTGCACATGAAGAATGAGCTTTCGGTGTACTCTCTTTAAAGGTGGTCAATTTTCCACTTTTGTGTGAATTTCAAAGTTAGCTCTATGGATACTATGTTGTCCCCTTTTTTTGAAATTAATAAATCTCGTTTTTACTTTAATTTTATCAATGGAGATATTGGATTCGATGAACAATATTACGATGTTATGGAAACTTTGAAATGAGGGTGTTTATTGAAGCTTCGTGTTTTATATATATAGATTATATTTACATCTAATATTGTTTTTTAGAATATTGAAATATTGTTTAATCAAAATTATTTAAGAGTTGCAATTAAATCATGGTAATAAATTGTTTCTTCAAATTATTTTATAATAAATATTATTCTCTTTAATCAAAATTAAAATTTTGCTTATTTTTGTTATTTATATAAAAATAAATAATACTAAAATTGAATAATAATTAAATTGCTAATGGGTGTTTGTATGAAGCTCATTCACATTTTTTTGGTAACTACTAGGATTTAGGGTGAAGAAAAACAATTCGATCAATTAGTTTTTCTACTTTGTCGTGATGATGAACCACATTAGTTGGTTCGAAACATATCTTAATGATGTGATTAATCCGAAAAGACATTTATCTATTTTATGGATCACAAAAGTCTCAGATATAACCTTAAATATTGTTGAATCGAGCAATAAAACGAACTTTCGATCAAGTTTCTAAGTAACTTGAGGTTATCTAGGAGCTCAATCGAGCTAAGGACTTGATCGAGCTTTCAAATTTCCCACCAATAGAACCTGGGCATGATATATTTAAAAAAGGCTCAATCAAGCCTATGGCTCGATCCAACCCTTTTTTAAATAAAATCGGTGGTCATGGCCTGCACATGCCATTTTACGCAGATCACAGATTTTGCAGTTTGATAGAGGGTATCAGGAGCTCGACCTAGCTGTCTAATAGCTCAATTGAAGAGCCAAAAGCTTGACCCAACCGCTGATGAACCAAATATCTCAAGATTGAGGTAGGTTTTTGGCTAGTTTATGCTCATTCCATTTCTTTTCTTGCAAATGAAAAAATAAATTAATTTTATGAAAACCATCACAAAAACCCACCATACAAAAAAGCACTAAAAAACTACCCAAAAAACCAAGACAACCATAGAAAACTAATAAAATTCAGAAATGAAATTATTATTATTATTATTTATTTTTAGTTTAATGTGATCATATTCTATATCTTTGTGTGATTAATTTGAAGTCCGGTAATTTTCTTGTTGGGATTAAGAAAGTATTAACATAAATATGGATGGTTGGGCTTAAGTAGGTTTATAGCTACGTGCCCATTAACACAACTATGCCTACTTGAGCTAACATTGATGTGAAATAGGTTAGGATAGTGTATTGTGAAAGCTACTTTGGCACTAGCACCATATAGTTTAGGACAATGCATTATGATTTGTGAAAGCTACTTTGGCACTAGCACCATATAGTTTAGGAAAATGCATTATGATTTGTGAAAGAAACTTTAGTAATGGAATAAGGACATTTTTTTCCTTATGGATCCTCTTTTACCAATTCTTTTTGAGTTCTTTCCATACATATTTACATGGTGTTGTATTGATAGTTCATATCATTGTATTATTAGATTCAATAAATGTCGTCTCCATGTTGTATATTGATAGAATCTTCTTACCAATTTATGAAAGCATATCTAACATCCAAATTTGTTTGATCCATTAGGCGTATCAAGTCATTTTTTCATGAGCCTCTTTCATAAGATAGGGTAGGTTCAACCAACATTACTAAAGAGTAATATAACATTATGCACATTGGAAAGTGGTATACAAATCCTTCGGTATTTTTCTCAAGTTTTTTCAAGTCAGATTCTTTAGCATGACTAATTACAACAAAAACATTTCGATTAGTACAAGTAGTGTTTACTGTTGAGATTGCAACAAGATGATGAGCTTAGTGGAAAGAAGTCGCCTTCACTAAGTGGGCCCGCAGGCTATTTTTGGCACACAGTCTATTTTTAGACTATGTCCATTTTTAGACATGTCGATCATATTCTATGAGTTGCAGGATGCTATTTGTGGATGGTTGGTCAAGTTGGAAAAATAGATGGACTTTTATTTTTAGACATATTGGGTGGAATCTATTTTTAGATTGCCAGTCTAAAAATAGATATGTCGAATATTATTAGTCTTAATAATATTTGGACTCTAAACATTATATTATTCTCTTGGAGCACTTCATTTAAGTGCACGGATGTGGCACAGTAGCTGACAGAAGGAATTATGCTATTCCTGAGGGTTTACTGGAGCTATTGCATGGAGGACTTCAGTTAGAACTCATGTGACAGAGTTTGGTGGAGTTGGAGAAGTAGTTGGTGGAGTTGTATTTAGTTTAACTTAGTTAGACTCAGTTGAGCTAGTTGTATCTAGTCTAACCGATTGATACACTAGTGAGAGTGGTGTGAATTAATTAGTTAATTAATTCACTAAATAATAACTCATTAATCAACTGAAGAATACATCAGTTAACTACAGTGCATGGCAGTTTCAGTGGAGACCAGTGGAGAGGTAGGGGAAAGAGCAAGTGTGACTATCAGTTGTGACTATAGTGATGCATTGATTGCATCCAACACTCAGTGGAGATGCCAATGAGGATCGCACAGTTATGCTGTGGATTCGAGTTCATCCTATCTACATTCACAAAGGATTGCGCAAGAGAGCAAGTGCTAGCAGGTGGCAAAGATCGGTGCATGGATTTGCAAGATCTATCCTGATTAGTGTGTAGTGAGTGGATTGTACCGAGAGCTTGTGAGAAGCTTTGTATGAGGATTGTTACATGATCTCTATGACATATATTATATACAGATAGTTGGGGTTTTTAGCTTCAGGATTTCCCGTTAAACAACTGTGTTAATGTGTGTGAATTTTTATTGTTTCATGTGTGCATTGCAATTGATTTAATTTCCGCATGTGATGATCAATGGTGGAATAGATTCTGTATTGTGCATGAAGTCAAATAGTGTGTGATCAGGAGAATCCTGGATGTATAACGCATTAGTTATATAATTTCTACATTTACTTACTAGACCATATGAATAACATGTACTAAAATTACTATTATCTATGAAAATTTTTTATAGCTAATCTAGCACTTTTCCATACATAGATACACAAAAGAAATGCACAATTCCATTCTAAAAGTAATGAAGGTTAGTGTACTTAGTAATGAATGTAGTAAATGCTAAAATGAAAGTTGGTAGTAGTAAATAAACCGATGGTTGTAGCCTCATTTCTAAACTTAAGTTGTTGATGTTCTTATGATTTCAATTAAACAAATCAATTGTTGAATTTTATTTGAGTTAGAAATAGATTTTATTCTATAGCATTGGTCACACAATGACTAGAAAATAAGGTACAAGCATAAAATAGTTTCACGTACACACTTAATTTGATGCAGGAGCATTAGGCTCAAGAAAATACTTTGTATATAAATAGACATAAGGGGGTCTCATGTTTTTGCTTTCTTATGTACTTATTAGTATTTTGAATAAATATAGTGAGAAAATTGTAAATGTTCCCAAGTCATTGGAGAACATGAGGAGAAGTTGATTAGTTAGGGATGTGAAGAGTCAGTCAGTGAAATTAGGCTTAATTTAGGGCTTTGAGAATCTCAAGAGTTTTTGTTGAGTGTTAAGGGAACTGAATCAATTTCTGATCAATTTGTATAAATGTAAGCCTCAAAGGCATTAAACATTAGAGCTGAAGACTTGTAGATCTGGAAAGGCAGGGTAGTGAGGTAGAAGGCCATTTAATTTGAAGATTTGGCCGAGGACCAGAAGTCTGTAAGTGAACTTATTTATATATGTGAAAGGATTTGTGTCAGCATTACATGAAGATTGTTTGATTTAATTCCTGCGTGAATATGCTTGAATTCAATAAATGTATGATAGCCTCTGAATTAGGCTCTGAGATAAGGCCCTGCAACTGAAGGAAGCATCAATGTTAGTTAATGTCGATTTCACGTTTTGAATTAAATACAATAAGGGTCTGCATATGTTGAAGAAGGCACACAAATTCGAACTGTGGTTATTTATCAGTGAATTGTAGGCGCAGTGAAGAGGAGTCAAGATTGTTTGGACCTTGAAATGAAGTTGTTGAGCAATAAAATGATGAAGTGAGTTGAAGGCTGTCCAATTGTGAAATTGGAACAACAATGTTTCATCGGAATCATGAATAGCACAGACGGAGTCGTTATAGAACAACGGGCGAAGGACTCATGAATGAGGAAGTAACTCTGATTGCCACAATTGGAAGTGGAGCCGTACTGGTGGAGTAGAATCGTAGACAAAAGGTAAAACAAAATAGTGATGGAACCATGAAGATGAGAAGGGAACCATGAAGCATGAACAGTGAAGGCGGGTTTGGAGATAAAAACTGGTGGTATTCGCACTTTTAAAAAGTGGTAAGCTGTAATCCAAAAAAAATGCGATAGTGTTCTTTGATGGACACGTGGTATAAAGTGGTTTGTAAAAACCACTTACATTGCATGATTTTTGAGAATTAACTCTCAGGCATCTAAATAACGCGATAGCCATCGGCTGTCCACCTAAAGCCCTTTTGAAGCATGAGAATAGATAGGCCATTGGATCAGAATTGAAGTCACAGGGAAGTTAACAAGGTACATTATATTCTGCTGTGGGACCAGGCGGACCTTAATGTATATTGGGGTTTTGTTCAAATCAGAGTCGAGATTTAATAAGGTTGAAATGCATAGAGTTGGTTGATGAAACTCTGCGTAAGTGTGTGTGGACCCAAAATTAAAGGTTGGGTTTTATTAAAGTGTGAAATGGAAGTATGAGCGCAACATATATGTGGTTTATTTGAATTTAACCCATAGGAGCGAAAAACCTTGAAGATGCATGAGAACCCTGCGGACAACTTTATTATAGCACATATGCTTTATGGTGGGACTGAAATCACATGTCAGGTGATTTAATTAAAATTAACCCTTGGTGTTATGCATGAGCGCAAAAATGTATTGTGGCCAGATGTGGTGGTTGAGGTTGAAGTCAATTTCCATATAATTGGTGTCAATTATTTATGTTTGATAATTGAGAATGAAATAGTGTGGTTGTGAGTATTTCTAAGGGTCATT
>CM076580.1:246337119-246632096 GCA_034641835.2 Pinus albicaulis | reverse complement strand
AGAAATAGGTTATCTTTCACATATAGTGCGCCACACTTCATCAGCTTACGAATCCCAGATTGATAAATTAATGTAGCAATTTAGGACACACTAAATTGACCAAACACCAGCCAATGATGAAAGTTGTTAACAGATGCGAGAGGAACCACCAATAATGACAATGGCCCTCAAGGTACTATGGGTATAATCTATGACATGTGAATTAGTGAGCTGGCGTCGAACACCCACAGAATCACTTGATCAGAGGCCAATGATGAAAACCTCACGTCGAACGCAAAGAACCTGCCATTGAGGCATGCAGGCTCCAAGGTATCGGAAGGGAGTCTCTAGATCAACTTCTCAGATAAAGAGCTAAAGTCGACAGGAAGTGACCTTTATCGAAGGTGGGCCATAGTGTTTCCCACATCATCGACACGAGACAGAGGAAAATAATTTTTGTGAATCAGGATCAGATGAGAATCAGAGGAAGGTTGAAACTTGCAGAGGTCAACTTCTCTTGAACATATCGGCGACACGACAGTGGATTTGGCAGTATTTGACATCAAAAGATCAAAGGTCATGATGATGAGGAAACGAGTAGATGAGAGGTCAAAAGGGATTACCCAAACCCATGGAGGCAAGCAAAAAATGAGATGAGATGTCCCCAACCCGACACGAATGCAGAAAAGTGCCATGTTCAAGAGTGACATACTACCGACGTGACAATGATACTGGTTTCCATTTTTCCCCACCATTTCTGGCGAGTACCTCTTTATTTTTACACAAGCTTGAATATGATACCATATGATTTTCATATAAGTTCATCCTTCGGATGAATCCATCCTAGTACATTTAACGAGCCCTAGGAAGGAGGAACTCGAATATCGTCATTACGACTGAATCCAATTTCATCAAGGTTTAACGAGTCTGACAAAGGAGGAACTTGACGCCTTTTAATATTTAGAGAGTTCGAAAAGATAGCAGAAAATTAAACTCCAGCAGTCCCTTTTCGTAAATAGTTCCTCAGATCCGAAAAGGTAGAAAACTATGTCTGAGAAAACCTCCTAGTCGCAATAGGCTATGGTATTCATTTTTCGTAAGTAATCTATCCCAGCCCGAAAAAGAGGTAAAAGTATACTGGGTAGATGTCATTTCGTAGCCACTTTAATGAGATCGAAACGACAAGGGACTCAGAAATATTTTCATGTTTAGAGAGTCAGAAAAGAGCTAAAATATGACTCCACCTGGAGGAATGAGTGGTATAAAGGGTAGCAACTGGTTCCGGTGATGGTGGAACTACTCAGAACAAATAAAGGTCAAGAGGTTGGCTAACAAGACCACTCATCGGAGCGGTTCCTCAGGAATGGGTAAAACAACCAAGTGAAGGCATATAATCGGCCAAGCAGATATTGACGATGGAGTGAGAAAACCAAGGCTCATCTGGCAAAAAGGCTGATAAAATGGCAATCACAAGAGCTAAAATGGGAAAGGTTTCATTTTTACACAAGATTGAAATCAGGAAACTCTTCTTGAAGTTGGTTTCATTTTTACACAAGCTTGAAACAAAGATAAACTATGCTTGAAACCGGTTTCATTTTACACAAGCTTGAAACGGAAACAAACTATGCTTGAAAAAGTAAGCATGCCCCCAGCATGGTGACTCAATTCAAGGTACATGCCCCCCAAGCTTCAGTCCATGCAGCTGAGTAAACAGATGGAGGGAGTGAAGGTTCAAGTTATGAGATCTAAGAAGGACTCGACTGGGTTTTTACGAGATCTGATCAAAGACTCGAATTGAACAAGAACGTGTTTCATTATTTTAATGAGGTTGACACATTAAAAGAACTATCCTCATGACACCTTGTTTCATGGTTTAAGGAGCTTGGCACAGGACAAGGAACTCTGCTCCGACAACCTTGTTTCATTTTTTAAGGAGCTTGACACAAGACAAGGAACTTTTCTTCCAACAACCTTGTTTCATTTTTTAAGGAGCTTGACACAAGACAAGGAACTCTGCTCCAGCAGACCTTATTTCATTTTTTAAGGAGCTTGACATAAGAAAAAGAACTCTTCTCCGACTAGACCCAGTTTCATTTTTTAAGGATCTTGACACAGGAAAAGAACCATGCTTCGACCGACCTCATCATAAGGAACAAGAATTCATCGCTTCCAAGAGTTCCACTCTTGATGGAAGGAAAACATCCTGGAAGTTAGGACCCAATGCCCCCAGCACCTGATGCATAACGACACTATCACTGAGTACAGGCACGGGGTAGGTAGCCACATAGTTGACCTACAGTGGGGCAGATACAATGGGTGGATAAAAACCAGGAAGGGATGATGGTGGGCCAGTTGCCACATCAGGACCAAAGAATGAAAGATGATCAATGGTCACGATCTATCCTTCATGTGGAAAATAGACCACATGGAAAAGGGAGGAGACAAGCACTCCCATGGCATAGGTGTAATCGTGCCCCAAGAGTAGATTGAAGTCCAAGGGGCCTGGAACAACCATCACGTCCATATGGACAGTTTTACCTCCCAAAGTAACAGGTAACCTTGGAAGGATCACTAACGGTTGACTAGTTCTTATGTTAAATGCCAACAGATTCTGCGTAACAGGCATAAGCGGTGATGAACCGAAAGCTTGCCAAGTAGTTGAGGATAGAACACTAACAGACGTGCCTTCATCTATAACAGTGCTAGGTATGACCAGACTAAAAGCCTGTACCGTTATCTCAAAAGGCACATAAGACAGAAGGCGGCATCCTGCAAATCGACTCCAATCGAAGGAAGTGACCAAACTACTTGGAGGGGCTACCATGAAACTAAGATGGTCTTCCCCTGGTGTTACGGAAGAAGAAGGAGCATCGTCCATGACCTCCATCTCGAAGGAGGGAGGAGTATCCTCTAGGACCTCCATCACGAGAGGCGGAGGAGCCGCTTCTTGAGATATAGGGATAGGAGAATCTTTCTCCAAGTCCAAGGAATCTGTAGAAACAAGAATAACATGAGGGGTGTGAGATCCACTCTCAACGGAAAAGACCTGGTGCACCACAAACGGGGCTAGCTCAACCGATCCCATGACAAATAGTTGGTCGGGAATAGATTCCTGAATTTGAATTTCCGAGGGAGCGGGATCGACCAAGTATGACTCTTGACCAATCATGGCATCAGCTGGTGGAAGACTCAAAGAAAGTTGTTTGTAACCAGCCGAAAGGCACAGTGCAGAAATAGTCGAGTTTCCAAAACTCTCTTGGCTTCATCCATATATGGACAAAGGTGAATGGCATGGTGCCCTTCACACAACTTACAGGGATTGGTGAGCTTACCCTGCTTCTTAAGAGTTTTACCAGCACTAGCTGAAGACTTGCCCCCAACCTGACTCCCGGAAGCCAAAGGCAATGACGGACGACCATTGGACCATGCTTCGAGCACCTTGGGAATGCCAGGGCAATCTCGAAGAAGATGGTTTCCCTGGCACAACATGCAAGGGAATTTGACTTTCCGCAAAGGGTTGGAAGGTTTATCGATGGATGGTTTCTTAGGCGCAGTAGCCACAGAGATAGCCTCTCCTTTATCTAACTTCTTCTTCGTTCTCTTCTTCTTCTTCTTCTTAGCCACTTGGTTACTCAAATACAGACTTTCACCAAGCGAAGTAGAAGAGGAGGACGCAGAAACAGGCGAAGAAGGGGAGAGGTCCACCTTGGAATCAACATGTTGTTGTTCAGGCGGAGGAGACGGTTGAATAGTAGCCGGGACATTTGGGACCATAGAGATTGTAAACAACCAAACAGGCAACCCAACGGTTAACCCAGGAAGGGACAACGTTGCCATGTAAGGAGCACCAACATTCCCAAAAGGAGGAAAATGACCAGGATTCCCATCGGAGGGGATTCCTTGGTTGGTGAAATCTGGAAAAGTTGCCATCGGAAACGACCCAAAACAACACCCTAACGAAACTAACTTTAATCGGGAATATTTCGTGGGCAGTTAATTTTTAAAACATTGAAACAAAAATCTATCATTTCATATTTTAAGAGTCAAGAAACAGGAAAAAGGTGACTCTATCACTTTCAGTTTGGAAACAAGCGTGAAAGGACAAGCGCTTGATGATCTTTTCAAATTTAGGGAGTCAGTAAAGATCAAACTGACTTCTCTGGAACTCTAGGCAAGAGGATGTACCAGATATCCGTGAACTGCAATATACACCTTGGTTCAAAAATGAAAGAGAAATCAACCAAGGACTTGGCGTACGTGCAGGAAATCTCCCCGAATACTGTGTCCGGTGTATCACGGGTATAAGGCGGCAGACTCGACTTCCTGCAGATAAAGGATAGCAACCTATTGGGGTCTCCCTTTATATACGCGACGGTACGGGGAGCATAAGTCCGTACTAGCGTTGTCTAAAGCCAAGAGGTGAACGATAGCTACTAGGTTTAACAACGTCGGAACACGTCTCTAGCCTAGACCTCTAAATATTTCGTTAATGTTTCAATGCTGCCTTAAGGTAAATTGAATAAATCTTAGTGTTGATCTTCAATTATGTCTCGGTTTCAGGGCCCTACCATATGTCATCTGACAATCTCCTATATGCAACTAAATGACAAAAGAAATATTTCAATTCGATGAATGCTATCTAGTTAAGGGAAGATTTTCAAAAAATGATGCAACAAACAACAACACTGCAAATGAAATTTTTCCAAACTAGATGACTTTCACTATCCAAAAGTAATTTCAAACATTTAACGATGCGAATAATGCAATGTAATCTATGCAAAATCCTCTTTTTCGAAACCTATGCAATTGTAATCTATGCACAATTTCCTTTTTTTTCCAAATGATAAGAATGCACTCAATGCATTTTTCGATGAAATGAGAATCTACTTAATGCATGCTTTTAATGAAAGAGAATGCACTCAAAGTGATTTTTAGCTTTCAATCATTAAACAATGTGATCTAAGTTCAATGATAAATCTCAAAAATAATTTTCAATGCAATGTGATCTAATGCATTTTAACGAAAATGACACTTTGAGATGAAAACTAAATAAACGCAAATCTTCTTAATGAAAGATGAAGGAAAAAGGGATGCAAAACCACACTAAGAATGCAATCGTTGTTTCAAAGACTTTGTAATGAAATCCCTCAAAAGGTGACAAGACATATGAGGTCAAACACAAAGAGGACTTCCAAAGAAAGAGATCAAAACAAGGCATTCATTCCCTTTTACATCAAGAAATCATGGAAAGAAGACATTCCAAATAATGAGCAATGTGATCTATGCTCATACAGGGAAAATACCGGAAGGGAAAGACACACTGGTGAAGGATTTAGGGAAAAAGTCTAAATTTTCATACACCCTGAAATTGGCACGACTTTGTCATTGACAACTAGCGCCAACTTGCACGACTTGCTCACTGACAACTAGCGCCAATGCCCGATTGGCGTGGGCTGCTAACTGACAACAAGCGCCAACGCCTGCAAATGAAAAAACAAAGAATTTCTCCCAACCAAGACCAGACTCACCACTTCAAGCAGAATCTCCAAGACTCAAATGAACCATGTAATCTAGGCTCAAAGAGAGACAAAGCGGAATTCGAATGAAGAAGAAGCCAATCACTCAAATAATGTAATAAAATGATAAACAACCACTAAACGAATGCAGAGAAGCAATCATAAGGTTGACTGAATAGATAGAAACCACAAACTCCCAAGGGAGGCTCGATGCACAATATCACCTAGACGCCCTAGGGCTAGAATGCAAAATCGATAGAAACGAGCAAACAACAAAAGGATGAAGGTCACAGTCAGTCAAACAAGGCTCCAGAACACTCAGGCAGTCGAAAAAAAAATACCAAAGACACTAATCAAGCTCAGGAAGCTCAGAACAGAGCAAACCCTAGTACCTCACAGGATTGGTGCGACTGTGAGGATGAAACTAGCGCCAGAAACGAATTGGCGCGGGTAATACACTGGCAACCTGCGCCAATGGGTGCGACTGTCAAGCTGTAAAGCGTGCTAGTAGAGTTTGCTATGGAAAAAAAAAAAAAACACTCCAATAAGCAGACCAGTGATGATCAAGCTGACCAAAAGCCAAAATCACAAAAAGAGCCAGCCAAAAGAGCCGATCAAGCAAGCAGAATCGAGAAACAACCAAAAAGAAAAGACAATACTCCAAGTGTTCAGTTCATAAACTAAACCAGAGATTGACTGAAGCAGCTTTGATCTACTTCTCTAATGCAGAGCAATAGCATTTCGAAGGCTATCTGGCTAACTTTAGGCTCCGTCTGTAGCTTACAAAGAAAAACAACAACAAGCTAGACGATCCCCAATTGAGTCGTCAATTTGTTGTGGAAGTAAATCACCTCTGTGGACAAAGGTGATCCCTACTAACCCAGATCGGGTCTAGCAACAATCGTCACAGGCTATAGTGCAGGTTCCTAATTGCAAATAAACCAACTAGCAATGAAGGCTTACCTAGAATCCAACGCTGTCGCTTGTAGAGAAAGTAGCGCTCCCATTCCTTAGCTCTGGCAGATCACGATCCTCATGATCTCTATGACTGGACACCTGCACACGCAAGAAACAAAACAAAAACAAGCATAAAATCCCGTATATGCAACTATATGTCAGTGTGAGAATACATAACTCATTATCATAATCAACAACAAGAGTGGAACCATAACTAATAGTCGCTTATCATTAATCAATCAAAGAAGAATACAACCATAGCTTTGACGTTGAATTCTCCTTCGGAGGGTTGCCAGTGGAACACGTCTCGAAAAATCCTGTCGGGGATGGGACAAACCTCTCTCTTCGGATGTATCGACAATAATCTCCTTGCTTAGATTTGGCCTTAAGAGAATGAATCAAGGCTCTTGCAGCATAAGGCTCTTATGGCTCTTGGGAACTTGGAGACTCAACCATTCAGCCCCTTCATCAATGGATGAAGGCTATATTTATAGAGGAGAGGAGGAGGTTGGGATCCCTACAATAGTGGAAGGGAGGCCTTATCCCTTTGGAGGTTCCCCATAAGGTGGAAACAAGAGGCCAAAGGAGGAAGGCTGTGGTTATTCAGTCGAAACCACTCCTGATGACTCATCCACGAAGTTGTTGTAATCGAAACTTCGCCTCTTTTTTTAAAAAAATTTCCAAAAGCAGATTGGCACGGGTGCTTAACTGGGACAGAGCGCCAATTGGCGTGGGCTCAGTGTTAATTTTCCTCATTGGTGCGAGTACATAACGGGCTACCAGCGCCAAGGCAAAAACATGTGTTTTTAGGGGTCTGCTCAGGAAATGATCAACAGAAGGAATGTTTTCCTCATGGAAAGGGATGCAATGATGATATTTTCAAGGCATGACATTGCTTATGGGTCACAGAAACGACCCTCCAATGGGCGAGATGGGGATTGCAGGGACGGTGAAAAATTACTGTGTAACAGTGTGGGAACGCGAGTCAGTTGTGGTGGATGAAAACAGGCCTCCCGTGGTGGTGGAAGTGTAAGGTCACAACAAACGCATCATCGAGGTGGTGGACAACAAGGAGGAACAACTAACTGGGGAACTTGTAGGCGTGTAGCTCCCAACCCGCGGTAAATTCAACATTGTTTTCTAGAAAACTGTCGGGACCTAATTCAAACTCTGATGGATCGGGTGGACGTAGCAGAATGGGTTCGTAGGGAGGAGCATGTTGAGTTTATGGCCACTTTGGATAGGATACACTACTTCCAGTGCCTAGTCAAGGAGAAATTATTGGTGGTGGTCTAGCGAGGCCAAAACCACCTTGTAGAAAAAGTGGAAAAGTTGGACACTTGGCTCGCACACTTCTAAGGGCATGTCCATTGCAACTTCCATCCACCATCCCCTCTAGGAACAACCCTAGAAAACCCAGCTTCCATTATGTCGGATGACTAGTATGCTCTCATGTATTTTTATGTATTACATGTATTTTGGTGTCTTTGACCCTCTCATTTATGGATGTTGTCCTTAGCCTCATTTTTGTATTTTTTTCACTTGTTGCAAACATTCGTGAACAACCCCAGTCAGGGTGAGACCACCTGTTTTTTGAGTTGTTGGTTAATGTACATATTTTTCACCATATGAATTAATATCGATTTACAAAAAGAAATGTTATGTTTATCTATTCATTAAATGTAAATATGAAGATTTGACCTTAGATTTAAAACAAGAGTCACACTTTTAACATAAATCAATGAAGTTTAATGATTAAATGTTATGGCCAAAGAAATATAAATATAAATATTAATTTGACTATCTAAATATTACCTTTACTAAAACTATAATGAAGGCATTAGTGTAAAGTAGATAGATATTGATACATGCAATTATTTTAATTGTAGATGAATCCATCTACAGTGTTAAACTTTAGAGACAAAAGAGTATTCGGAATTTTAACACTGTATCAAAGACCCCTTTTTCTCTAATTCTTAACACTGTAGATGGATTCAGAGACTCGTTTAGTGAAATGTAACACTTCAGTATCAAAATTGCAAATTTTCATTTATGGAGTGACACAATTAAAAATTACTAACATAAATGACTAATTGATATACTTTTTGTACTTGTTATTTGGTCATATTTTTTTCTTGGACTATAATGGTCATTTGTATTAATCATTATTAATTTTGTCACTTATTATCCAGTCATATATTTTAATCCTAGACTAAATTAGTTATTTAAGTTAGTCACTTTTAGTTTAGTAATTTATTATCTAGTCGCATATTTTATCCCTAGACTAAATTAGTGATTTAAGTTAGTCGCTTTTAGTTTAGTCACTTATTATCTAGTCGTATATTTAATCCCTGGACTAGGTTGGTCATTTAAGTTAGTCATTTTTAGTTCAGTCACTCAAAATTTCTCAAATTTAGTAGTATTTCACTTGAAATAATTGCAGTGACTAACTTTTTTAGTCACCTAGTCATTAATTTCATCATTTTCTACTAGTGAATCAGGGTCAGTTATTTCAAGTTTATTTCAGTTAAACTAGTTCTAACTGTTGGAGGATCTAGTGGAAGGTCAGTTGTGTAGTGGGACTTCAGTCTAACTCAGTGATAATCCCATCTATGGTGGAGATTCCAAGGCAATGCACAATTAATTATATACTATATTGAGTGTACACGAATTGTATTGATAAGGTGATCAACCCTAGAAAATTGCACAAGCATTTTAGAGGAATTTCCTAAATAATAGGGGCCTAATTCCCCAGGACTTACACAAGGAAATAGGAGCTCAAGTAGAGGCAGAAATTGACTAAGTTTTGGTCAGAGCTTCTCAGTGAGCGGAGAGATAGGTTATTCACTTATAGGTTGTGCTTAGAACGAGAAAACAATTGTAATAAATCTTTATTCATCTAATTTAATGCAAGCAGACATAAGGGATTTTTAGCAATTTCTTTCCCCTGGAAAAATACTATGTTCATGTGTGTTATTTATCATTGCATGTTTGTGATTGATGTTCTACATTATGAATTGAATTCCACATAGCAGTAGAGTAGGATTATGTCTTGTGATTTAGATTAACATCACATAAGAGTAAGAGTGTAAGTGTCTGTCAGGGAGTGTAAGTGAATTTCAGGTGTCCCATGGACAAATTGTGTTGGGAGAATTTCATAATAGGAATTGTAGGAGGAAATACTATGATTGTTAAAAGGGGATGGAAAAATCAGTTTCAGACAAAGGGAGACTTTGGGCTAGACACAACACTATTTTTTCAATGACTTGGTTGGGTTCCCAAGTCGCAAACAAAGTAAGGTTATCTATGAGGGCATGAAAACTAGTGAGTTCTGAGGTGTGTAGGGAATCCTAGGAAGTCTTAACACATGCTAGAAAGTTCCAAGGAATTTTAGGCATTCCAAGATGTTTAGGTGCTAGGGCGTGGTGCCAACGTAGGCTAGGGAGTGCCAGGGAAATGGAAGGGAGGAATAGTTTCAATTGGATGGAAATGAATGAATAAGAGTGTGTGATAGGGAGTGTTATAAAGTTCTAGGAGTGCTAGGGAGGGAGTGAAAAGGCATGATAGGAAGTGCCAAGGCATGATAGAGTGTTAGGAAAGCATGCCAATATGTTCCAAGTTCCAGGTTTTGCCAATGTGTGCCAAGGAGTGTTATGGAGTGCTAGAGAAACACAAGGGAGCACTAATATGTCATGATGCATGGAAATGAATGAATAAGAGTGTGTGATAGGGAGTATCAATGAGTTCAAAGTGTGTTAAGGAGGAGTGACAAGGAATTGTTGGCAGTGCTCAGGAATGTTAGAGTGTTAGGGCATGATGCGGCCAAGAAGTGCCAACGCATGCAAGGAAGTGTTAACTTGGATTACCGTGGAAACACAAGGGAGCACTACGTCAAAATGCATGGAAAGGAAAAAATAAGAGTTTGTGATTGGAAGTGTCATTAAGTTATAGGCGTGCTAAGGAGGGAGTGACAAGGTATGTTAGGCAGTGTTAAGGCATTCTAGAGGCCAGGGCGACATGCTAAGATTTTCTAGGTGCTAGGGTGTACCAACACGTGCCAAGGAGTGCTAAGGAATGTTATGGAAACACAAGGAAGCACGAGGTAAAAATGCATGGAAGATCGAAATGAATGAATAAGAGTTTGTGACTGGGAGTGTCAATGAGCTCTAGGTGTACTAAGGAGAGAGTGACAAGGTATGCTAGGTAGTGCCAAGGAATGCTAGAGTGCTAGGGCGACATGCCGAGATGTGCTAGGTGTTAGGGTGTGCCAATGCATGATAGGGAGTGTTATGGAATTAACACAAGGAAGCACTATATAAAAATGCATGGAAATGAACGAATAAGAGTGTGTGATAGGGAGTGTCAATGAGTTATAGGTGTGTCAATGAGTTATAGGTGTGTTAAGGAGGGAGTGACAAGGTTATATGCTAGGTAGTTCCAAGGTATGCTAAACTATATCAAGGCATGTCAGGAAGTGCTAGGGTGTGTTAGGGTGTGTAAAAGCATGCTAAGGAATGTAGGGGATGATAACACATGCCACATAGTGCCAAGGCATTTAAGACATGTGAGGTGCTATGATATTTCAATATATAAATTTTGTTGCTTAGTTTTTTTACAACCACATTTGGATGCGATGAGCCTTGTCTTGGTAACTTGTCAAGTGGGATGGGTTGAGACTGGACATGAGTAGCCTAAGATGAGTTACATGTAATTCTTAGGTGAAAAAGGCATATGTTGAATTTCCACGACATATGAGAATTTGGTTTTGGTCTTAGAATATTTGATGCAAACACACTCAAGTGCCACAACAAATCTACTTTTCACAACGAAATATACACACATTAGGGAATCAACTAGTGCACATGACAATTATTAACTTTTTCAAACCGTTCTTCGTTATATTACAAACTATAATAGAATAGGTTGGAGCTCTTGTGCCAGGGATCATGGCCCTTTACAATAAAACTGATACAAGGAATACAACTAGGGCTTGGTGTTAGTCTTTTGATAACCAATATACCTCCAACAAGACAACACTTTAACAACTTTTTGATGGAAGCCACACATAGCCCTTTCAATCCACATGTCCTGAACATGACATCTGGTAGGTCCTCTTGCCTCCCATTATGAAACTCCTCAAATTTCCTCTATCAATGATCAAATCCTAATCATTGTATAAATAGAATTTAGTTGGATTCATTTGTATCATCACTTGACTTGGGATCTCTCTGTCTTTAGAGAACTTCACATTTTTCCTTGGAGGACTATTTTGGATGATGGATGCATTTTGATGTATGGATTTGGGATATTTTTATGTGGATATTTGTTTTTTCAAATGTGAAGCTGGCTGGATATACTCTCTAACATTGTGAGTGAAAATTTAACCCTATTCTTCTTGTTGTTTCATACTATTGAATTTCACTATAACTAGGGCTAATTGTTGCATGATGGAAATGTGGAATTATGTGTCTATTTAGCTTATTTAATGTATGGGCCATTGTTAGATGAATGAAATGTCTTAGAGATCATTTTATCTTAATAATATTGCACCATTTGTATGAAGTATAAATGCTTTAAGGTCACTTTTCGTATTCCTCTAACATTGGACAAAGTTGACTTTCTGGGCCTCCTTAATCAAGAAACCAAATTCTTGTTCATTATCATCCCTGAATCCATATCCCCAAGTGAATTATGCACTAGTCCCTCAAAAAGGGTGATGATTTCCCCCCCTTTTTTCACAATTTTCCACTTTTCCCTAGGTCTAGCCCCATTATGTCACCTAGGGAATCAATTTTCCAGGAATCTAGCTAGAGGAAAAATTCGATCTCCTAGAGGCAACTACGTTGGTGGGTCCCCTCACTCTCCTCAAAATTTGGGCCAATTACAATTGTGGAATCTCCAGATACCTCAAGCCCTAGCTCTAGGATCAAGTTTTTCCTAGGTGTTCCCAAGGCTAGAACCTAGTAGGATCAATTTGACCCATCAAAGTAAAAACTCTTGCCTAATCCTTTCCCCTCACATTGTCCAGGATAGGAACATAATTCGTTGCTAAATTCCATCCCCGAACCTTGGTTGGGTCCACTTGGCCCCGTGTGGTCCCATTTGGTGTCAAAGGCCTTTCATCAAGGACCGTTTGGGAATCCAAGTTCCCAAAGGATTTTATGGATTGATAACTTCCTTCATAAGTCTTATTCTTCTCCCTCAAACCTTCAATCCCCCTCCTCTCTCCCTATAAGATCAAGTCCCTTGCTTAAAAGGCAAGCAAGTCCCACTCTTTATTATATCTTAGGGAAAGGGTTTCTAGGGCTAGTGAACTAGGGCTAGGGCTAGTTGGCTGGCCCACTTGACTGCTACTTTATTCCTTCAAAGTCTGCACATTCTTAGGCCCTATACACCTGCCCTTCTACCAATCTTGTTGTCCTTCACAAGTACAAGAGTTAGGGCTCTTCTTTGACAATAACCTAACAAACCTCCAACTGTACTTGGACTACCATCAATCTGCCCAACCACAGTCAATTATATGTACTGATCTAGGGCCCACAATATTGTCTTCATCTATGGATCTTCAAATATTACACCTAACAATGGTTTGAGTCCTCTCAAAATCATTGTTCTTGTGTATCGACAATTTGATATTTGTTTTCCAATCTATGAAAAAATATGAGCTACTCCTCTTATCATCCTTTTAACAATCTGTAGATGACTGAACTAGGGTCACAAATCAGCCACTAACAGTCCATTGACTAATTTTTTATAGTTTGCTTTAGATCTTTGCCTAAAACTCTCTGGATATTCCACCAAAATCAACTCCTCTGCATGTCAATCCATTCTTCATATGGCACATTTATTCTGCATGCCCAATCTTATGCTCAGGTTCCACCCTCCTTTGGATCTGTTATCTCCACACATACTGAATCTGCAAACCATCCTCCATATCTGTGATCTATATTGAAAAAATAAACCTCGCTCTAAGGGTCACAACCACTCTTCTTCTACGCAAATTTGTCATAGTCTTAAGGGCACACCTTATGAACTAAACATGCTAGGAAACTATCCTAACTAGGGCACTATACTTATGTACTTCTAATTGTTGTAGAACAAACCCTATCCACCCATAGAAAAAACCACGACTCTTGCCTCCATAAGAGACTCGACCTAGCTCATATGGATCCATAGATTTTGGGCATTTCTTTGACTGAATCTTGACATGAACTTTAGACCTAAATGTCGACCCTCAAACTAGGGTTACCTCAGTCAATATTATGCTTGCATTTACTTATGTTCTGGCTCTAATTTACAATGCAAGCCCTCCTCCATTTATGTTGGTCTTATCACAGACATTGCAACCTACTAACCACCACAAGACAAGATCGTATCAAGCCTCTCTTTTATTTCATGTATAAAATATAACCAACGGGATTCAATATGATCTTGTAATGTACTAAAACAAGATATTGAATCCTTCCTACAATTTTCGGAAATAAAAGTCGATCGCACAATCACATATAAGTAAGAGAAAGAAATTATCAATCACACAACAAAAAATGTATCTGGGGAAAGAAACTACTCAAAACCCCTCTATCTCTATTGTGTATTAAGTCAAGGAATCATGAAACAATAAAATGCTTAATCTCTCATGAGATTCTCCAGCACTCTGCCAATTGTCTCCTACTGATCTAGGAAAAATCGGTTTAGTACATAGCCAATTGTCAACCTTCCTTTAGACTACCTTGCTCACGCAATTCCTAGGGAATTAGATCCCTATTAATTAGGAAAATCAACCTTCCTTGATTGCATAGTCCATCATGTCATCCCAATAATTTTATAATTGCACATGGGAAATTTTGTATAAATACAGCTGATAGTTATGTTCCCTTTAACCTTTGTCTCAACAAGGTCTTCCTTGGAACTGACATACATGAAACTATTAATAACGAATTATCAGTTATCTTATTGATCGATCACTCATTGTGAATTAAATCTAATTTAATTCAGTGGAGCTCTCACTAGCTCTTCACTCAGTTATAGCTAGTTAAACTAATTTCAACTCAATTAATTGAGCTAACTAATTCACACCTACATCCCATTAATGCATCAACTGCAACTGAACCCCAAAAATATTAGAATCCCTCTAGATGCCTCATCTTAGACCCTCATGATCTGGACATATGTAGAAACACAATAAAATACATGAATAAACATAAACATAGAGATGCAGTAGGAATAACACTTCATTTCATTAATATCAAACACTGAAAAATTCTTACAGACAGAATGGAATACAAACTAGCTCGGATGATGGTAGATTATCTCTAAGAAGAGATGTGGTGGCTGCATGCCTCTAAACTATGTTACAATCAGGCTCAAGGGATTTTTTATTATTGAAAAATAATAGAAAACCTTAACCTGAGGAGATGTAACACTAAGAGTTTATGGGCCCCATTGGGGGTAGTTGGGCATCCAACTTCCAGGGGTCGTAACTTGGTCATATGATCTCTATTTGACGCAAATGATACCTAGTTAGAAAGATCTCTCCAAGGACTACAAACAATAATGTGATTTTGATGAAATCACTAAAAGTTTCATGCCCGAAAAACGTCATTTGGGGCCTCAAAACGGCTCTGGAAGTTCAAGACCCGAAAAACTAACAAAAATAGTAAATTGTGCTATAATTAAGGAAGAATAGGCGGGTGGCCACCAATATCCACCTTGATCTCCTTAACTCGAATTTATTGAGCTAAATCAGTCATCATGACTTAGTTAACTCACCCAAGTTGTTATGAGATGAAATTACAATTTATTGTCCAATTTATTTAATGGAAAAATAAATTAGACGCCTCACATTCCTCACTCCTGGTACATTAAAATTCCTCACCAGTGTGGGTGCATTTTATTTTTGTCCTTTCTTGTTGCCAATTTCACTGTTTCTTGTTGCAAATTTCAAAACTCCCTCTCAACAAGAAAGGAATTCAATCTATCTCGATCCAGTACCTTTGGAATTCTTCACGCAACACTTCTCTAGTGTTGTTTGCACCTGCAAATCCTAAAAATGAATAGTCTTTGAACAACTAAATCAATATAATTCATTTGGCATCAGAGTCTCCTGAATGCTGCTAGCTACTGCACTTGTCTACTGGACTCTCTGCGCTGCTGCTAACATCTACATCCGTGCCCTTTGCACTATTGCCAACTCTGATCTGCGCTCTAGTATCTGACATCTGTCACTCTGATTTTTTTCTTCCTGACATCTAACTGCATCAATCTAACTGATCCTTCCTGCTATTGTTGTACTGTAGAATCCTCATAGCTAGGTTCGGTCCATGAAACACACCATCTCAATGGACCCTACCCAAATTCTTATCTTGGGATTATGTCTAGACATCACCCCACCTTTCACCTGCAGGTATGGTTGTATGTGCTCCCTTTTCCTATCTAGCTCGAAATTTCCCCCTCATGGAGGTCTCTACTTGAGTGGATGCTTCCACTTGGTCTCCTCTCTACCTCTTCAATTGTGGCTGCGCCACAACCTTCTGAGACTGCTTGTAAGGTTGCATGTTGAGAGGTAATTTGTACTCCCTCTCAACAGCCAAGTCTCTAACCTTTTCTTTGCTCCTCAAAGCTTTGCATGCATTTGGTACCTTAAGTGCATATAGGTTCTTGACTTGCGCACATTGTAATTGTCCCACTATTACAAAATTTTCTAAAAAAGAGTTGATTTAAAATCGACAATATCTCCCTCATTCGAGCTCCGAATTTATTTTCCATTTGGGTAGTTTTTCGCAAGGAGTCCAAATATGATATATATATATTTTTTTTTACACCAAAATCTTCAGATATTCTTTGCAAACTCGTCGCCCAAAAAAATCCTGCTCTAATACCATGTATAAAATTTAACCAATGAGATTCAATCTGATCTTGTAATGTACTAAAAAAAGATACTGAATCCTTCCTACAATTTTCGGAAACAAAACACATTCGCACAATCACATATAAGTAGGATAAATAAATTGTCAATCACACAACACAAGATGTATTTGGGGAAATCGACTGCTCAAAACTGCTTTATCTCTATTGTGTATTAAGTTAAGGAATCATGAAACAATACAATGCTTAATCTCTCATGAGATTCTCCAGCACTTTGCCAATTGTCTCCTGCTGATCCAGGAAAAATTGGTCTAGTACTTAACCAATTCTAAACCTTCCTTTAGCCTGCCTTTCTCATGCAATTCCTAGGGAATTATCTCCCTATTAATTAGGAAAATCAGTCTTCCTTGATTGCACGATCCATCATGGCATCCCAATGATTTTATAATTGCACATGGGAAATTTTGTATAAATACAACTAATAGTTATGTTCCCTTTAACCTCTGCCTCAACTGGGTCTTCCTCGGTACTGGCTTGCATGCAACTATTGATAGTGAATTATCAGTTATCTGATTGATCACTCATTGTGAATGAAATCTAATTTAATTCACTGGCTGACCTTTCACTAGCTCATCACTTAGTTATAACTATTTAAATCGATTTTAACTCATTAAATTGAGTTAACTAATTCACACCTGCACCCCACTAATGCATCAACTGCAACTGGACCCCAAAAATATTAGATTTATCCCTTTACATGCCTCATCTTAGACCCTCAACTCAAATTTCTTGAGCTAACTCAATCATCATGACTTAGTTAACTGACACAAGTTGTTATGAGACGAAATTACAATTTATTGTCCAATTTATTTAAGGGAAAAATAAATTAGACGCCCCACATTCCTCACTCCTGGTGCATCAAAATTCCTCACTAGTGTGGGTGCCTATTTTTTTTGTCCTTTCTGGTTTCTAATTTCAATGTTTCTTGTTGCAAATTTTAACATTTTCGAATTTGATGTGGCCTTCACACAAAACACCATTGAAATCACATGCCCAAATTCTCATGAGAAACCTCTCTTAAGCTCGATCTGCCATAAGAGAACCAACAATATGCCATCCTACTTCCTAGCTAGAACCGACCATTAAGTTATGCAACATTCTTGTGAACCCTCACATGATGATCTTTATCTTGGAGGATGACCATGGCCTCCCTTTAGCAACCCTTACTCGGCCCTCTTAATCGACCTACTTTAGGACTACATCTCTATTCGCCCCCTTGATCAAATGAGCTCCTTCTCACTTGATGTTATTTCCTTCATCCTAAGGCCTCCTTAAATTATTTTTCTGAGACCTCTTAGGAACCCTCTAGAACTTACGAGTTTTATCCACTTAGACCTTAAGAAATATCAATTTTCCTTTTTAATTTTATTTTATATTTTAAACCCCATCTTGGGTCCAAAATCCCTTTTCTTGGCTTCTTTGCCCACAAAGCCTTTTGTGACCAAACTCACACAAACCCATCTCACTAGGCTTGTGGAGTACCTCCCAAGCTACACAATTCAACAACATAGTCTAGTTGTAGTAACCGTAACTTGGTCAAGCTCTTGTAGTCAAGTGAGGTCTTAGTTGGGTTCCCAAGTTGCAAATTAAGTAAGGGTAGTTTTTAGGGCATGATATCTTATAGGGAGGGTCAATGAATGCACATTGGGAATGAAAAGGCATGCTAAAACATGTCGGACAATATCAATGCATGTTGAAGAGTGTTAGGGAGTGTCGGGGCATATCAAGGGATAACTAGGTCAAAATGCATGGAAAGGAACAAATAAGAGTGTGTGGCAAAGAGTGTCAATGAATTCAAGTGTGCTAAGGATGAAGTGTGTTAGGAGAAGTTCATAATATGATTTATAGGAGGTTGCAAGCCTACAATTGTTATATGGGGCTCAACATAGCAGTTTTAGACAAAAGGAGATCATTTTGTGCTAGGCACAACATTGTTTTGACTTTAGCTATTTTTTTATATGAGATGTGGCAGACTTTGGCTACATGCTCATGCTTTAAAATATTCTAGAAAATTGCATATTGTACATTTTTGTGTATAAGTTTCGGGGCACTCGACCTATGTTAGCTTATATCTTGTGTGCCTTATGCATCTTGTGGTTCTTGCAAACTCTCAGTTAATGTTCTACTATTTATATGAACTGAACATACATGTGAAATATTTCCTATTTAAGATATGTTGCTTAGTTGTTTTATGGCCATGGATAGATCATGTGATCCTTGTCTCGGTAAATAGTTAAGTGGGACAAGTTGAGCTTGGACATGAGTGGCATAAGATGAGTTATAGGCAGTTCTTAGGTGAACAAGGCACAATGTACTTGTAGTAGGTGCAATTGGTCAAGTTGTTGTGGTTGAAGAAAGCCAATATTGTCACATGAACTGCAGTAGCCAAGGAATTTATTGGGTTCCCAAGTCGTGAAAAAATGTAAAGGCTAGTTGTGAGGACATGAGTGCCAAGGCATGCTAGGGAATGCTAAGATGTGTCAGATAGTGTGAAGGCATGTCAAACATGCTAAGATGTGCCAAGTGATAAGGCATGCCAAGATGTACAAGGGTGTGTCAATGCGTGCTAGGGACTGTTAAGGAAAAAAAAGGGAGAAACAAGTTAAACTACAAGTAAATGAACACATGAGAGGGTTAATAAGTCATCAATTTACCTTTTCCAAGAGGGGCATGCTAGGCACACCAACACTAGGCACAAATAGGTGCCAAGGGCAAAGTATTAGTGCATTCTAAGTGCCAAGTCTTCCTTTATTGCTTCTCCTATACTTTCCAACAGTTGATCTAAAATAAATTTAATATTAAACCATGCCAAATCATACCAAGGCATGTCAACATATTCCATACATGCATGCTATGAAGTGGAAGGGAATGTTGAAGAGTGCTAAGGTGTGCTAGAGAGTGCTAATGCATGTTGAGGAGTGTTAAGGAGTAATAGGACAAAACATTAAGGGAGCACTAGGTCAAAATTCATGGAAGTTAATGAATATGAGGAACATGTGCCAGGGACTAGTGTTAATGAGTGCTAGTTTTCATGCCAAGGTATGCTAAGGATTGGTAAGGCATGCTAGGGAATATTAAGGCAGGTTAAGAAGTCTCAAAGTGTGCTTGGGAGTTCCAAGGTATGCTAATTATATGTTCCAAATAGTGCCAAGATATGCCAATACATGCCATGTGCTAAGGATGTGCAGGGTGCCAAGGTATGTCAATATGTGTCAAGAAGTCTCAAGGAAACAAAAAGGAAGAACCAATAAGGGGGTTAATAAGTCAGGACTTTATCTTTTTAAAAAGGGGCATGCTAGCCACACTAATAATAGGTCCCAATACATGCCAAGGGGAATTGTGTGTCAAGTGCTAATGTATGTCGATGCATTTAACCAAGGTGTTCCAGGGCATGCTAGGGAGTAAATGCATGCCAACACATGCTAGGAGAGTTCTATGTTGTGCTAGTGCATGCCACCATGTACTTGGGCATCAGTTCATGAAAAGATGTTCCAAGACATGCAAGGTGCTAAGAAATGTTAGTGTGTGCCAAAGCATTAATTTAAGGTGTGCCCACATTGTTGAGGAGTGTTAGGTCTTTCTCATTAATAGAATTGGCAGAGCTTGATTATGTATTAAATAATATATTTCCTACACACACTGGTGGGACTTTATCTAAAGGGAATTTTTTAGATAATAAACTTAATAGATATGAATCATGAGTTGACTCATAGGAAAACGCTATTCAACTAGTCATTACTTGAGGGAAATGATACACACTAATTACTTCTTAAAAAACTGACTCACTCTAACCACTATGGCCTTGGACATATTATAAAAAATACTCCACAATAATTGTATTAATTCGTTATCTTTTGACAAAAAATATATTAACACACACATAATGTCATAAAAAACTCATTGGAATGATCAATGGTGACGAACATTTTTTGACCTCACCAAAAGTAACAAAAAGAGCATCGGTGAGGGTAATTAAAAGTTCGTCACTAGAAGTGTCACCAAAGAGAATTAGCGATGGGCCTTTAACGAACCTCACCAAAAGTGTCATTGAAAATGGCTTTGGTGACAGACCTTAAAGAACCATCACTATATACACTTACAACGACACTTTTTTAAGGACCGTCACAATATGTGACATTGGTGACGGACCTTAAAGGTCCATCACAAGCATGACCCTCACCAATGTCATTTTTTCTTGTAGTGAGTGGAGTTTTACCATGACCCTTTGGAGAATGTGGAGGTGTTTATGAATGGGATGATGATGGTGAAGATGGTGGTGAGGATGGAGGTGAAGAGAAAGTGGATTTAAAGGTAGTTTGTCACCATTCCCTCCATTCCCTTTTGGAGGCTTGTCCCCATCTCCTTTTGGATGTTTATTTCCATTTCCCTTTGGAGGATTGGAGCTCTCACCTCACAACCTTGTATTCCTCTCTTCATATAGAACTTTCACCATTTGTGTCATGTAAAAAAATGATTTTTTGAAATCCTTTTCATCCTCTGACATATTTTCTGGCTCTCCTTCAGGTGCCATGATTGGTGAGGCTTTTGGTGAAACTTGAGGTGAAATTTTTGGTGGATATTATGGAAAATGTGCTCTCCTTGACCTGTCTTGAGGACTTTCTACCACAAGCTTTCGTTCGCGATGGTTTCGAGTCATTTCGAGCACTTTGAATTTTTAACATTTTATTGATCCACTGGATCAGTTTCTCACATAATGATTGCCAAGATTGAATTAGAAAATATAAATTGGAATTAAAATTAAAATTATCCTTAATATCGATGCACCCCCATCTCAATATTAAATATTGTTTCTAACACTTCCCACTCAATGATTCCATTTTGGCCAAATGGAGCTCCAAAATTTCATTTTTTGTTTGCATCTTATATATATTGGTCTGCATCAGGAAATTTTTTTTATTTAAGAGCACTAATTTATCTTGAACCTCAATGGTCCTCATTCCCCCTTGCCTGGTTAACAAAATTAATATGTAGTCCATTGTCATCATGGGGTATTCCATATGTCATCTGAATTATTCCTTCTCAGATCCATCCGACATCTTCATGATGATTCCAATGCCATAGTCCTCCTTTTCCCACATAAACTTTGATGAACTAGACCTGAGATGCTATTGAAATGGTGATGGATAACTGCGTCTTATAAAAAAAAATGTCCACCCCCATTGATTAATTAGTTTTCTCACCATCTTCAATGCAATTATCTACCTTGTACAGTGTATGTTTTAACCCTGTATAGAAATTTCCTACAAACGAATTCTTAAAAACATAAAATAAATAATGGAAATAACATAAACATGAAAAACATATACAGAGATATTTTTCCCTAGATCCCAAAACCAAGGCTACTAGATTTTTTTTTCATTATATTCCTTGCAATGTTACAATATATATATATATATATATATATATATGCCAAAGCATTCATAAACCCCAATCCATTAACCTTGGATTATAACATAACTGTAGTTCCCTTGACCAGATGTACAAAATACCATCATGCCACAAAACCATGTACAAAACCCATACAAAAAACCATAGGTAGGTCTGCCCACCTAATATAGGGTCCAAAATAAATTCTGGTCGTGGAAAGAATATAATGCACGCCCAACATGCAGTCTTAGACTCAGACATTCAATTTTTGGTTTAAACTCGCTGCAAATTCCTCCCATCACCATTAAGTTTGTGTACCTCGAGCATTCTTGCCTCACCTCGGATTTGGAAGTAACATTCCTTCGCATCCTCCCACATTTATCAAATATTAGAACTAGCGTCCAAATATCTCTAGCATTGCATGAGAAAACATGGTCTAGCTAGGTGGATGCATGAACCTGGATCCCATGAAAATGGAGTGGTTGCCGAAATGCTAAGGAAAGAGATTAAAGAATTGAAATACATGGAAATGGTCTGACATGAGGCCATTGTACCACCACCCAAATAATTACACCTTTATTACTACTTAAAATATTCAACGCACTTATACTCTGATTTATGCTTGGGATTTTTATGTTAATGGTTTATACACAGCACTTATATCGTCCTGAGCCAAGATCCTTTCTTCTAAGGAAGCTCTCGTATTTTTTAGTGCATCTTCTTCGGATTTGAGGTGCTACTGACGTGGTAGAGCTCGACAGTATCAAAATTTTCTATTTACAAGCTTATTATTTGTAGAATAGAGGATTGTACCTGATTAGAGTTATCTTTAAGTTTACACGCCTATTGGACAACAATCATCAAGTATCCATACATTGTTAACTGTCAAATTATTCTTGATATAGTCAATTCTAACCCTTTCCACAAAGCTATAAATTAAAATTCATTATTAGTAGCATGACCTGGAGCCCATGCATATTGTATCACTATTTAGTCGTCGGGGCGATAGATAACCCCTCCCGCTACTACCTCCCCTGGGTTGCCTCTCGATGCTCCATCGAAAGAGAGAATAGTGCCCTTTATTAATCATCCAAATTTGAAATTATTGATGATCCATTCTAATAGATATTTATTTTTTAACATATTGTTTATCCAGTATCCCTTCATTCGCTAAGATAAAACACCCTGTAAGAAACACCTCCAATAATCACATCTTCATAAAAACCACCCTGGCTTTCCTGCGCTGTGAGATAAAAAGAACCAAATTTGAATTAAATCTAGCTCATAAAACTAATTTCACCAAAATTTAAAACTATTTATTCATCCAAACGGAGATCAATTTCTCTCACTCATTCTTTGTCTTGATAATGAATCACAGTAGTGGGTTCGAAACGTCGACAGTAAATTCTACCTAATGTGATGGATTTGGAAAAAAACATTACTACAAAATAGAGATCGTGGAAGTTTGAAATCAAAAACATATGGTTTATGTATGAAGTTTCCAGCCTGAATAAGTTTGATCCATTCTCACTCACTTGGTGTCAGATCATCCAGTTCACCTAGATCATAACCGCGAGTGATGATAGATTCAAAAATAAATTGCATTTATTTAGTGGCCAGTGATGACATGTTTGGATGAACACCTTTGAATACTTATTTATTACATGAAATCCAGATTGACCAACACGTGAACTTAGGAAGAGTCATCCAAAACCTCATAGAAACTGAAGTGTATTTCCTTTACCAAGGAGATTTTGATTTCCAACCCTTGAACATATCTTCCCAATTGTCTGGGATGCTAGCTATATTGATGACATTTCCTCAGGTGGTTTTCCAAAATTATAATGTTAAGACACATTATAAAATGACATAAGGAATGTCTTCTTCAACCTTCTTACATAGAACACGTCGGGATGTGTTAATTTTGGCAGCTCAAGGACAAATTATCTCCTTTGGACAATCTTCCTCTTCAAGGAAGAACCCTACTATCCCTTAGAATAATTTAATTTGGTTAAGGAAAAACATATTTTAATATGGAAACCCCCATGTGCACAAAAAGGATAGGTCAGCCCAAAAGGAAATTTGACACCCTTGAATGGCTATAAATACAAGTCAAGAGCCCGTTATTTGGAGATTATAAATCATTCTTCTTTATTTTCTTTGTCTCGAATAGGTTTGAAGTTGGTTCGTGGAAGTTTGTTCTCTTAGGTTTTAAATTGCAGGGTCTGAAGCTCTCACATGTGATTAGGGTTTTTGGTTATTAGCTGCAGGGTTGCAACATGATATTTTCAGTTGCAACCAAATGAAAAAAATCTTATGCATGTGGTTAGAGCCTTTTAGCCACATGCACATCTCTCTCTCTGTGAAATTTGAACCTAGGGTTTTATTTTGACAGTTAACTGTAGTTGACTATAGATTCTGAAAGTTGATGACAGTTGATCATAGGCTAGTGAACAATGATTTTGTCTAGTACTATTGTTGGGTTCATCTTTGGGATATTTTTTGGCTTATTTTGCTGAATATTCTTGTGGATAAAGAATTGGATTATTGTACTCTCTCTTTGCTAAATCATTCAATGAAAATCTAATAAAAATAATATTTTGAGAGGGTTTTCTCCCTTGTGCAGTTTTTCCCTTGTCTTTAACCAATCTTGGTGTCTCTAAGTGTGAATGTTTTTCTTCTATTGTTGATGAGAGGCTTAGTATATAATCTCAAAAATTAAAGTGCTTAGAATTGATTTAAAATTGAATTACCGCGACCGACCCATCGTCAAGAATCCGACGCACTTAATTTCGTCGAAAATTGACTCCAGATGAAAAAGTTATAGCCTGCTAACTGCCATTCAGAACAGGAAAATTTAAAAAACAATTGCAGAATAGTGGCAGGTTGATGACATGGCAGCCCAGTCATCATGCAAGGAATATTCTTTAGTTTTTTCCTAGTGGCACTATGACAAGTGTCACAACAGGATTCGCCAGTTTGGGTTTGAGAAGGTGAAATTTCCCAATGTCCTCCAAGGTTGATTTTGGGTTCATGATGAATTATTATGTGTTGGAATTATTTTTTAATTATTAAGGTTGGATTAATATATATATTATATATTTATATATATTTGTAATATTTATATGGTTTAATATCATATATTATGTTATATTTATATATTCATATTAATTATTTAAATCCAAACCTTATATTATAAATTCCGCACATTATATTATATCCAAAGTTCATGGTTTAATTATATGGTGTTTGATATAAACCAAAGTCTGAATATATGGTGGCATTAAAGTTTTGGTGTGATAAACGGTGGAAAAATACATATGTAGGATGGGTGGAGGGCGGGTCGAATCCATCACCTCCCCCTCCTAACTCAAAGCCTTTACCAATGCACTAACAGGCGAGACGTGTTAATATTTGGCAGAGATTTTATATTTTAACCCACATGAAACTCCGACGGTGAGAATGGAGGAACCCAACCCCGCAGGCCAACCCCCTCCCATGCGACCATGCCATATGTCTTATTCCTTAGCACCATAAAAAATGCACTTAGTGCACATTCAAAACGATGATTATCCCTCTAATCCATTGTTTAAATTAATTAAACTCACAGTTAAATATGGAGGATTTTTAGAGGCGTCACCAATTTTTCGAACTTAACTAGAGTCTTCTCCAGATTTAGAGGAGGATTCTAGGGAAAAATTAAATTGACCATATCTTGAGAAATTTTCAACCAATTTTGGCCCAAGAAGAGTCATTCCTAGCAGATTGGCATGCTCTAAACACATTGGAACAGGTTGTAGAGGCAGAGGAGAAATTATACATGTGTTTTAGTCACTTTGAAGAAAATTGAAGCATAAGGCCACCAAGAAGAAAGGCAATGCCTAGATCAGATGAAGGCCAAATTGAGAAAATGAATAGTCATTTATGATATATTTTGACATTCTATACTCATTGGAGTATGTTTCAGGAGCATTTGATGCATGTAAACAACAATTTTTTCACTATTAAGCTAATACAGAGGCCCAAGCCACGGGAGCTGGACCAAGGAGATCTATCCCAGGAGGGGTGAAATCCTTCATCAAAACTCTATGTTAGTGGATCAATTGTGATGGTTTGCTGTTCTTTATGTTGTTGTTGTTCAACATTTGATTTTCATACTTTATGATCTTAAATTCACTCACAAAACTCAGTTAATTTACCTGTTTGACACACATAAGCAACAAGGAAACCTATGTACATCAAGCATAAGATCAACAAATAAATTTTAAATCCGAAGATGAAATTAGCACAACAAAACTAACATTCAGAGTCAGATCAAATTGGTATGAGAGCCTGGTTGAAATGCAAGGTTATTTTCTTGATAGTTGCTTGAGTTTTGTGCAAGTTTAATGGTTGTAAATTTGTGATGTTGACAAGCTTAAAGTTGCATAGAGGTGAAGGGAAATTTTTGGTTACAAGTCCTCATATTGGGACCAAAAGAAGGAGACCTACAAGAGCACTATCTTCACCCAAAGTTCCATTCATATCTGCACTTGAAGCACCCCAAGATTTGTATCAAGAAGATGAGATTGAAGAGGTACAAGTTGAACAAGAAGATGAGTTGATTGAAGAGGTACAAGCGTCAGAAGTTGATCTTGAATCCATAGCCATAATGTCAGGTGTTGGAGAGACTCAAGGTAATTCAGAAGAGGATGATGTCAAGAGAGACTTCAATGACATAAATAGGATGGTTAAAATTATGTTTGATGCATTTCCTGCTGGGATGGTAGGAGAAGGTTCTAAGCCTCCACACGGAGAATGAACTTCATATGAGAATAAGGATGAAGAGAGGATTTCAAAGGGTAGTGGAGGAAATCCATCTCCATATCCACCATCCTCATCATCCTCATCATCTCCGTCAGCATCATCTTCCACTTCCATCACAAAAACTACCCACACTCACTCAAAATACACAAGACGAAAGACACCCTTACTCAAACTAGATGTCAAATTTGAGCTTCCAATGTATAATGGCGAGGTGAATGCAGAAATATTGGATAATTGGATACATCAATTGGAGGTGTATTGCAAAATTTAGAACCTTCATGAAGATGACATAAAGATTCAATTGGCTTCTTTGAGGATGGAAGGATATGCACTTGTATGGTGGGAAGCAAGGACTCAAGAAGAGATTAAAAACTACGGTAAGATCTCTATGTCTTGGTCAAGTTTTATTTTTTCCATTAAAAGGAAATTCTATCCCTTAGCTTACATGCAAAAGGAAATTATGGATTGGAAAAAATTTAGACAGTTGAAAGGGAAAAGTGTGCAATATTATACTCATGAATTTAGGAGAAGAGCTCTTATTTTGGGTATTAATTTATATTCTCAAGAAACAACGCTTTTTGACAAGATACATGTGATAGGACATATGTTGGAGTTGATAATTTCTCCCTAGATGAGAGGGAGTGTTAATTTTGGTAGATCATGGAAAAATTCCATCCTTTGGACAATCTTCCTCTTCAAATAATACCTCTACTATCCCTTGGAAGAATTTATTTTGGTTAAAGAAAAATATATTTTAATACGGAAACCCCCATGTGCATAAAAAGGATAGGATGGCCCAAAAGGAAAATGGACACCCTTGAATCGATATAAATACAATTCAAGTGACCCTCATTTGGAGTCATGAATCATTCTTATGTCTTTGGTTTGGTTTGCATAATTATGAAGTTGGTTCATGGAAGTTCATTCACACAAGTCCGAAATTGCAGGGTCTGAAGCTTGCACATGTGATCATGGTTTTTGGTTCTTAGCCATAGGGTTACCACAATAGATTTTCAATTGCAAATATAGGCACATAAGCCTATGCATGTGGTCATATTGTTTTATTTTCATGCACATCTCTCTCTCAGTGCAGTTGGAACCTAGGATTTGATTTTGATAGTTGACCACAGATTGTAGAAGTTTATGACAATTGACTACAGGCTAGTGAATAGTGATTTTAATTAGTACTATTGTTGGGTTCATCTTTGGGATATTTTTAGGTTGATTTTTTGAATAGTTGTGTGGATAAAGAATTGTATTATTATACTCTCTTTTTGTTGAATCATTCAATGGAAATATAATAAGAAGAATAATTTGAATTGGTTTTCCCCCTTGTGGGGTTTTTCCCTAGTCTCTGACCAATCTTGGTGTCTCTACATGTGAATTATTTTCTTCTACTATTCCTTTATTTTCCGTTGCATTGATGATAATATTGTTCTTTCTATATAATTGCATGTGTTTTTTAATAATGTTATGATGTTATGGGGTGAATTCAATGTGTAAATAGTGAAATGAAATTATATAAAGCAAAGAACAATATAGCCCTAAGAAAAATTAATAGGATGGACCATGAGTGTTTTTTTTTCTTTTTTCTGAGGTTATATACCATCAAAATATTCCCATGAATCATTTCCTAGAAAAACATGTTGATTTTAGGTACACCATCCTTATGCCATATTCTTCCCTATGCCATATGCCATATTCTTCCCATCTAGTAATTTTTGAACTAGCATTTCATATCTCACCCCTCACTTAGTAAAGGAATTTCTTGTTACCCGTCCATATTCTATGATCCAACTTTGTGGTTGTAATTGAATCGAGGCCCTTTAGAGATTTGAGTAGTGGAATCTAATGAGACTGATGATTGAGGAAGAGATTGTGACATTGCCAACCAACCTAGTTTCCATTGGAATCCCATTGAGAAATGTTGGCTATCTTATTGTATTTGTTTGATTCCATCCAATTTTCGAGCTCCTTAACTCCTTCATTATCATCCATTAATGAAGTTGTCGATGGAACATGGTATTTCCATAGATTTATACATGTGCAATTTCTAGCTTGTGACCCCAAAGGATCAAGAATGATAGCGACCACCAATTTATACAATGTCCAAATTATGGATCCCTAATCTGGCTTGATTTCTCTCTCAGGACTAGTGATCTCCCTTCTGTGAAATTATTTGCACATAAAGGACTACTTCCACCATTCTTTTGAGTTTGAGAGAAGATGCCAAACAAAATTTTCTCCTAGTTCCAAATTCACGAGCTCAGGATTAATCACTATCCCACTGAAGCTCTTAGGAATACACACAATGATCCAATTAACTAAATGTAATCTTTTTATATTATTTTTAACCCCTTTTCAGAGGAACTTCTAGAGAAGACCACTAATCTGATGGATTATTCCATTTTGGGTGAGCAGACCAGATCCAATATAAATAAGAAGAGATGACAACACATATTTAAATAAGATTACCTTCCTTGCTACATTTATCCATTGTGCTCCCCAAGGTTGGATTATTTTTGTGATTTTCTTTAGAACCTCCACCAATTCATCAATATTTGATGCTCACAATTAGATGGGAATCACTAAATATTTGAACATTCCAATCGATCACAACAGGGAATTAAAATATCCTTGATATATCATTTAATATCACTTCAGAATATCTCCATCCATACAATTGCCATTTATTTTTGTTGACCAGACCTCCAGATAAGTAGAGATAGGAGGATTATTTTGAAGCGATTTACAATTATTTTAGAGCCCCTCCGCCGCACACCCCCACCCCCCCCCCCCCCCGCCGCGTCCCCCCACAAGGAATAGGCTATCATCTGTGAATTGTGAATTTTACATTCTGATTTGATGCTCAAACCCACAATTTTACCCTCTTATCTCACTTTTTTTAGGTTCGTATTCATGCTTTCAATCATAAAAATATAAATCAAAGGAGATATGGGGAAACCTTGCCTTAGATCCCTTGAAGTAATAAAAAGAAAAAATATGGGATGACCTTTCACCAACGACGCTATCCCTGTGGATCCTATGTCGTCTTTAGCCCATGTAATAAATTCATTGCAAAAACCCAACTATTCTAACATCAAGGAAAGATAAGAGTGCCTTACTTGATCAAAGGAATTTTCCATGTCCAACTTGATAACTAGACTATGCTCACTTGATTCATTGCTAGAATGAATTTCTTCCTATAGAAGGATATTATTGTCCAAAATTTGTCTTTGTTGCATAAAAGCACCTTGATTCTCTGAAATGATTTCCAATATAATTTTTTTCAGTCTTGATGTAATGATCTTCATTAAAATTTTGTAGATTGCGTTGCAAAGGGAGATAGGTAGAAATCGAATGAAATTCATAGGATTTGACTCTTTAGGAATTAGAGAAAGAAAGGAGGAATTTATGCTACGCCCAATATTGTCTTTATTTTACGTCAAATTCAACATTGCCGACATGCATTTTTAATCATGGGCAAGAAATATCTATAAAAGATTATGGTGAAGCCATCCAGACTTGGGGATTTTTTTCAATCCAAATCCCATATTGCTTCCATAACTTATGCTTCCTCTATTTATTTGACAAGGAGCTGATTGGAAGATTCTGAAACTATAGAGGGGACACATTGAAGAAAGTCCCGAGCTTGAGTCATGTCTACTTCTTTCTCTTCTTGATAAAAGGCCTAAAAATGATGATATGCCTCATGCTTGGTATCCTTAAAATAGGTCAACCTCGGTCTTCCTTCAGGGGCTATATCCTTAACTCGGTTGTGAATTTTGCAAACCTTTGCTTGTTTATGGAAGAAATAAGTATTTTGATCTCCTACTTGAAGCCATAAGCTCTGAGATTTTAACCTCCATAACTATTCTTCCTACTTACTTACTACTAATATGTTCCTTGTTAACTCCTTTTCCTTTTCAACATGCCAAGGCTCCACCTGACTTGTTTCAATTATACTTTGATGAGGTTTTAATTACTTTACTAACTCGAGTTACTTCTATCCAGATATGATTATATATATGTAAATATAATATTACAATTTATAATTATATTTTTATTATATTAATTTTCCTCATCAATATGTTTATTGAAAAAATTTAGAATCTTTAATATGTATTAGTAAATATTTATTTTATATTTAAATAAGAATATATTACATTTCTTATTTTAAAAAATTATTATATAAACAATAAATTAATGAAGGGCTCTCACTTTGTAATGAAAAATTATTTTTACATAAAAATCAAGAAGGGCCATTAATTGATTGGTGGTAAAAGTTTTAAATAAATAAATAAATAAATATATATATATATATATATATATATATGATTTTTTAATATATAATATTTTTTTTTTAATTTTATATATATATATATATATATAATTTAATATTTTTATTGGATACTAGGCAACAAGTGTGAGGGGAGGGAAGGGAAGGGGTTAATTTTCATTCTGGAAAACAAAAGGAAGATATGTATGAATGGAGACTTGGCCACTTGACAAAAAATATGGCAGAAGGCTACACCTTGTTTCAAGGTTTAAAAATTTCTCAAAGTAAATGAATTGAACATGTTAATATAATTGGGGATTTGCATAATTTTATAAGGGTTTTGTTCATGGATCGAAAGCCTAAGGATTTGAAATTGGTTGATATTCTATCTCGAATCTGAGGATTGATGACTAAATTTCAGTTAATTTCATTGTTTTAAGAAGATTCAATAAAGAGGTAGATAGCTTGGCCAACCAATCTTGCAAAAGGGGTGTGGTCTCTTTATGTTGAACTCTCACCTTAGCATTAAATCTCTCCCATGACAAATCCCATCATAAATATTCAAAGCTTCAGACTTGTTAATGTCTAGTTTGATTGTGGCAAAGTATTTCTAGCTAAGCGTTGGACCGAGTGTTATGTTTTGGTGGGGTCGCTTTTAGCTGGTGTCTCTTAGGGAATTTTGAGGTTTTACATCTATTCCTGTTGGGCTTGCCATCTGAGGAAGTCTATGGTCTCTTCCCTTTGGTTATGAACTTGTTGTTGTGCTTGCATGTTATTCAGGTAGCATTGTGGGATTGGGCTCTCAAGTCTGGGTTAAATGATTTGAATTCAACATTCTTTGGTCAATAGCTTCATCACTGTGTTGGGGCTTGGAAAAATTTTATGTGGGAAATTTTTTGTTATTTTTCTATGATCGTGGAATATTAGTGGTGGGATTTTTCATTCTAGATAGTAACGTGGGCCTCAACTCGCTGGGTTGGGTGGAAGGCATTGCTAGTTTTTTCTTGGTGTTTCTTGTTCTCTTTGAATTTTGTCATTTCTTGTTTGGCACCTTTTGTTTGTGCTGGAGATTACATTATTGGGTTTGAAGACTTCCATTTTTTTGGTCTTGACTTATATGGAATCTGGATGTTTCTTATAGCGTTAAATAATTATTGAGTGTTCTTGCTCAAGACTTTTAGGGAGTTGTTATGGAACTGGAAAATATGTCTGAAATCCTAAAGGGTGACAAGGAAATTCTTAAGGAGAAGTTGTCTGAGCAACTGGAGAGGTTGAGTGCTTTGGAGTCCACCTTGGATGATGTCAAGCGAAGTATCTACGCTAAGCTTATGATCTAAATAGCCCAAGTTCATGAAAAAAAACAATCATTTATGGCTTCATCAAGGGAAAAGACGAGGACTGATTTTTTTAATTGACAAGTGCATGCACTTCAAATGTTTTTTGTTCTTAGGAAAATTTTGGAAAATGTATGTGTATAGATATAAAATTTTGGTATCAATATAAATAAAGACTAAGGCTATATGGATTTAGTGTTCATGGAAAAGCTTACAACTCTTATGATTCATCGGCGGTCCAACAACTTTATAGTATTACACTCTCTTTTTATTAATACAAAAATATTATTTTGATAAAAGAACATCTTTGCTAAATAAATAAAACCTTCAACCTATAAGATCTATATTTAGAAATATATGGAGAGAAATATTTAAAAGTTTGAAAATTAAAATGAAAAAAAATTAGTGAACTCCTTCACCAAGAAACTTTAGTTACAAGGCAAAATATTCATAAAAGTAAGATCTTTGTAAAAAGGATTCTCCCCAAAAAGCTCAAAAATTTTCATCCTCCAACGATGTATAAAAACTCACAATCACCCACTCTTCCCTCTTTTTTTTTCCTAAAATTGTTTTCCTTTATACTTTAAAGGAGATTCCTTCAAGATAGATGGGAGGTGTAAAGGAATATCAACGAGATTTATATTAAGTGAATATCATGTACAACTAATATCATGCATGGTCTCCTTAAAGTTTCCCGAGGTTCCTTTAAATATTCCTCCTTTCATAGCATATAACTTGGTGATACATGAGGGAATGCCACATGTATTTTCATTGGATGGGATTCATGTAGTGTTTTCGAAATATTTAATGGAATATTATGATTCGAGACAGTCTCATTATCTTATGGGGTAAGTTATTTCATATTTCATTTTTATTCAAAAGTTAGGCATTTTATGTGGACTCTTTTTGTTGAGAGAAGATTATATTTAATAGAAAATATTACTAAAACAAATTTGAGTTTTCTTTAATTCTATGTTTATTCTATAATTTTAAATAAAAATTATTATGAGAAGTACTTTTTGGTTTTCTTTATTTTAAGACGATATTTAAAATAAAGTTAAAATATTTTATTTTTATTAAAAATTGGCATTTTATTTTTTTCCATAATATAGTATAAGATTACAGTGAATGTCATCAAACAATTCTGTCTTTTCTTAAATATAAAAAAATGTAATTTTTCATTGAGAAATTAACTACGATAATGAATTTATTTTAATTCTCTTTATTTTAAGGATAGTATTTAAAGGCAATTTTAAATATTTCATTTGTATTTAGAAATTGGCATTTTATGGTTTTCCTTTTTATTCTGTGGAAATTATAATGTTGCCACATTTAAAAGGAAACGTTATGAAAATAAATTTGATTTTTTTTGAAGATAAAGTATGTATATTTTTGTTTAGAATTTTGTGTATTGTTATGAAGAGTATATTTTAGTTCTTTTCATTTTGATGGTAGTATTTCTTTGAATTCTTCAAGATACGAGACTCATAAACAATAAATCTTGATATTGATATTTAAGATAAGCAAGGAACAAAGTTGGTAAACAATAAATCTCAATGCCATAATAACAATGTACACAGTATGAACTAAAATTATTTAATATTTAATAAACGAAGATAAAGAATGAACATTTTTTTTCAGAGGAAAAAACGTCTGGTCTATATTATGTACCAACATAAGTTCGAAAATTTTCATAATAATTATTTTCAGTGCTGTAATCACAATGCCTACCATATCACTAAGTATTAATCAGAAAATTTCCAAAGAGGTTTACATTCAGCTCTTTACCCACAATGCATATCATCACAAGATATTATCATGGTTTATCATCTATTCTGGAAGGCAACAAAATCCATTGAAAAAGAAAAAATTCTGCCAACGCCAGATTAACTACTACATTTGAGGTGTTGTTGTCCTTCTTCTAAATGACATACTTCCCTGTGTGCCCTTTCTCTGGACCACTCCCATCGAGTAATGAAATACCATTCTTCAATTAAACAAAGACAAAAATGTACCAATGATCAGAGTATCAGTCAGTAAGTGGTTCCCAGATTCATTGCAACCAACACATCTGTGTGCAAATTTTGTTCCACTGTTATTGGGGGACAGAAGGTCCTTGTCTGTGCCTAATGATAAAAATAATTTGACAGTACCCTTTGCCTCGTAGCTATAGGCATCTAAAAGTTCATAGTGCATTTCACCAAATGTTCCCATGAATCCCTTCTTGTATAATATGTCTACAGTTTCGTTCTTCTCCCTGTAAATGTGAGTGAAGGAGATATTGGAAAAGGATCTACCCAGATCTGTAATCCTATCCAGACAGGTTGATAGATGGCCAGGTGCTAGTGTGTTCCAGTTATTGAGGTGGTCAATAAGGATCTTAAAGTCCCCAAATACCCAGAGCTTATCAATATAAAGCTGCCTAGTAAACCATAATATACCCCACAGGGCCAAAATCTCTGCCCTCGTATTAGTACCATGTCCGTCGAACCAGTGGATTTTGTAGTGACACTATGGAGTGATCATGAGACAAGCACCACATCCGCACCTACTCTTCTGTGTCGCCCCGTAAAAGAAACCTATAGGGTAATGGATTTCAATGGGTCTTAGTCTAATTGAGAGATCTCATGGAAGTCTATGTTATATACTCAAGTCACTCCAGGTCGGTATGATCTGAGTGGTAACCCACATGGGTGTGCATTTTTTATTCAAATAACCACTTATTCCTGCAACACCACAGTCTCCAATGAAAGATTAGAGGAATGTATCTAAAATTCTTACCTTTCATGAAAAACCAGTTAATGCATTCCACAATGGATAGATAATCATGTTTTGGGAAATTGAAATGGTTACACAGTAGATTTCTAATATTTCACGCAAATACACATTTATAAAACAGATGAATATTATCTTCTTCCGTAGCCATGCAAAAGAAGTAGATCCCGGGCCCAATATTGCCTCTCTTCGTAAGGTTTGTCCACGTCAATTTTTTTTTCCTTCCAGACAAACCATAGGAAAATGATGATTTTCGTATGAATCTTCACCTTCCAAATCTCCGTGAACCAAATTTTACGTGTCTGCCCACATTGGACGTTGACCATTTCTCTATAAGCACCACTTATGCTTAGTTTTCCTTTGTTTAATGTGCCACCCATGTGATATGATCCTCATTTATGTTGTGCCAACATCCCATGCATCTTAGACCTTCCAAATATTTTGACCACTCTTCTGCCATGTGTCCTTATAGTCCAATTTCCACAGCCTCTTTCCACCTTGGAGCACCCTCCTGCCAGTATTGAATAACTTTATCAAGGTATAAAATCCCTCTGCCATGTAGTAAGTTTCCCAATTGAGCATTGATGGAATTGATCTGTGGGTGACCCTGAATGTCCCCCTCCCTGATCAATATTTTCCTGACATTTCCAAAACTCCACTATAAATTCTGGGAGAACAGAGGCAATAATTTCCTGAAACCATTCCAAATATATGACCCCCTACCAACATTCTCCCATCCCGAGATATACATTTCCTCTAGATTCTATGTCCTGAGATATTTGAATATGTTAATATCACACCAGATGCACGAAGTATGTAAACATCTCCAAAATTACTTCATTAATAGTGCCTTCCCAAAGGTATCAACATCCATCAATCCCCAACCCCGCCCAATTATTTGGCAAAGTAAGTAGATCCCATCTGGCTAGATGATGCTTCCCTTTCCCCCGACCTCCTTCCCACATGAAATTAGACATGGTTGTCTTAATCCTGTCTATAATGGACTTAGGAATTAGAAAGAGATGGGCCCAATAAAAATTTAAATGTTGAAGGACAACATGCACCAGTATAAGCTTACCTCCCTTTGACAGCCATTTCAGCGACCATCCATTGATCTTTTAACAGTATTTATCTATGATCCATAGCTAGTCTGCCACATGGTGACAAGAGGGTTTGAGTCGGAAGCCCGGATATGTCAAACCTTCCGCAAGAGGAAAGATGCGAAAATTAAAAATCCTTCCAACATGTTCAATGATCTCACGGTCTCCATATGTGTAATATAAATTGGATTTACCTTGATTTGCAAGCATCCCGATGCTTCACAAAAAATTTGAAATATGTAATTAAGGTTGGTCCAACAATGTTTAATAAACAAGCCGAAAATCAACACATCATCAACAAAAAAACTATGAGTAATCTCTCTGTGTTCTGTGATTTTAATGCCATGAAAGTTGCCCATAGTTGTGGCACGGGTAATCTTAATACTAAGTGCATCCATAACCAGTATAAACAAGAGAGGCAACATAACACAACCTTGTCGTAGTCCTTTGCCAGGCTAGAATAATCTAGATGCAAAACTGTTGATGAGGATAGCCATCGATGTTTTACTGACACATCCCATTACCCATTCCACCGATTCACAGTCCATCCCAATTTTGTGAAGTATCATTCTTAAAAAGGCCCAATCCACCCAGTCGTATGCCTTACCAAGGTCCACTTTCATGACCATGGCTTCCCTTTTCCAACTATGGATGGTATGCAATATCTCTTGAGTAGATGTGATAGCATCGTAGATGATTCGATTGTTGAGAAAGAAAAATTGTTCCAAGGAAATATATATTGACAGTAGCCCCTTGATTCTTTCAAAAATAATTTTAGATATTTTTTTATAAAATGTATTACACAATGAGATAGGCCTATAGTCCTAAAATGACTACATACCTTTCTTCTTCAGGATGAGATCAAGAAAATTAGAATTAACTGCCCCATGAACCTGTCCCTTCAGTATCGCCTCTTCCACCAGATCTGTGAGATCCTTTATCAATAATTCTGAGAAATGGATGAAAAATTCTAGAGTCCACCCATCCAGACCTAGAATTTTGTCTAGTGAAAAATATTTGAGCACCCCTTCCACCTCTACAATACTAACTCTTCTTTTCAATCTGTTATTGTCCTTAGCCGAGAACATCAGGGGATAATCTTCCACCACCCATAACTGGGCGTCCACAAATGATTCCTCTCTTGCCTTGTATAAAATTTAGAAGTAATTTACCGCCTCCTCTTGAATCTGTTCAGTGGTGTTAAGATTTTTCCCTTCAATATTGATGTTCCATATGGAATTTTTGTTCCTTTTACCATTTTCAAAGGAATGGAAATATTTGGTATCACGGTCTCCTTATTTTAGCCATATAGTGTGAATTTTAAGCCTCCAGGATTGTTCTTGAATGAGTAAGATCTTTTTTTTCTCTGCCTCCAAGATTTTGAGCCTTTTCCATCCCTTAGTGGACATGGACCCATCATCCAAATGACCAAAAATCAGCGCAATCTCTCTCAAAATCTTCTCCAATTCTAGTTTCATGTGTCGTTTCTTTTTTCTTTCCCAATCTCGTACCTTATTTTTCATATTTCTTAGAGTACTAGATAGATATTGTATGGGGGAAGACCCAACCTCCCTCTTGTGTGAGCAGAGGAATTCTCTTACCATGATATTAAAGTTCTTATCTTCTAGCCATGATCTATTAAATTTTAATGGGCACCCCATCATATTTTGCTCAAATTGGCATTCCATCACAATCAGCCTATGATTAGAGATTAGAAGGGCCTCTACCCATGATTTAACCCTCCCTATCTGGGCTAGAAGTTCTTCCTCGACCAGAAATCTGTCAATTCTTTTTTTAATGTACACTTTCCCTTTATGTCTGTTATACCGTGTCGGGCATGCTTTCTCCAGTTCGATGTCCCTTAAATTTGCATCTCTAAACAAACCCCCAATGAAGTCTATCAATGGATCTCTTCTACCATAGTCTCCCCAAATTTCCCCCGCGTTCAATGTACAGTTCATGTCACCAGCAATGATGGAGTGTTCTAGTGAGAGGATCCCACATACCTCCATTCTCCTCCAGAATTGTTCCCTATCACTGTACGGAGCATATAAATTGACCAAATGTACCCTAGTCTTATGTCCTCTGATATGACCAGTCAAACTTATACCTCCAAAAAAATTGAAATCCTTAAGGGTAGCCCATCTAGGATCCCAGATCACCGCCAGACCACCCGATCTTCCCTCAACATCCTTCACCACCATGTTCCATGCTGGAAACATAACACAAAAAAAGGATAACGACTTTTCATGGTTTCCTGAATGAAAATAAAAAAAGGGCCCAAATTTCGGTAAAACTCACGCAGTGAAACAAACTTGTCCCTCCCCCCCAATCCCCTTAATTTAAGGGAGAAAAAAATCATCAAGAGATAGATCTAGAGGGTTCCAGTGCTTTAAGGACCCTATCCAATACAAGGGAAGCCGAAACATTCCAGAAATTACCCTTATGTAGCTCCAAGTGAGTAACCCCATGAGTAATGGATTTCTTATTGATACGGGGACGACCCTTCCCTTTGTAGATGGTGATATTGGAGGCTGACGAAGGACTGATTACAATGGTAAGCGACAGGGGAAGGCCAATGTGAACCACCAAAGGAGCCAGGTCGGCTTTTGGAATCTGAAGCATAAAGTCCAGGTCACTGCCGATAGAATTTTGGGGAAACAATGGGGCATCATGACTAGGGGAATTCGGGGAAAAGTGTTCGAGAGGCATCATAGAGATATCATCCAGAGTGGGGCCAGAGGATGAAGGAAAAGGAAGTGTTCGGTCAGGACCCCAGGTCCGATTACCATCTAGGAGAGTAAGGTAGGGGAGGTGAAGAGGAGTATGTAGGACATCCATCATAGACTCATGGGGACTCCCCAATAGTGTCGAGCTGCTCCCCCCATCCTGGAGGGATCTAGACCTCTGAATTGTCTGAGAGCCCAATTACACTACAGATGCTTCCCCCCCATAATCATAATGTTCGATAACATGAGCTGAAGATAGAGAATAGATAAGTGACTTACTAGTATTAGGGGCCAAAATCAGAGAGAAAACCATTTGTGTCGTGTTCGCCTCTCGATAATTGGCTTCATGTACAAAATCTGGGCCTGCCTCCACTGCCAAGTTCACATATCTCCCGACTTGCACCTCTGACAATTCCGCATCAAGTGCCTCGTCTGATGATAAAAATGGCAATGAAAAGGGATTTTCTAGTAATCAATAAGTTTCCTATGTACCCGGTGTTCCCACGCCAAGTCGATGTGAGCCGGGAGGCCACCAGAAAAATAAATCTCCACCACTATCGAAGATACATGCTTGTCAAACACCCCCAGGAATTTAGGGTCCACGAAGCAACATTTTCCGATGCTATTTCCAATAGCCGTAAGAACGTGAAACGTCCAGTACTCCAGACGGAGGCCTAGAAATTTAACCCACACAAGGTGGTTAGGAGGGCTATCTCTGGTGGGATTGAATCCTACATACCACCTGTGCAGAGCCAGAAAAAAAACGCCTTAGCACCCAAGGCCTCTTGATGACCTCCCCCACATCCTCAGGTTTCATAAAATGGAAATAGAACCATCCATTCTATAATTTCTGAGTTTTGGGAGGAAATCTGAGCAACTTCGTCCACGCTTCGGTAAGCCATTGAATCATATTCACCTTACAATGTTTGTCGAAGCACCAACAACCCACTAAAGCATGTTTTTGCAGACTCTCGGCGTGATCCCACATCACGTCGTGGCTAAAACTCAATAACTGGCCCTCCACTACAAGTTTATAAGGTTTACACAGTTGTGTAGATGGTTTGTGATGCCCGCCCGATACACGGTTATTCTTACATGAAGGTGGCGAGAGTATGTTCTCGCAGAGAGGCTCCATGACATCCTTCAGTGGAACATCATCCCCTCGTGATAGAGTCAGTGTATTATGTGATTCAAGACGTGGACCGGACATAACTCCCCCTTTCGCCACCTCCATCGCATGCAAATAGGCCTCAGTATTGTCGTATGTAGCCAGATCAGCCAAAAACGAGGCCAGACCTGCCATATGTCCCTTAGTAGAAAGAACCTGTCGAGTCCGTCGTCGATATGTAAAGTGGCCAGCCCAAATATTATATTAAATGTGATACCCCAGCCCTCGAGAAAAGAGCTGCCCAAATTTAATGGAGGATGAGGATATTAAGGCATATAATAAAGAGTAATCGTTCCACCATCCCTCTTTGTGATCCGAGTAAACCCACCCCATACGGTAGAGTACTCCCAAGCCGTCAGATAGAGAAGCCCCATAAATAATTATGTCAATCAGAAATGAGAGATGATCACCAGGTGATACACAGTCCTCCTTATGGTTCCACCCAGGACTCCCGCCCATATAATTTGAAATTCGCAACTAAAATATGGCCTCAGGAAACACCGACATGTCTAGAAAGACTACTAGAAAATGTAAACCATAGTAGGGAGAGGTGAGAGATGCAGCTAGCGTGTAATCCTCAATAAAAAATTGTCAAAATAGTGCATCGATAACCGTGAGACGATCTGATCGAAACCCGGGATCCTTAGTCATCATGATAGAATCCGAAAACCTGGAAAATTTAATGACAATAGCAACAACATACACATCCCCCGATATTCCACCAGTGATGACAAACTTGAACCTCTAAACTTTTGCAGGGCTTAGAGAACAAGGCAACTCTATGAGAAAGAATTTTGAGCCTTCCCCGAGGCTCAACATAACTATAAATATCTTCACATTAGAATAGGTGGAGATTAGAATTAAGAAGCTGAAAACAGGAAAGGCAAAAGACTTGGTTGAAATTTAGGCAAAGTATCTAAAATGAGGAATGAACATTCTTGCACCGCACATCATGGAAATATTCAACAAGGATTCCCAAGAGATTGGACAACTAGCCTAGCAATACCCTTTTTTAAAAGTGGAGACATTAATAATCCTTCCAATTATAGAACCATTATGATCGATCCTTTGTTTGCAAATATTTTCGGCATCATCGTAGAAAATAGAATCAATAAATGGGCAGAAGTAAAATAAAAGAGGGCAAAGGGATAAGCGGTTTTTAGCCGAAGAATTCTACAGTGGATCATGACATCATGTTGAGACACATTATTGAAAAGGTTTGGGGGGATAAAGAAGAAGTACTATGTTGTTTTGTTGACTTCAAAAAGGCATTTGACACAGTCCCTAGAGACAAGTTGTGGCGTAGAATGGAATAACTTGAAATTCTTTTGAATTATAGAGTTTTTTTCCATATAATTTATGAAGAGGTGAAAGTCAAAATTAAAACCTTAATGGGTATTTTAGAAATATTTAGAAGTGACATTGGAGTCAAGCAAGGCTTCCCTCTATCCCCTACTCTTTTTGGTTTATGTATTGATAAACTAGAAGAGTGGCTAAATTTGCAAGGTGGGGATGGTGTTCGGTTGTGTTAGCCATCAGTATTTTTTACATGTTAGTGATGACTATATCTACAGTTGAGTTTTCTAGAAACTGATTTCCTCATGTCAATATGTCATCCAGAAAACCTCCCTAAAATTTTTTTCGCCTTTCTACCTTTTCAGTTCGCCCATGTCGAAATCAGAACCTCATTATCACAATCCTATCTAGCTTCAGCCTTATTAGTCTGCCCATCAGCTTTAAAAGGCAAATCCACATCTGGTTCAAGAGTATCCCCTATGTTAGGAAGTGGCGTTTTAAGACATTTCACCCTTGGCAATCATCAAAATGCCAAAAAGCCTCCATCTGCAACAGGCCTACCATGACTGACCTCTTACTTTGCAAATGAAATTGACAAGCAGCCCTAAGTCGCGCCACTCACACCCCCTAGATCTCAGCACTGCATAAACCCCAATCTCAAGCTGACTATTAAGTTCTTCACAGTGTTCTATGGTTTCTACAAAGGCATGAAATATAATTTCATCTCATGGAGTAAATGTTTGAGTTTACAGTTAGAGGAACAGCTGCTTCTAAATGTATTATGAGCCTGAGATGAAGTTGCAAAACAAAAGTCACTCATCAGGACCTTACAGCTCTTTCCAGCATGAAAATCACAGTAAGAAAAGGTCACCACTGTCTCAGCAAACTGGTAAATTGTCAAGGCCCAGAACCTCCTTCATTCACAAGCAGAGGGTTAGGGCGCCTCCTTCATCCATAAGCAGAGGGCGCGGGCCAGTATTGACTTAAAAGGTTGCAAAAGTCCAGGTTTGACTTGAACTGAAACAAATGAAACGGGGACTCCAGGTTTTATGAATGTGACTGATGATCATAACAGGAATATAGTGAAAATATGCTAGCTCAAAGGAAAGGGGAGTTTGGTCTGATAAAGGAGCTCATTTCAAACTTGCAAATCATGTGAATTGTTGAAGCTTTAGAAAGCATGTCATCAGTAAACCTTCCAATCTTAAGTAGTCTGTTTTGTCCACAAGATCAAATGGAATAGATGATGTTAACAAATGCCATTACACAGGCTGAAAGAAAGTTTTTGGTTTTTCAAAAAAGCACTGACCTTCATAGTCACAAAGCTTATTTGTCAAATAATCTGTCATGAGATGACCAAGCCAAATGATAAATATCTCAGTCACCCTTAGAACAGTACAGGGAAACAGTGTCACTGTGGCTAGGGTTTCTTCTGAAATACAGTGATGCTTGCAAGTAAAGATGCCAAGATTGATGTTGTTCAAGTGGTTCACTTACCATCACATTCAGAGAAAGGCTGTGTCAAACAGAGTTGTTAAAAAGCCTTCAGATACCTTACCTGATGAAGAGCCTCCTCCATATATGAGCAGATGGCCAAAGCCATTGCAGGTTGTTGAAAACTGATGGGTCTAAAAAGCGCAGTGGAAGGATACCAAAGAACTGAATAGGAGTCATTGCACAGGTAAGTGTTACTGTTTATGATGCCAAGGTATTGATTTCCCTTTTCAAAGAGTTATCTCTCAGACTGTACCTGCATTATAAAAGAGAAAATATTGAATATATGTATGCCATTGATACCAAAAAGAAGGCAAATTTTCCTTGAGGGAAAGGGTCAAGCAACAAAACAATATCACATGCCAAAGGTCCAAAGAAGCGCTTTTCAAGAAATGGTGTTCAAAGCTTTCAAATGTTTCTGGCGCATTATGAATGGTCCTTCCTTGATAAAAATCGCCAAGAGGGGAAAACAGTGAACATAGTCCAGCTATGAAATGGTTCTATTGACAAAAAGGGGTTAACACACTGGTCAAAGCAAAATAATGACTGTGTATCAAAGAGCCATGTTTTCTTATTTTACAAGCTTATCCTTTTAGATAGACGAGCCAAATGGCTATACAATCTTATGAATAGGCAGAAGAACTTTGTTTTGAGGAATTATCACTGTTTATATGTCTTATAACAAACACAGTTGTCATCATTCCAAAGGGCAGATGTAGCACAGAACTACATGGAAAAAGGACCTGCAGACAAGGCTTTTAAAATTCTGTCACCAAGAAGATTTCCCTTCTAAGTTATTGTTCACTATGTTCCGAAGGTCTTTCAGCCTGTGATCATTGTTGGATAGTTTAAAAAGAAGAAGCACAACCTTTATTATTTAAGGGAAAAAGGGTACTGTATACTACACCTACAGGCAGGGATTTGAACACCCACTATAGGTAAAAGATGAAGAAGCTGCCGAAGACCAAGAGTTGTCAAAGAAAATTGACAAATTACCTGTGTTATTAAAACACCGTAGCAGAAGTGGTGGAGTTGGTTGAATTGTTGGTCAAAATTCAAAGCTCGGGGTCAGAATCAATGAGCGGATGTATATATTCAAATAACAAACCCACTGTTTTAAAACAAACAGAGTTAAAAATCAATGTCACTTCCAAAAGTTTAAATGACCGTTGGAGAGTTATTGTGACATAACATCAAAGGGTAAGTATGATGTAAAGATTTCATTTTCAAAAACTGAAGAAGAGCCCGCGCCTCTCTAGCACCAAGGCAAGAGAATCTGGTCGAAAATTCACAAGTTTGCACTGAGAAACACTGCGCGACGTGCATGGGTTCTTGCGCGACGTGCCTGGGCGGAAAATTGCACGGGCCACCTTCATCGGAGCGACGCGCTTGTACATTGGCGCGACACGCCTGTACAAGGCCGCCCGACCACCCGACAGGTCGATCCGACAGGCCACCCACGGTGATTTCTGGGCGACGTGCTGACTGCAAAAGAGTGCCGCGCAGCTTGTGAAGATCCCTGGTGCTCCTCCGGCCCCACACAAGGGTTGTCCATCAATTTTAGAGGTATTTCTCACACATTTTACCATGTTATTCAAAGCCACCTCAAGGTTACATGGGAAAACTGTTGATTGACTGCCTTATATCGATCGAAACTTATTGACAAAGTTGCCATCCATTCAAACAAAGGTTTTCACAATATCACCAGAAGGCTGCACTTATAAGGGACTATTTATTGTTTTAAAAGGGAAAACTCATATAACCCTTGTCTTAAAAGCTCTACAGTCTTCTAAAAACTCTGTCAGGTTTTGCTCCCATACTGTGTATTGATAGTCTAATCATATGTGAGGTAGTTTGCTTGAGATACAAATTGTTGAAGGGTGGCACACTTATACAGGGTAAGGTTTTAATGGTTGAAAGCCTCCTTGAGCAAGGAGTTTTGGTATGTAGGTTGACATCAAAGATTTTAAGAACAGAGTAATTATTGGTATTTTCTCACAGCACACTTTTAGCAGACTGCCTCCCTTTCACTATGTTGTCCCTACTATAGATTGTTGAACAGAGTTTTTCCAAAGGTGCAGAGCCACTTTCTAAAGGGCAGAGTTGTTGGTGATTGCATTTAACATTGAGACAGAGGTACAGGTGTAGTATTGACCTTTGAACCTAGGTCTGCCTTTTCCTTGCACTATATTGTATCATTATGAAGATTGTTGAACGGAGTTTTTCCAAAGGTGCAGAGCCACTTTCTAAAGGGCAGAGTTGTTGATGGTTGAAACTCTAACATTGGAGACAGAGGTGTAGATGTATTGGTATATCTCTTGAACTCACAAGCAAAGGGTGTGTTTCCTAAAAAGCATGGTGCACTGATATGTCACCTAACCTAGTTCTGCCTTTCTTTCACTATATGGTGTCATTTTGAAGAGCTGTTGTTGTGATATTTTTCAAGAGGAATGTCATTTCTGAAGAACAGGGTTATCAAAAAACTTATCACAACAAGCCCCTTCTAGCAATCTGCCCCTACTTCACTATATTTTTCACTACTGTAAGTTTGTTGGCAAAGAGTTTCCAAAGGTGAACGGCATATTAAAGGGCAGAGTTTTTTGATGGGAATTTAAACATTGGAGGCAGAGGTATAGATGTGTTGGTGGATCTCTTAAACTCGCAAGCAGAGAGTGTGTTACCTGAACCACTGTGCATTGATTTTACATCTAACTTGGGTCTGCCTTTTCCAGAAACCATATTGTATCATGTTGAAGATTTGTTGACAGAGATTTTCTGAAGGTGAATAGGGCTACTTCTAAAGGACAGGTGGTTGATGATTACAGTTTTATATTGAAGACAGAGATGTAGCTATGATTGATTGACCTCTGACAAACTCACCAGGAGTAGTTTTTCAAAACTGTGCACAGGAAATTGACACAGGAGTTTGTCTCATCTTTACACAGGGTACCAAATTAAAAAGTTTGCCTGGCTGAAGTGCATCCAGAGTTGAAGGACTGTTTTTAAGAAGTGCAGAGGTCGTTTATTCAAAGAAACATTGTTGCATTTTATCCAAACCACAGTGTCCATATCTGTCCAAACAGTATAGTGGCCAGTTTCAATCCAACAGGGCATTTTTCATACAGCAAAGGCAGTTTGCCTCTTCCAAAGCTTGTTCAAGTCAGAATGCCTCCAAAGCAAGATCACAGGAGCGGTCCACATAAGAGATATGAGCCTATATCCATAGAAGAAATCAATGCTCACCCATCAGTGCTTTTCAATTTCCATGAAGTAGGCTGTCTTGATTTCTGCCAGAGGATAGAATAAGTTAAGAGTTTTTCGCCACTTACACATTTGTGCGCTTTGAGATTCAAGGACAAACACTTCCAGTTAGCGGGTCTTGATTTCAAAATCTCCCCAAGGTATGTATCCAAGGCTACCAAGATCCCGTATCATGGTGAAAAGTGGTTTAAACAAGCGCATCTTGATCTAGAGGATTATAAACCTTTCATCAAGCCTGGACATAGGGAAACCATCACTGCTATTTTCCCTTTTTCCTATCTTCTTGACAGTTATGCTCCGCTGATGAAAGCCATAATGAGATATTTCACTTGTGAAGGAAGGTTTAACCAAATTTATGCCTATCATATCCGCTTGTTGATGCATTTTACCAGAAGCAGGCAATTAAACCTTCCATACTTTTTGTCCAAAAGCATAGAGAAAATGGCAGCTACTGTCCAAAAGAAGGCTCCACCTCAGCAAATCCCGTCTCTCTTTCATCATTCCTTGATCAAGATTATCTTCTTACACCAGCTGGAGAAGAAAGGGGTTTCATGGGATTCATTCATTAGCCATGCAGATTTCGCCACTGTCCCTCCTGTTCATGTGTCTCCTACTCAGCCTGTCCATCGCCCAGTGCCTTTGTCTAGAAGGCCTACACTTAAAAAACTCAAAATGACCACTGGGCAGCCAAGTCAACAGGGAGAAGGAGAGGGCAGTGAACCATAGGCAGAAAGAGAAGGCAGTGAACAGCAGCAGCTAGAAGGCAGTGGACAGCAGCAACTAGAGTTTGAAGAACAGCAGCAGCTACAGGTTAATGAACAGCAGCAGACATCAGTTGAGGAGCAGCAAGTTGGGCAGACAATTGAAGCGCCTTTTGAGCCACAAACTGGACAGGATGTTGAGGAAGGACAGCAAGCTGAAGCTGCCTCCTTGACAGTGACCAAAACTGTTCCTAAAAAGAGGAAATTGACCAAAAGGACAACTTCTAGCTTGCTAAGGAGAAAAAGCGCCAGATTAGCTTTCAAAGGCAAAAGCATAGTTGGGGAAAGTGCCAAGCATGGAGGTAAATTAGCTGTCATCCCTATCCCAAGCGATGACAGTGATAACGAGGCCCGCATCCTTGAAAACCTCCTCATTCACAAAGAAGGGCAAATTGAGGTGTTACAAGAAGACCTTCAAAGGGCGAGGAATTTCAACCACTTCTTGGAGGTTGAAAACAAAAAAATGAAGTATCATGCAGCCATTCATGAGGCAAGGGCGATCAAGTATAAAAAAGAGGCAGAAAGGGCGCAAGTAAGAATTGAAGAGCTCATTGGCGAGTTTGATGATGAAGAGGAGGAAGACCAGCCTAGGCGGAAGAGGCCTAGGACTATCGGGCTTAGAAGAGCCTTGGAGAAACAGAGAGCAGAAGAACAAGCTCATTTCGAAGCCTTTCCTCTCACTGCCCTCTTTGAGCAGGAAATTGAGGAAAACAAAGAAGCATGGCTTGAGAGAGCTAACCAGCATTTGGAGACAAAGCTTGAGAGGGAAAATAGGGATCTTGAGCTACAGAGAAAGAGGACTCTTCATTTTCAGAAGCTAAATCAGTTTTCCAGGCGAAAATTAAAGGTAGCACAAGAGAAATTGAAGAAGTTAAAGGGGAAGCGCCTAGCACGGAAGGAAGCAAAAAGCATATCAGCCCTTGATATTTTGGCTTCAGATTCGGAGCATGTTTCTATGGACCCTTGAGGGTCATGCATGCCAATTTTGAGCCTGTTTCGGCAACTTTTTGTTTTTTAGCATTTTTTCGGTTTTTGGCCAAAAACTCATAAATTCGCCATGTCAGTTTGATGAGTTTTCAAGGGAGGAGGATGATACCGATGGATGCCATAATTCCATGAGCAGGTCTCCAGCGATTTTCAGGGCATTTGAAGATCATTTGCCCCCTCAAATTGGCGAAAAACAGCCTCATTTTGCACATTCTGCCCGCCATATCAGCAGCCTGCTATTTTCTGGGTTTTTGCACACAAGTACAGTTTTGAGGGACTTTCAGAGATCAGATTGAGGTGATTCCACTTGCGTCGGAAAGCAGACACAGAGAGCTTTCCAACGAGCCATCATGAGCCTCATTTCGACACCGGGAAGGCTGCCATTTTCCTTCAGCAAGTCAGGGGACCTTTTTCAGGCATAAATATGAAGTATTTTTGTAATTTTTGAACTCCAAAAATCTGCTTTTCCCAAATGTGCGTTAAGCTATTTTTATCATGGGGAAATCATGCAAAGTCAATATAATTTCCGTTTTTAGCAGTTTTTTTAGATATTTTATGGGATATTTTGTGCCTTGGGCTTTGCAAAGCCTCAAGGACAAGTTTAGATATTTTGACTTGGCCAATGGGATAGCTAGTTGCTCCATGAGGTTTTCTTTCCTCAAGCCTATTTATTCCATGATTCTCATTGTAAATCAGAGGCTGAACTTGAGAGAAGAAATAATACATTGGTCATATGAGCTTTGAAGAATACACTTGAGTTATGATTTTTGGACTGCCTCTTGGATGCTTTTGAGGAATGATGAAGGATTGTTGATGGATTCCTTGACATGGTAGAATGGTATAGTGTCTCTTGATATGTTTTGTCTTCTAGTTTTCATTCATAATACATATTTTCTTGCTGCTATAGATCAGTAAAGATTGATTTTGAGATATTCCCATGGAGGCACCTCAAAATCGCTGAATCTTCATAGCTTGATGTTTTCTTCTCCCTTAGTTATGCTAAAGAATTCTTAGCTGCTCTTTAGTAACCTAAGGTTTTGTTGCTAAGTTTTATTTATAAGTTCTATGTATGTTGAGTAGGATGTATGGTTTGCCCTACCTACCTATTAAGCTGCCCATAGTTCTGTCCATGAAATTTTCTCTTTGACTGATTTGTTGATCATCTTGTTGAACCAAGGAGGCCTAGTCCCGATCTAGCCCTTTGCCTAAAACTATGAAAACTTGTTTGTCAAAGTCCCAATGACTTAGAGACTATGTTTAGGCGTTCCGGCGTAGTTTATGAGTTGTTAGTTTGTCTCATGTGTTTTCCCCAAAATCTGATAGCCATTTCCCGAAGTTAGAGGGTCTTATACCTCTATGTATGGCTGGAATGTTTGATTTCTATGTATTAATTAGCTTACAGTTATACTAAGCATGATTAATGGCTTGCTATTACATGTTCATGTCTACTATTAACTAGTTACACTTGAAATCCCTTGTCTTTCACCAACTTGTTGTCCATTTAACCCATTTTGCCCAAATATCCCTTCTACCGTGAATCAAATCGGCCCTACAGCAGCTTTACATCATCACCTCATAGCTTCCTTGACCTGTTTGACCCCATAGCCCAATTTATCTACATATTGTTATCCAGTTTATGTATTTGATCAGTTTCATCCCTCACAAACTTAAAAAACCAAAAAACTAAAAACATACTTCATAACTAGCCTAATATCAGAACATCACAAGTAAAACACACCGACATCTTTTACACGTATAGAGAGAGCCCTCTCTGAGTCCAGGAAGGCTAGGTCCTTGGGCTCCAAAGCTTGGTTTGATGTTACATCGTCATTTGGCTAGCCAATCGGCCAAATCACGGGACCCTAACAGGTTGGGCGAGTTTTTGATAAAACTTCTTTTATATGCTAATGATCTTGTATTGATTTCTAAATTGGCCCATGGATTGCAGATGCGCCTATATGCCCTTGAGAAATTTTGTAGAACAATGGGGATGCAAGTCAATATTAGCAAGACCAAGATAATAATTTTATCTAATAAAAGGAAGCAGATTCAACATACGTTCTTCTTTGAAGGCAACATTCTAGAAGAAGTAGACGAGTACAAATACCTCGGGATTGATTTCAACAACAAACTTAATTGGGAGGACTGCAGAAATAAGAGAATATTAGGAGGGTGGAAAACATTATATGCTCTTCAAAACATATGTAGAGAGGCAGAGTTGTGGGATTGGAAAATGATTAAAGTGCTTTTTGGACTCCTAGTTTTTCCAGTGATGCTATATGGGTGTGAATTGTGGGCTGGCGGCACCCCTGTCTCAAAATGGAAGCAAATTGAGAAAACCCAAAAATGCTTGATCATGAGTAAGTTCAAGATAAAAAGTTCGGTACCTTATGAGATAATGTTGAGTGAAACAGGAGCAACTCCCATTGAATAAATTGATATGGTGTGGCTCATAAGATATCTAAAAATAATTGAGCAAATGGGAGTAGGTAGATGGCCTAATTTTATCTTTAAAGAAGGCATGAGTGAAAGAAAGAAAACATGGATGAGACAAAACTACACATGGATGCAAAAATGGAATATCTACCTCAATGTTTGTCCCACAAATAGCAAGTAGCTAAAGAATTTTGCTATGGAGAAGTTTCGTAAACAAGTATGGGGAAAAGAGTTGGGTAGAAAGAAGAATTGAAGAATTCAACCCTATGTATAATCTCCAAAAAAATAGTACATTGGAGCTAATATTCCGTGGAGGGAAAAGGTTCATATTTCTCAATTAAGGACCAACTCGCATCAACTTAGGTGTGAAACAGGACAGTGGGAAAGGCCTACAGAAGCTTGGGAAGAACGAGTGTATACATTTTGCACCTCTGGGGCAGTGGAATCGGAAAAACATTTCATTTTGGAATGTGATGCGTTCAAAGACATCAGATAAAGTTATGGGAATATGTTAGCATTAGTTTCTTGGCATTGTCTTTTCAGCAATGAGATTGTTGGAAGGTTGGGTCATCTCATTATCAATTTAAATAAGAAAAGGACTGAAATGCAAAAAGCGAAAAACAGGGAACCTATAGACTATTTTTAATCTCGTGAATGTTAAAATTTCATTTCATTTCATTTATGATAGGAATGCTTATCTTAAATTGGTTAATTATTTTTTGATGGGCTTTTAACTAGACATACCAATTTAAATTATATTTTAATAAATAAATAAATAAATATTATAAAAAGATAAATTTTTAATAGAATAAAAAAAAATTGTACATTTATTTAAACTCTATATAAATATATTTATATAATTTTATATTTTATTGCTGAAGCTTAATTTTCATGAGTGTTTTTGTTTGTTTCTTTATGTGATTAATATATTTTAAATTTATAAATATTCAATTTTATTTATTATGTTTAAAACAATTTTAATTTGTATGTTTTGTAATATATAAGATGTTTCAATGTTGCTTATAATGGTAAGAAGGATCGTGAGAATAGATGTTTGTTGAAAATTTAATTTACATGAGAGGTACATTGTTTTGTTTTTCATATATTTATAGTTAATATTATATTTATTAATTAAATACAATTAAATATTAATATTATATTTTTTAATTAAATATTAATATTAGTATTATTTTTACAATTAAATTTTTATTATTATTTATAACGTAAATAAATTATTAATTGTGTGGTTATTGAAAATTAATTCATTTTTGAAATGGTATATAAGATTGAATTTATTAATTATATTAATTATTACATATATGATTATTGAAAGTTTGTATTAAATTTTTTAATGTAAAATTGAGTTTTTTTTCAACAGAATGGGTAGCTTATATTAATTCAAAAAGCTAGTTTGAGGACCATAACTATTTATATCTTTATTGCACTGTAATTTTAATTTGTTCAATTTATCAAAATTCCTATGGGTATCCATCTTCTTTCTTCCAATGCATAGACTATAGTTGTGTTGACTATAAATTATACAAAACCCCCAAAAAGAGTTTAAAGTGATAATGCATAGGCAAAATTTACATGAGGAAAAACTAGCAATAGTGTAAAATTAAGTTTACTAAATAAGTATTATATATATATATATGAGCATAAAATATTTACAGATTCTAACTATTCGTTGACTTTGCTAGACATACCCTTATGAAGTTACAAAAATAATCATTTCCCAACCATCCCAAAAAACTTCAATATCTGGTGGAGAGGAAACCTTTGTATCAACAACTTATGTCCTGAAAACTAACAAAAATGATACAAAATTATGACAAAAGGAAGCTAGAAAGAGAGATTGGTCTCCATAGACTCAACCTACACGTCATCAGAAAACTTATAAATACCAACAAAGTCATTAGGAAGAGAGAGCTTCCTTAGATAGACCATCCACTTCCGTATTGAGCTCATGAATAATGTGAAAAAATAATGTGCTGAAAGGAGCCAACAATAGCCTAGATATCAGAAAGAAGGGTATCAAGGCCTAAAATGTTGACTTGGACCTTATGATTTTCCCATTCAATGACAATTTTGAGTTGCTCATTACCTGAAGACTCAAAATTCCTTTTTCACTAGCTAGTTCCAACATAAACCACAACGCTACAAACTTTGATTTATTGCTCAACCCTTTGCCTAGGGCATAACAATAGTACATGAAGTGTGAAATATTGAAATAAATGAAAACCTAAATGCCACAATGAAGCGGATGCCCCTTACTAGCTCCATCAAAGTATCCCTAAGTGAATATGAAATATATTTTGAGCATAATCGAGATCCTTGGCTTAGATTGTTTTGGGTCCAAATTTTATCCTTGTTCCAAGGAAACCACCTTCATTGCAAAAACTCATGGAGGAATAATATTATCCTAGGAAAAATGAGGTTTTGTGAGTACCAAACACAAGAAATTAATAGATAATGAAAACCTTTGAAAGAATAAACTTGTTTATCCAACCACCATGCCTTGTAAGCATCAAAGAGAGATGCACCCAACCACTTGTATTTGTCTTAAGGTCTATCCACAATATCTCGCATGCCTAAGTCACATAAATGCATCACAAAAAAAAGGTGAACACAAGACTCTTCGTGAACTTTGTAGATGTGACAATGATTTGGACTGATCTAGCCTCGCTTACTTAGCATGTCCCAGGTGAGGAGATTACCATTAAGAGATAGGAAAGCAAAGATCTTGACCTTTAAATGGTCACTAAATCCCCATAAAATATTCCACCACTATATTTTATGTTTAGTAAACCAATCTTTAAACCAAGATTTATACCCATGCATTGCAGTGTAGGCTACAAAGTGGGGTTTTTTTTTACCAAACAAGCATATATGGAACATTTTCTGTTAAAAAATCATGATTTTCAACCAACATATTCATAAACCTCTCCCATTCATCCACACTATCATGCAATAGACCCATATCCCTGGTAGACTTCCAACTGAGTCGACCTATGACTTGTGAATGCTCAGCTTTGGCACCGAACAACAAGGAGATATTCATTCTCTCAAGTTTGAGTAAAATAAGAGAGAAAATATTGTACTCATTTCCATCACTGAACTAAGGATCAGGGCCAATTTTGAAATGGAGGCCATCCACCACACGCTAGGAAGTCCAATTTCCTACCAAGGGAAAATACCTAACCAATGCTTTCCACACTATTGAACTTTTATGAGACTTGTTGGGAACTTTGAACCATTACACAAGAGATTTTGCAGGGAAATATTTTTCTTGCATTACTTTGAACCAAAGGGAAGATTCTTGTGTTAAACTCCACAAGTTTTTTCCTTCCAAATATTTGGCAAAGAGATGGATCTCTTTGAGACCCCACCCTCCAAGTTCCTTCCGAGCTACGAGATGATCCCACTTTATCAATGTGATTCATTTGTGTTTATTGGCAATTGACTATGGGAAATGGAAGATCACCTTTCTAATCAAATTTAGAACTCCCTTTAAAACCACAACAATGAAGTTTCAATACATAGGAATGCTTTTTGAAACAAAATTCACTAACACTAGGCACTCTCCCCTCAAGAGGAAATGATTAGACCAATTTTAGATGTGAGTGTCCACTTTTCTCACTGTCCACGTCCATTCTGCAATGTGGTAGTTGTTCATCTTGATCGAGAATCCTATATATTTTAATCCATCATCTAGGTCTTTCACAGGAAAATAAAAGAGCTCCCTTAATTGATTTACAATCTTCTTTGAAATCCCATTGAAGATGATATAATATTTGTGACCATTTATTTCCATCCCTATGACCCTGCAAAAAATGTCAAGGTATCTCTTAAGAGAGGATAAATATCTTATATTCCCCAGGATACATGAAATTAATTCATCAACAAATAATAGTTGTGAAACTGTGAGTGCATGTGATACTTTTACTCCATGAAGGACACCTCTTGATATGTACCCATCAATTAACCTACTAAAATATTCCACCAAAATAAAGAATGGGAGGGGTGACAAGGTACAACCTTGTTGAAGCCCCCTTAAGGCTTGAAAAATAAATGGAAGGAGCTTTGTTGATCAACACAACAAAAGAATCAAACTGGAGACAACCCATGATCCAGTTGACCATTTGTAGAGAAAAGCCCGTCTATATAAGAACGAGACATAGGAACGTCCAATCCATTCTATCATAAGCCTTTGAAAGATCAAATTTTAGAATTATTTCTTTTAGATTAAGGTTTTCATAGAATGAAACACCTCTTGTGTGAAAGCCATAACATCGTGAATGTTTTTATGATGTAGGAACCTGAATTTCTCTTCTGAAATAAAGAGCTTAGAATTGGCTTTATTCTCCTGGCTATGATCTTTGAGATCAATTTGTAACTAAGGTTGCAACATGCAATGGGCCTATAATCTGGAAAGGAGGTTTCATCCTAGATTTAGGAATAAGACACAAGAAGGTTTAATTGAAATTACCCAGCACCTTGCCTAAAGATTGATATTCCCTTATGGTATTTAGAAAATCTTCTTTAATCAACTTGTAGAACCCCAAATAAAATTCCATTGGAAATTCATTAGGTCCAGGACTCATGGAATTTCGCATGGAGTTTAAAGTCGCCTAGACTTCATGTTTTATTCTTCCTCCAAGAGAAAAACATTCATTTCCTAAAAAATAACAGTGGGAAATTTAGTGACCACTTGTAGAATATCTTGTATTTGACAACATCGAGGGGCCTTGAAGAGAACTTGAAATAATTGGACTCCTTCTACCACTTTTTCGGCAATAAATATTTTTCACTAAGAAATATTTTGTCCCTATCTAAAACGATGGAAATTGGTATCCTAAAGCGCACCCAAGCATGTCCAAAGAAAATTTGTGTTGCTTCTTTCCCACTCATCATCATTTTATACGGAATGAGAATGCACATCCTGTTGAAATTTTCAACTACCATAAACATGTATTCATTTCCCTTCTTGTTTTTTGGTAAATTTCCCACAAATTCCATGGAAATTATTTCCTAAAGATGAGTGGGTATAGGTAAGGGATGGTGCAAACCCTATTTCTCATTAATAGGCTTGTTGGTATAGTAAATCATATATCCACTTATGAATCTAGCTATATCTTCTTACATCTTGCACCATCAAACATAAATCTATAAGTTGGCTACCATCCTACCTAAACCAAAATGCCCAACAAAATGGGACTCATTGTGAGCCTCTCTCATTATTTTGAGTCACTCACCTTTAGGAACACATAACTTGTCCAACATGTAGAGTAACCTATTATAGAGATGACAATCAATTGTTCATGCACATGAATTTTTCTTTACAAATTTTGTAACACCTCCTTAAAGTCTTCATCCTCTCTATATGTCATCTGTATGAATCATGGGTGAAAGGATCCATGTCATAAGAGTTTCAAAAGTCTTGATATTTGCTGTGGGTGGACTTGAAAGCATGTAAACCAATTTTTTTATTCTTCCCTTCTTGCATGTGATCATTAAATGAAACTCTTATAAAAATCCCATCTAGATGTAAATACTAGCTTGTTTTAACTTAATTTTGGCCTTCGTGTACTTTAGAAGTTGGTGATATCTATGAATTACTATATTCTTTCCCATCAAATAATTTTTCCCATTTTTGATAACTTGTACCATGGGATAGATATGCTTGTCAATAGCGTAGTTGAGAACTTCCCCATGAAATAATTCATAATGGTAGCATACAAACCTTGCTCCCTACATCAAGATCACTTAATAACATACCCACTCACACGCATCTACCTACCCCAAAACATTGGTAGGCACCCACCACTTCATAACGTTCTCCATATTGGCATAATCTATCTTTAGCTCTCCTCCACCAATCACACATCCTAAATATACCAAAGAATATTGTTCAAACTCACATTTCTTGATATTTTCTAGCAGTTGGTTCTTTTTTCAATGACTCTAAGACCTAAGTTATATGTGATAAGTGTTCTTCCCAGTAGCATCATATACCAATATCAACCAAATACACAATAATAAATGAGTCTAAATATGGGCACAATATATCATCATTACTCTTAGGTACACCAAGTCCATCATTCTTGGGCACAATTATGATGGGTGATCCACATGGTGAGGTACTTGGTTAAACAACAGCTTGCTCCAATAACTACTACAACAACTTCTATTATAGACTACTTGCACAACCCAAAATTTAGCAATGAAGAGTCCTACAATAGTTGGATCTCACGCTCCACTTTCCTCTTGGGTGGTATCCCTTTAAGTTCCTAGAACACTTGCATGTATACCTATAGAAATATTCTAGTTTTTTTCTCTATTCCCTACTAAATCCCTCCAAAGATGCCTTTTCTTTCATTGAATTTTCTACATATAAAATTTCTATTAAAAAAATCAAACACACTTCTTGCTAGAATTGATCAATTTCTTGGCTTGGTTAGAGCTTACCAACGAAAATTTTGACTTACCCTTGCGCATGTTGATAAAAAAAAATCTCTATCCTTGATGAGGTGGTATTGGTTGGCTATCCACATGAATATTACATCTCACATGTAAATATAGGGACTCCTAAACACCACTCCACATAAATCAAGTGAAACTACATCCAACTCTACTCGATCAATAAAATCAACATTAATAGCAAATTTAATTTTACATTATTTTTTCCCCTTGATTTTCACATCCTTATTTACGTGAAACTTCAACCCCAATTTGTTGACCATATGTATTACAATGAGATTCACTTGTGATACTGACTCAAACAAAGCATTAATTTATTTCTTCTTGACATGTGCCTTTACATGGAAGTTTGGTCATCTCCTTATCTTCTTGTTGTTGTAGGCTACTCATATTCACCCACATTAGAGAAATTTTGAGGTCTAAAATGGGACTCCTAACAAATATGTACAACCAAAATAAAATTTATAAGAACCAATATAATTCAACATGATGATGTCAATCATGGGGGATGATTCACCATTTTTGGATTAAAAAAGTAAAAAGATAAAAATATAATAAAATAATAAAACTAACTTTTCAACTCATATTTTCAACTTATCTCCATAAGATTTTACTCAAATTTTGAGTGGTATTACTCTTTGGATGCAAAAATTGATTCCTCGTCCAAAGAGTATCCATGTTGCATACTTTCGATGGACCCTGCTACATGAAAAAAGAGAAATACATGAAAAAATGTGATTGAAATCATGTTTTTTCATGTATTTCTCTTTTTTTGTGTAGCAGGGTCCATCAAAAGTATGAAACATGTGTGATCCTTGGATGAGGAATCAAATTCTGCATCCAACGAGTGTTCTCGCTCGAAATTTGAGTATACCCATAGGGAATAACTTGATACCCACAGGGAATAACTTGAAAATATGAGCTGAAAAAATATTTTTTCATTTTTCCCTTTAAAATTTGATGATGTTATCTAATATTATTTTATTATTTCTACTATTATTTTATAATTTCCTTAGGAGATCCATTTTAGACCTCAAAAATTCCTCTAATGCTTCTGCACTGATGTGCATAAAATATTCTCATTTATGTTTGATTTGCTTTCCACTTGATTAATAGAATCTATGGACATGATCTTTTTCTTCTTCCATCCTTATTTTGGTTCTTTGGGTTGATATTTGGATGTTGTTTTCAACACTTCTCCTCTATGTGAAAATCAATATTAAATTGGTTACACTGGTTGTTGATATCTTTACACATTTATTTTGGCTACTATCTTTTTTTCATTCCCCCTTTCCATTTCTTCTTCTCCTCTTTGGAAGCTTCTTCGTGATCATTCTGCTTTAAACAAATTGAATGCCCTTTCTTCTACCCTATGATTTCCAAATATTGTTCCTGTACACACGACTCATTCATTTTTTTAGGTTTGATAGCATCACTTACTTCCACATATGGTTATGTAGAACCCCTATATACTTGAGGTAAACATATGGCTTCTTGAACTAGATACCTAACATTAATTTCATCTTCCTAATTTCTATGGTGTACTCATGTATTCTTTATCCCTATCTCTTCTTGAAGTAATGCCGCTAGGTCCACTGTTCCTATACATACCTAATAGGGTAGAATTTTTATTTTATATATATTTTAAATACTCCCACTTAGTTACTAGGGAATCCCCCTACAACCTCATGGTTCCATGTGGCTTTCCCACCAGGTCAGGGCATGGCACTCTAGTTTCAAATGAGTGAAACATTTTTTTTTGTTTCTCCTCTATGTGGTGGACACTAACATAAACCTATAATTGATGTAACTAGTGGTTTAATTTCAAAGTGTGAACGTCACCTTAATATAGCTTGATGTCGACCTTCATTTCCATGTTAAATAGGGGTCATGAATGGTTCACAACACTTGAAATGGTCTATTATCTTTTGGGATATTTCTTAGAATTCTTCTTTGGTTCTTCCTAATCCCTTAATTTTCCCTATGATCTAACCTCTAAGTTGAAACCTCTGTCATTATTTATTCGAATTTTATTCTCCATGACCACCATAAGGAGGTTCATATTGCAATTGATATATGTAATCTTCTCTTCCTGCCTTGTGAATATCTCCTTTGTCAGATCCTGAGGTTTATTAAAATTGGATTTTTTGTCTATGGCTAGGGTTTTATTAATTTATTATTAAATCAATCTAGTATCATACAATTCCCCACAATATACCCAAATAAATATGATTTGATACCAATATGATTTGTAAACTACCATGGATATTCAATTGGAAATTTCATCACAACAAACCTAATAATAATATAATGAAATCCAAAATTTATATTGTGAGGATTATTTTTTCTTATTTTTTATGGATTTGTTAAATAACTGTTTTATGCTTATGCATGCAATATAAAAAGTGTGGAAAATAGAGAATAGATCAAGAAATCACTCACAAGCCACAAAATTCCAAGATATGACCCGGGAAACCATTTCGAGAGAAAACCCAACTATGAGGTGAGGCTACTCTACTCTCTCTTTCTCTAAATGGATTTGGTGTAAATATAGATTGGGTCCTATGGCCTATGGAACACAATATAAAAAAAACCCTATATTCTCTACCCTCTCTATATCAACCCTTATATACTCTTCTCTATTATGAATTAAAAGGCACTAGAATAGAATCAAACCCCTTTTCGTCCTAGTGGCTCGATTATAACATAGCTTGATAACCATATAGGGGTTAAATTCGATCGATTCAACCCTCTATATGAGTTAAAAATTGACCCTTCTAGAGTATTCCTCATAGTTCCCACGAGGATAGCCCATTTTCTGTGAGTGATGGGGGCTTATGTGGCATCCTCTAGAATTATGGTGGTTAATCATGATAGGTCAACATTCCAGGAGGCATAAATTTAGTGTATGAAATATGGTTGACATGATTCATGCACCATTAGAAAGGTATTAGAGTGTAAAATATATTTATAAGTTGTATGCTTATGCAACAAATGTTTTCCCCAAAAAATGGCATTTAAGGCCTCAAACGGGCCTTCAATGGTTTCTGATCCCAATTCTTCAAACTAGGTCCCACCACTAAAAGTGGTCTTGTAAGTTGATTTCTCTAATTGTTTCACCCTAGAAGCACCAAGATGGATGAAAAACCACGTAATGATATAAAATGGATCATCATTAAATCAAATAATCATAATAAATTGATGATGAACCACACTGGCTGGTTCGAAACACATCGAAAATATATACTTCAATGCAATTATCACCAAATTTTTTTATATACATCATAATAAACTATTAATAATTAAATAATTAATTTAAAAAATTTAAAAATACCAAAAAAACCCATTAAAAATTTACTTAAAAGAATATATTGAAAAAACAAACTCAAAATACCTCAATTATACACAATTATGGTTTTCAAACTTCTGTGGTTTTCATTGATTGCAGAATCCAAATTATCCATAGTATCATAAAACAATGGTCGATGTTTCGAATCCCAACGGGGATCCATCTTCAGGACGAGAAATGAATGAAGAATGAAAGAAAGTCACAAAAGGTCAAGGTATAAATAGTGAAGGGTTGAGATGATGAGAAGAGCCGACAACATATTTTATAATTTATTTAAAATAAATTTTTATTTTATTTTATTCCTTTTTAAAAAATTTCTCAAAGTTTTATAATTTTTTTAAAAAGTTTTATAAATTAATTTTAATTTGAAATAATCAATATTTAAAATTTTTTAGAGTTTTTTTATTTGATAAATATTTAAAATAATTATCTGATAAATATTTAAAACTAATTACAATTAATAAAATAAATTATATAAAAAATAAAACTAAAATATTTAAAATTTAAGAAAAATAAAAATAAAAAATAAGCCTCTTTAATGACTCATGGACACTCATGTGATCAATCATTTTCCTTCAATTGCAAAGAAAAAGGAAAATCATATTCTATTGAAATTTTAACATAAAGCCTCCATCTACCAATCATATAACTTAATGACTCAATAATCAAACCAAATGTTTTTATGTGACATGATATATAAACCAAAAACAAAATCAAATCAATATCCCAACTCCATAGCCAATATGATTACATAGTGGAAAAGATTTCAAATATTTCAAGTAATATTACAATTCAATTTGATTATATCAATAATGAAAAATTAAGAGTGGCCAAGGGATTTGAAGTCTAAACTCCTACATTTGAATGTAGGTAGAAATATCAAGGAAAACACACTTGAAATCCATATAACATAGGATGCGGCATTAAACTTAAAATTAAGACCATATTATATGATTTGTATTCTATCGTTATATAATTTGTCATCCATATTGATGCTTTTACAATGGAAAAATTGAAAGAATCAACTTACATAATTATTTTTATTAGTGGTATCTAGTTGGAGAATTGGGGTCTAAAATCTTTTGGAGCCAATTTGAGGCACTAAATGACATTTTTTGCGGGATAAAATTTTCTCTCTTATGCACGAGACCCTATGATGTTGTCCTACACTTGGAGACATTTCCACTCTATTACATGAATATGTAATGATTATATTCTTCTTCTTCCCATCCTTCTTTCAGTTCTTCAAGTTCATCTCTAGATGCAATTTCCAATACTTCTCCTTTATGTGACCATTAATGTTGAAGTGGTTGCTAGGATATCTGCCCAGATGCATAGTGGTTTCTGTCTTCTTATCCTCCCCTCCTTTCCACTTCTTCTCCCCCCCCTTGAAGCTTCCCGGTGTTCCTTCTTTTTTCAACCACTTGACCACGCTTTATTTTAGCTTGTGTTTTCTAGGTATTATGCTCATAAAAAATTTCCATCCATCATTATAAGTTTGAATAAAATCACTTGATTTCAAAAATGACTAGTGTAGACCCACCAAATGCCTGAGGAGTACATCTAGGTTCTTGGGAGAGATACCCAACAGCATTACCATATTCTGAAATTATGTAGTGTACTCCTATTACATTTATTGATCTCTTTTATTAATGGGGAAAAATTCAACCTCCTAGTGTTTATTTATAGATTCCCTCTTTTTTTTTACATAGGTGGTACTCCTCTGTTGATCAAACTCTAATATGCTTATAACTTGAATACTAAAAATTAAGCATTCAACACATGAACTTGTGAGTGGATATCAGGTGATTTAATCACTTAAATATTCGACATTAAATTATCAACTAAGAGTTTGTAAACTTAGATATGCTACACTATAGTGAAAACTTTAGGGTGTTGATAGCCTTCCTAACCTATTACTACAAATTGGAAAGTACCAATTATCTAAGAGAATTCTTGTGGAAAATAAATCATGTCAAACCAAAGTAAATGGCAGGGAAAGGGGAAGGATACTAAATTTATTGAGGTAATTGGGGTTTCCTATAATGTCCCTGATTGAAAAGATCTCTATCTTTCACATTGAATGGGACAAATTACCATTATACAACCAGCAGGGAAGCAAAGTCCGCCATTTCCTTCAATGCACACTTACACACAAAACCACACAAATGAAAGCAATGAAATTTAAATTATCAATGCAATAAATAAAATATGAAAATTTCGTGACTTGACATATCCCTATGTATATAATAGTTCCTTTAACTTCCATCAAAATGTTCTCACATTCTAGTATTTGATCTTCGTCTCATGCTCTATAACTGCAATGTAACCAATTCAATCATTCCAACTCATTATTTAGAAAATAAAGACTGTTAATTCTTAACCTAGCACAAATGTATTTTGTAACCTGATAAGCAAACAATTCTTTGTATCAAGCTCACCAAGGATGCTCTTATGATCGTTTTGTAGCTCCCATAAAAATCGTACCCAGATTCACAAATCGCACCACTAGTCCTTTGAGATCATACTAAAAGATATGTAGCACAAAGGGCACCTATGAATAAAAATTTGATGAATATCTGTTACCCCTAAAATATTGGTTGCCATCAATGTTAATCCATGGTATGATATTTGTGGAGTGATATTATTTTCCACTCTTCCTAATTCATTGTAATAATACCACACTATATTTACCTAACTATTATTGGCATCCGAATCATTGTTTGTGGGGAAAAAAAGGCCTAACTCATTTTATTTTCCTTGAAATTTTCAAAAATATTCTTCAGAAAAGGTCTAATGAATGTTGAGTGGCATTGTTCCAAAATGTAGTGGAAAAAGGGAAATGTATTGACTTGTTATAAAACAACCACCAAAAGACATTATTCATTTCCTCCAAAAGGATTGCACCAAAATGCTACAAGTGCATCAAGATACTTTTCAAATTATTATTAGATACAAAAACACCCTCAGATTTGTCATTATCAATGGATGTGTATTTTCATTCTGCCACCCTATAATGGATGGTGAAAGCATGTGACTTCCCTTGTATTTCTCTCTTGGAACTTTTACTCCATATAACTTGGAAATTTGTCTTGTTCCTTGGCATATTTAGGTTCTGAAATAGGCGTACCAATAGAATTTTTCATGCCCTCCTATGAAGTTCCATCTAGTGGTAGCATAAAATGTTTGAAAATCTAACTTTCAAGCACCAAACATAATTATGGAAAAATTTTGTTCCCTTGAGATGATCACACATATTCAAGAAAGCATGCTAGAGACTTGAGCATGCTAGTTAGATATTAGTCACTATCCAAGACCCTCTAAGAGAGAGTGTGCCCTAACTATAGCTAAAACTGCTCTTACCATTTGACTACAACTTCACCTTTGCATTTAACCTTGGATTATATTGTTCCCATGCATTTCCTTGTAGGTTATTTCTCCCAAGTAAATCTTGTATGTTAATACCTGCAAGATTAATGAAGTGGATTTCTTTAACAACCTCTAAAAATGCAGAGAACAAGAGAATGGTTTTATGGTTGTATAAAAAAATGATGATCAGGGATGTTCGAGTTTTTTTGCAAGGAGACCAAAAAAAATGGTAGGATATGGATTCCATTAGTTTATTATCATCATTCCCAAATTTTCAAAAAATAAAAAAGTTTCAAGCTCGTATTTACCTCAATTTTTATCTATATACTGAAGTTACTAGGCACACTGATGATGAAACTAAATTTGAGTCTTATGTGTCGTTGAGTTAATCTAAAAAATTGTGTTGAGACCAATTATCATGTAAATTAACTATTTTGTTAGGAGGCTAATGTTGATGACTATTGACTATGCGAGGATAACTTTTGTGTTGGATTTGAGACCAAAAATGATGAAGGTTGTTGAGGAATTTTATTTGTAGGGAAGATTTGAGCAGTTACTAGAATGTATGGTGATTACAAGAAAATTGTAAGTGCATGAACATGACTACCAAATATTTTCCAACGATCAATCAACCCCTCTTATTTGTGAAACTGAAAATCTGCAATTGTTGTTGAATACTTCACAAAATCACCATCCAACCCATGGTGCAAATATTACCATGTGAATGATTTTGTTGAATTCAAGAATGGAAACATATCATTTAGTTACTGGCCATTATGTATGTTGTTAACTAATGCGAGACAACTCACATTTAATTTTAATGTGTGTCAAGGTACCTTAGTACATTTGGCTAGATACGAATCAATGAGTTGAGGTTGAGTCACCTACAAGATATAAAAATAATGGGGCATTGACGTATTCCCACCATTGTCAACAAGAGAACCTACCATTTATGCATGTAAGGATCAAGGTACTAGAATAAGTCTTTAGTCTTGAACCCAGATAGAATGATAAGGTTCATGGGTCAAGAATCATTAGTAGGAGGGTATTAATGCATCCCACATCAACTAACATGAGGATATACAAAAAATTGAAGTATTTTTAGAGGTTAAACAACATTATGAAAATATTATTAAAAAAATTCCCTCTAGTAACTTGGTTTTCAAGCTAAGTCCTTGTCGAACTGTGCCACTATCATGGTTTTCACAGTTATAATATTTTTTATCTTGATTATTTTATTTATTTTTTCTTCTACCATATCCTACTCTACTTGAAAGAGGAAGCATTTTCTCAATTGTAGGAATATTTCTAATGACACCATGTTCACAAAAAAATTACAAATGTACTGATATTTGAATCTGAAATATATGCTTTGATGAATATCAGAATACGAGGAACGATATGCTCTGAATGATATGGTGCAAGGAGTTGTTTAATGATGGAGTATTGAGCATTGGTAATCATTTGGAACCAAGATTCAATGTGATATATGTATCCTTGGTTCTATGGTTCACTAACAATTGTTGGAAAGTCCTTCTTCATCATGCCATGAAAATATTCTAAGGCTTTCTAATTTCTCTATTGAATGCATAATGGATTTGAGGATAGGAATGAAAGAATTTCCTCGATCTTAGGTTCTAGTATCTACTTTCCATTGATGGTTTCTCATGACTCTTTGGTATCTTCTATAGATTTTTAAGGATGATGAAGGAAAATTCTTGGGTCTTATCCTTGATGTTGTTCATAAACTTTTAGATATGCTTCTTGATGCTACTCATGAGTCCCTTGCTCTTCTCTTCCTACTTTAGATATGTTTCTAATTGTAACTAGGACTTATTCTATCTGAGATGCAGATAAGTCTTTAATCGTTGTTAGGATTTCAGAGATCCTTTGGAATACCATTTCTTCCTTTGCTCAAAAATCTCCTATACTTGTTGGTAGGTCTTGTTAGTTCATGGGGGAATAAAATAAGAAAATGTGTACTTTAAAGGAAATAAATTAAACTTTCTAGAATAAAACCTAATTGCATAAAATAAAACTATCAAATCCCTAATATATTTTAACACCTCCCCGACAACAACGTTAAAATTTTTTGGCGATTTAATCACCTAAATACTCCACATAATTTTATGAACCAAGAGTTCATAAAATTAGAGATGTTACACTACATGTGCATAGTTCAAGTCATTAATACACTTTCTAACCTATTGGTACAAAATGGAAATAAATAGCTATCTAAGAGCACTCGTGAAAATAATAAATCATATGAAACCAAGTTGAAAGGAAGGGAAAGGGACAAGATCCTAAATCTACTAATGTCATTGGGGTTGCCTATGATGTCCTTGATTAACAATATCTCTATCTGTCACACTAAATGGGCCAGATGGCCATTGTAAAGTTAGGAGGGAAACAAAACCTGAGATTTCCTTTAGTTCACTCTCTACAAACAAAACCAAATAAATGGAAGCAATTAAAGTTCAATGATCAAATAAAGAAATAAAACAAATTGAAATCTATCTACTAGAATGAGTGGAAAGTAGCTAAACTATTTGACATAAAAAATAACTCACTCTACCAATGATATTTAAACACTGACAATCTGTTGTGAAACCAACTCCAAAAAGAGAATAAAAGAGATATCAACGCCTTAGAAATAAGCCACTTCGAGGGGGCAACCTCCAATGCATTACATGGATGAAAAATTCTTGGATGATTCAAATTACAAAACCTCCTTTCTATGTATAGGAGTCCATGGGGCCACGTTGTAATCCTAGTGGGGCCACAATGTAATCCTAGCCGACCTAACAATAATAATTTAAGGGCACAATAATAACAATATGTGGGTTACAAGGGTACAATAATAACAATAAGGGGGTTACACTAACAACAATAAGGGACTATACTAGTAATATAGGGACCTAACATGCCCCTATCCTTCAAAAAATTGTTGTCCTCAATGCTTGAGTAGCTCTGGGTGCTTCTGTATAAAATTCTCATCCTCCCATGTAGAATCTTCGGTGGGTAAGTTCTTCCACTTGATGAGATACTCTGAAATTGATCGATTCTGTAGCTGTCGAGTTCTTGTTTCCATGACCGCTTCAGGTTCCAATATGATTTTTCCTTCCTCATCAAGTTCTGGAAATATTGTTTGAGCTGGAATATTTTCACCTATAACCTTCTTTAAGCATGAAACATGGAAAACTGGATGTACTCGCGAAGAAGCAGGAAGCTCCAATTTGTGTGCCATAGTACCAATCTTTTGCAACACCTTGTAAGGACCATAGTACTTTGGCGATAATTTATTATCCTTCTTTGCTTGCTTGAGGGACATTTGTTTGTATGGTTGTAGCCGTAAAAATACACAATCTCCTACATCAAAACTTCTCTCGCTACGATGTTGATCTGCCTGTTGTTTCATTCGATTTTGTGCCAAATTCAGGTTATCCTTTAAGAGTTGGAGAACTTCTTGCTGATGCTCGATGTGATCTTCCACTGCTTGAACCTTCGAATTTTCCCTTAAAGATGATGTGATGGATGGTGGGTGATATCCATAAAGTGCCATAAATGGGGTCATTTTTGCTGCAGTATGGAAGGAAGTGTTATACCACCATTTAGCTAGAGGTAACCACTTGACCCATTGTGTTTGTTTATCAGATACAAAAAAACGAAGATATCATTCCAAACATTTATTTACTATCTCAGTTTGACCATCAGATTGAGGATGATAAGATGAGCTATGAGCTAATTGAGTACCCAAACAAGAAAATAACTCCATCCAAAAATTTCCAGTAAAAATGGGATCTCTGTCGCTCACAATAACCCTTGGGTTCCCATGTAGCTTTTGAATTGTGTCCATAAATGTAGTAGCAACTGTACTTTCTTTAAATGGATGAGATAATGCACAAAAGTGTGCATACTTGGTAAGTCTATCAACTACCACCATGATGACACTCTTTCCTTCGGACTTAGGTAAACTTGTGATAAAATACATTGAAATATCCTCCCAACGTTGACTTGGAATGGATAAAGGTTGTAGAAGACCCGGGGTCTTAATTGTCTCAACTTTATTTTGCTGGAAAACCAAACATTCCGCCACAAAATTTTGAATATCAGATTTAAGGCCATCCCAAAAAAATTCTTTCTTCACCATGTGGTAAGTTTTTAAAAATCCTGAGTGTCCTCCTAAAGGAGAAGTGTGCAATTCCAAAAGAATCTTTTGTTTTAGTTGGGAATTCTTACAAAGATATAAGCGATCTTTGTACCATAAGGAATCATTTTTCCAACTAAATGTATCATATGTACTAGGATCTTGGTACAAATTTTGAATGAGTGTCCACACTTCTTCATCCTTCTTCCATTCATCTCTTGCTTCGGTTATCTAATCTGGTTGGTTAATAGAAATGGCACAAAGCAATGCTTCCACCTCTTCATTCTTTCTTGAGAGAGCATTTGCAACAAAATTTAGCTTCCCTTTTTTGTATATTATTTCAAAGTAATAACCCAACATCTTTGTGACCCATTTTTGCTACTCTTCTGAAGATAGTCTTTGTTCCAAAAAGTGTCTAAGACTATCATGATCAGTTTTTACCTTGAAGTGTCTTCCCATTAGGCAAGTTCTCCATTTCTTTAGTGCATGCAATATTGCTAACATTTCCTTCTCATAAATAGGTTTCCATAAATACTTTCCTTTGATTGGACGACTTTCAAAAGAAATGGGTCTTCCTTCTTGCATTAAAAAATCACCAATTCCATTTCCTGAGGTATCACATTCCACAATAAAGGTTTTTGTGAAGTCTGGCGTAGCTAAGATTGGTGCTAGGCACATTGCCTCTTTAAGATGTTCAAAGGCCTTAGTTGCTTCAGGAGTCCATGAAAATGCATCTTTCTTCAGTAATGTTGTTAGAGGTGCTGCTATTCTCCCACAATTCTTAACAAACTTTCGATAATACCCTGTTAACCCGAGAAATCCTCGCAACTGCTTTATGGTTGTGGAGACTTTCCATTCCTTAATGGCTTTAATTTTGTTAGGGTCTACCTTAACACCCTCATGAGATACAATATGACCCAGATATTCCACTTCTTGTACTCCAAAGAAAAAATTGGATGTTTTTGCATATAATTGTTTCTCCTGCAATAGTTTGAGCACCCTGTCAACATGTTGAACATGATCCTTCCAAGACCTGCTCTAGATTAGTATATCATCAAAAAATACTACCAAAAATTTTCTAAGGAAGGGTTTGAAAATGGAATTCATCAACCCTTGAAATGTAGAAGGTGCATTGGTAAGGCCAGAAGGCATGACCAAAAATTCATAATGACCCTCATGAGTTCGAAATGTTGTTTTCGAAATATCTTCAATCTTCATTCTAATTTGATGGTACCCTGAACGAAGATCCAACTTGGTAAAATAAATTGCTCCATGTAATTCATCCTATAATTCATCAATCACAGGAATGGGAAATTTATCTTTAGTGGTGAGCTTGTTGAGCCCCCTATAATCCGAAAAAATGCACCATGATCCATCCTTCTTGTGTACCAATACTACAGGAGCAAAGAAAGAACTTTGAATAGGTTGAATTATACCTGCCTCTAACATTTCTGCAATCATACGTTCAATTTCGCTCTTTTGCACATAAGGATATCTATAAGTCCTGATGTTTGGAGGAACACTTCCTAGAATCAAATGAATAACATGATCATGATCATGAATAGGTGGGAGTCCTTTGGGAGTTTCAAAAACCTTGGAATGATTGTCCAAGACTTTTTGGAGATCTGCAGAAATAGATGATTTTGATGTTGGAACTTCTAGTGAGCATAATTGTGCAATTATGCCTCGTTTTTCTTTCTTTAGAATCTTTGTCATGAAATTAGAGCTTATTATCTTTCTTGGCTTCCCTGCAATACCCCGTAATTCGACTTCCTTTCCTTCTGAAAAAAATTTCAAGAAAAGTTCTTGAAAATTGAAAGCTACCGTCCCCAAAGATTGTAACCATTGTACTCCTAGTACAACATCAATACCTCCCATAGGAATGGAAAGCATTGGACTATTCAATACATATTCCCCCATGGTTAGCTTGATATTATGGCATTTTCCAGAGCAATTTATAGTTCCTCCATTTTAAACCATCACTTGACATTTTGCTGTTGGGTATAGGAAACAATTCAATTCCTTGGCTACCTTACAATGAATAAAATTATGGGTACTACCTGAATCAATCAACACTATTACCTTTTTCTTCTTGATATGTCCTTCTATCTTGAGAGTTTGAGGAGTGGTAATTCTACCAATGCATTACACGATATGGTCGGACTCATTTCTTCCTCTTCTTGGGCTGGTTCCTGGTGTATATCCTCTTCTTGTTCATTTTCTTCCTCCTCTTCACAATCTATGTAAAATAATTTCTTCTTAGCACACTTATGACCTTTAGTGTATTTGCTATCACAACTATAGCAAAGCCCTTTTGCTTTTTTTTGTTCCAATTGTTGTGGTGTCAACCTTGTAGGTTGTGGAAATCTAGGAGTAGCAACACTTCCCTCTTTATAGAAGTGAGTGGTAGGCTTCTTTGTCGCCATAATTTTACATTCAATTTTTCTTGCCAACCTGAATGCCTTCTCCAATCAATCAGGTTCCAAAAAGCGAACTTCATGTTGGATGTTATCCTTTAAAGTACTTATGAAGAGATCAATCCTATGTTCCTCTGGAATATCAGTTACCCTTATATTCAATTTTTGAAAGTCCTCAATGTGCTCCCCCATTAAACCCTTTTGTTTGAGATTTATCAATTGGCTAAAGAAGGTGTTTCTCTTTGTATTCTCATAATGTGCTATCATTTCCTTCGTAAAAATTGACCAAGTGACAATTTTTTTACGGAAGCAAAGCCATCGATACCATACAAATATATTTTGTTCTAAATGGAAAGTTGCAATGCGTACCTTTTTTGTGTTTTTCACATTATGGAGATCAAAATATTGCTCCATTTGAAGTATCCATGTTACAGGATCCTTTCCATCAAACTTCCTCATATCCATTTTTGGAATATGGTAGTTCTTCCCGCCAACATTAGATTTTATGAAATCACGATTAACATTTATTTTGTTCTCATCATGAGTTTCCTCTACTATCTTTTTGCCATTAGGAAACATTTCTTGTATCAACTTTGTCAAACATTTCATGTATGCTTTTAGATCATTCTTCATGTTTTCCATTTTCTCATCGATCTTAGTTCCATGTCATCCATCTTAGATTCCATGCCAGCTTCCATGCCATCTATCTTAAATTCCATGAAATATATCTTAGATTCCATGCCTTTATTCAAACCATCCATCTTAGTTTCCACGCCTTTCTTCAAAACTTCCATGTCATTTTTTGTTGCTCTTTGCGAGAGCGAAATTTTTTGCACTTGCTCTTGTAATTTTGATATGTATGTTGCCATTATTCGTCTTCATGAGTCATAGTAGAGCTTTCTAAAGGCTTAATGGGTGTTGAATTATTTTTAGGGGCCATTTTAGAATCCAATACTGATATCTATTCTACAATATGCCTTTGGAATCAATTCAACTTGATTCTTCAAACAAGACTTATGCAATTCGGAAAAAAAAATACACACCTTTTACTTGCTTTTCAGGAGCTTGATATTGAAATTGAATTATCTCTATAATTGCGGATCCTCAATATATGAAATTCATCCCTGTAGCAGCTCTCTGAAGCTTCTTTCCAATGCCACAGGTCTGATCTGATCTGATTTGGATTCTTCAAGGAAAATTTATGTCCAATCTTCCACAATGACCCAATTTTGGATTGGTTCAGTAGAGCGAACTTGTACGACTTGCCACATGTCACTGTTTCCTCCTTTGGCTCTAAAATTTATAGAACAAAAACTACAGTCCATGTGATTATGGCCACTTTTTATAGCATTCCAATCCGATGCTCAGAGAGAGAGCTATGAATATTTTCCCATGATCACCTCTTTGAGATGAAATTTAGAAGCCTCAAAAATCCCTAACTTCCACAGATCATATCTCCAAAAATTTTGCGAACCAATATCTGAAATTTTGCGACGATGTTCCTCAGTCTTGCGGCTTCATACTCTAAAAATTTCAGCTTCTGAACATTCATAGAAAAAAATTTATTACGAAAATACCACGATGACCTGTTTAGGTTAAATTCAAGAGCCTGCAAAATGACCTAAATTGCATAGATCATATCTTCGAAAAAATTGTGAATCAAGCACTGAAATTTTGTGAACATGTTCCTCAAAAAATTTTCTTCGCACTCTAAAAATTTCAGATTCTAAACCTTCATAGAAAAAAAGTTATAGTGAAAATTCCACGATGACCTGTTTGGAGCAGCAAAACCCTAGAATCTCAAAGCTCTGATACCAAATGTTGTGAAACCAGTTCCAAAAAGAGAAGAAAAGAGATATCAACCCCTTAGAAATAAGCCACTTCGAGGGGAAAACCTCAAATACATTACATGAATGAACAATTCTTGTATGATTCAAATTACAAAACCTCCTTTCTATATATAGGAGTCCATGGGGCCACAATGTAATCCTAGTGGGGCCACAATGTAATCCTAGCCGACCTAACAATAATAATTTAAGGGCACAATAATAACAATATGCGGGTTATAAGGGTACAATAATAACAATAAGGGGATTACACTAACAACAATAAGGGACTATACTAGTAATACAGGGACCTAACAACATCATCACTTCATCATTACAGAGAAATATTCAACAATACATAGTGGATATCTCCAATGATAAAAAATATTTCATTACAGAGAGATGTATGATCTAGCAGTACCAAATACTCTTTGTAATCCTCCAATATTCATAACACTCCCTCTCCCTCTATTATCCCTTAACATTCCCTTAGTCGATACATTTCTACAAAAGAGCAAGGGGGCGGATTGGAACTGATTCTCCCAAATATGGACTATCAAAATCATGGAAAAATTACAAGATATTATATTTTATATATTTTTGGTGCATATTGGTTTAATAAAAACTCAAGATCTGATTAAATATTATTATTTTAACATAAAATCCTCTGAGAATATGATGGAGTTGGTTACTTTGTTGACTAGTTTTGTTTTTTGGGATGCAGTTTGAAAATGATCGTAATAAAAAAGATCCCCTTGAAATAACTATGCATATATCCAAATTCGTGCACTTTTTGGATAAACCATTCATGAGTCACCTGATTGGGGATGTTCCAAACAAAAATTCGTCATATATTTTCTACATTCTTCTTCATTTCACTTGAAATCACACCCAAAGTTCAATACTCGGTTATGCGTGTCACAAGTTTTTTGAACTGTAACTCATAAAATGGAGGCTTATGGGATAGTTATTGGCATTAATTAAGCACCATAGACCCATGTCATCATCCCTAGGAACAAAACCCATGTTCTATAATTTTCCTTAGATCTACATAGATATTCCAACCTCAGAGTGTAATATTGCCAATTAGCCATAAGCTAGTTGGAATATTAAATTTTGTTTTTGTTTCCTTGTTTGATGAATAAGAGGGTATGGAGACCCATAAATCTCCTTAATAGGAATAAATCTCTGCTAATGTGAAATGAGGACATCTTAGCAACTTAATTAAGCACCCTTGTGTGTGAAAAGGGGTTGGAGCACATAGACTGCGTCAACTTTGACCAAATCAACAACGTTGTCATGGAGGAGTGGCATTCATTATGGGACAACGTAACTTTGGGTGGAGACTCCATGCATGGAAGTAGTGCCTTTAATGAGTGGGGCCAAGGGTGAGGAATATCACCACTTATATAAGGAAGAGGATGGAAACCATGGATGATTATGTTTATGTATTTGATATTTCAGATTTATGGTCTATTTAGACTTGTTGTTCTCTTCAGTTGTTTAGCTAAGATTGTAGTGTTGTTTAGCACAGGGTCTTACCGAGCAGGAATCCCACCTCTTTCCTTGAGTGACCTCTAAGGGAGAGAATTTTCACTACAATCCAAATTTAGGAATCAAGCCAAGGCTTCATGAGCCTTAATGTACATTGTAGTTCTTGTTGAGTTTGTGTTGTGTTGTAGGGAAGAAGTTGTGGAGGGTTGATTTGGGTGATTTCTAAGCTAGATCTCATTGGAGGAAGCTCCCTTTCTCTTGGGAGGCTATTAAAGAAGGCCCTAGAGCATCTTTGATACATTTGGCACCAAGCCACCGTGTTTTTATCCCCTACAGAGCAATATCAGTTTGGATCTGCATTATTTTAGGGAGGAGTTGCAGGGGTATTTGCAGTAGGTGATTTGGGGAGTGATTTTTTCAGTGAAGGGGCTAGACTTTCATCCAGAGGTTCTATTGGAGGAGAGCATACTTGTTATCATATCAGCTTCAGCCATAACTCTTCAGTTATTTTGTTGCAACATATTTCCAGCCCTAGGGTTGCAGTTGTTGGGCCACTAAATTATCATTCTTATTACCATTTCTTAACATCTATTTCATCCATTCCCAACATTCTTTTATCACATTATTTATCATAATTTATCATTTAATCCCATTTTATAATTATTTATGCTCTTATGGATAAGTAATATTTATTCTCCTTTATTTTTAATAAATTGAATATTATTATGAATTATTTTGTAAATGATGGTTTATTTAATGAATTTTTTACAACTCACGATTTTAGCCTCCAAGATCTCTTTCAGATTGCAAATCTGATCTTCAGTTCATAATTAAATATTCTAACTCAGAAATTCACTGGAATAACAAGTGACAATTTTGCGTTGGACATTTTGGGAAAACAAAGAAGAATATTTAAAATATGAGACATGGGTTTTGTGCAGAATGGACCAAATTAGTTTGTTAGTGAGAAGTTTCTCAAAATTCAGTCTTCATTGGGAGAAACACAAGGTTCTTTGAATTACATATTCGCAAATTTTCTGTTGTGCCTGTTTTCCAAATTTCCTCAATTGTAATAATCAGATTTGATTTGTTACAGCTGAATCATGGTGGAAAGATCTCTTAGATTTTGTAAATCAATTGGTTGGAAATTTCCCTTTTGTATCTTGTATATTTAAAGGACACAAATCAAAGGAGAGATGAGGATCATCATGACTCTGTAACTGTCAATCATCATAATACAGAAATATTGTGTTGCTGTTACATGCATTATCTGATTTAGTTTTTGTTAAATTCTTTCTCTACCTGCACCCTGCTAGGGAGGAAGGGCCCTCCTCTTTAGCAAGGATTACAGTGGTTAAGGTAGATGTGTATATATCTATTTCTTATTTTTTTATGTTTCAGTAGAAGTGTTGTTGGTGCTGTTTCAGCTGTGAATAGATCTGATTCAATTCCAATGTTTTATATACTGTTACACATATGAGATCAGAGATACCAAGTGGGTAATTGTTGTGTGGCGCGCTAGGATAGGTTAATTGAGGTTTGATTACAGCCTTGTAGATCTTTTTATTTCCAAATGAGTGATTTCCTTCCAACATTTACTTCAACAACGATTTATTTTCTTTGGAATTGCTTCTAGGTAGGTGTATCGACACAAGCAGTGCAACTGTCATTGAAATAAAAGACATCCCTGGATTGATAATTTATGTGTACTATTTTAGTCATTTAATAGTGATTAATACAGCCCAACATTTTGGCGCCGTTTCCAGGGATGGTAGTGATGATCCAATAAATCAGAGTTGTTTGTTAGAAGTTCAATTTATGTGTGTTTTCATAGAGTGTTTCTAGCAACAAAATTGTTGGGCAGTAAGACGAGAGGTAAGAACTTGTGCAGCGCTCTAAAAAACTTGAGCAGGATCACCAATGTCTTGCTGGGACACTTAGGAGGCTGAATTTCTGAGAATTTTGTTTTTTTCTTAGAGTGTCTCCAGTGACACAATTGTCAGGCAGTAAGACGAGAGGTAAGAACTTGCGCATCGCTGTAACAAACTTGAGCGAGCTCACCAATGTCTTGTTGGGACACTTAGGAGTTGAATTTCGGGTGTTTTGTTTTTTTAGGGTGCCTTCATCTATACAGTCGTTGGGCGGTAAGACGAGAGGTAAGAACCTACACATCACTCTAATAAACTTGGGTGGGCTCACTGCTGTAGAAACTGAAGCACTTGTAGGATGAATTGATACACATAGGGCCCATGTGTGCCGGTAGGATGATAGAAAAATCCACAAACACCCCCCACTCTAAAAAGCCCCCAAAATTCATGGGATGAGGTCAAGGAACAAAGCATCAACACAATGGAATCCAGTCAAAGAAATTCAAGATATGACAACTATGGGAAATCAAGACTATATTGAAGACTAGTTTCACTCTATTGTTTGCTCGCAACATCACTCCATACTTCAGCAATTCTTGGCACCATCCTTAACAGGGAAGTTGGTCTCTCATACCCTAGTACTTCTTAGCATACATATTTCAATTATGAGTATGTGCATACTTGAAGCCCTATTTAAAAAATGGCTTCATTGGAGGTACTCCTACACGTAAGTATATTTTATTTTTAAAGGTAGAATAGTGTAGTGTAGAAAATAGAATAAATTAAGACATAAATAAATAAATTTCTTTATATCTAAAAATATTTGTTTGTTGCAACATGTTGTGAAATTTGACATACGTGATCAATATTCGAATTTATTTATGTATGTAGATGTGTTATATTGGAAAATTAAATTTATACAAACACTCATATTCATTTTGATCACCTTCTTGGAAAAATTCCTTGATTATTGTATCTTATGGCTTGCGGGCTTGATGAAAATTCTGGACAAACAATCGGGATAGTCATGTTTTGAGGGACCAAATGGGCATATTTTCAAGACTTGTTTCTATCCTACATTTCCCTTTATTTCTACTTTCTAACCCAATTTGAATCACTCAATTTGGATTTGAAATGAAAAAGTTATGACCAAAACAATGACATGATGTCTAGTAAGCATCCCAGGAATAGAGTTGGGAAAGTCTGTTTTTGGAGGCCTAAATGACTAGATTTTGGAAACCTGTTTCTATGGGATATTCCCCTATGAATCTAGTTTACAAAGCAACTTGAATCAATTTTTTTTCGATATTTTATGAGAAATTTATGACCACAATACTGACTGTTTATCGTAAATCAACACTCTTGAAACTTTGTTTTCCTGGCTGTTCACTAGCATATTTGACCCACCAATTATTATTTCCTTAAAAACCTATTACTATAGGGGATAGATACATGAATATAATTAAATATCCAATTTTAATCAATTCAATCTGTCATCAGATGAAAAATTCATTCTTAAAATATCAATTGTTGGTCTGAGCTGGAAAATAAAAAATGACTCTGTTATGTAGGTTGTTCTAAGAAAATGTAACATACCATTACATGGAATTTTTAAAACCTATTTCTATTGGATATATCTCACTGAATTAAATTTCTTTTGGCTTTGGAATCACTCAAATCGGACGAAAAAAAAGAATTTATGATTGAAACACTGCTAGTTAGTATGGTTGGCCACCACTCCCCCGTAAGTAATTAATTTTTCTTTGTTTATCTTTCCGTGGATTTGTTTTATAAAATAACTACTTGTTATTTTTTTTTCATATTTCTTGAATTGGGAGAGCCCGTGGATCTCTCTTCTTCCATGATTTTATGTTTTATTACAGGTAGATGCTTGTTTTTTGCGGGTCCCGGGAGAATAAATCAGGTCAATTTATGAACAAGTGATTTTTGAAGACAATGCCAATGAAATGAGAACATTTTCAAAGACGTTTCCTCACACAGAGAAAACAACATGAATAATTTTTATCACTTAATGGATTTATAACATGAGAAATGAGGAATTGATTTCCATTTGAAGATCCAAGTCCTTTTTGAAAAAGCATTTTTTCATTCATTCACCATTCACGAACAACATTGTTGCAACAAAAATCATAACCATTGTAACTTAAGTTATTTATTTATTTATTGGTTTTCAATAAAGAGTCATTTATTTTCTGATTTATCTTATGTTTTTATGCTTCAGGTATTTTTCACTTCAAGGTCACTTTTTTCTTTTGTTCTCAAAATAAAAGAAGCAAGTTCTTAAGTTTCATGATGTTGTTACTCCGGAAAAAATTTCTAAGAGTTGGATGTTGTTACACTGTCAGTGCTGTTACTCTATCACTACTGTTACACCGTCAATGTTGTTACTCCATTACTGATGTGACTCCATCACTACTGTTACACAGTAAGTGTTGTTACTCTGTCACTGCTATTACACCGTCAGTGTTGTTACTCTGTCATTGTTGTTAACCGTCAATGTTGTTACTCCATTATTGATGTGACTTCATCACTGCTGCTACACAGTCAGTGTTCTTACTCTATTATTGTTGTGACTCCATCACTGCTATTACACCATCACTTCTGTTACACTGTCAGTGCTTTTACACCGTCACTATTGTTACAATGTCAATGTTGTTACTCCGTCACTGTTGTTACTCCATCATTGTTGTTACTCCTCCGGTGTTGTTACTCTAAAAAATTTTCTAGTATCTGGTGCTGTTAATCCAGGAAATTTTCTAAGTGTCTGATGTTGTTACTCCTCCGGTGACGTTACTCCATGGTGATATTTTTCTAAGTACTTGGTGCTGCTACTCCTCTAGTGTTGTTACTCTTCCAAGTTAAGATGCCAGGTACATCCTCAACCGACTCTATGGATTTCATTGGTATTTTACTTATGACATGACCAACTATGACTGATGACAGACATACTTTAGTTTGGGGGATGTCTTGTATTTAGTAATAAGGATAATTATTATGGTAAGTCTTGTCAGGAATGATTCACTCTTAATTCCTCATTATTTTGCAAAGTGACTGATCCTCCTTCATGTCACCTTCCTAACATCGTCCTTTTTCCCCTTTCCCTGTTATTACCTAAGTCATGGTTGTTGTTACCATAGTCACAACTATTGTTTTTGGTCAAATTTTCACGTTGAATTCAATATATGAAGCTATTTCTGATTTGTTTTTCTCTTTGGTGAATGGGAAATACTTTTAATGGTCTGGGCTATCTTTTGACAAAATTATTGGGTAGTAAATTTATCTTTGTTTATCTATAAACCTTATATTATTTTTTAAGGAAAAATTATGCAAGGGTGATTTCAACATGCCAGCTTTCAACTTTCCTAATTGGTCAAGTCCATGATCTTGTAAAATTATGATGATGACCACAGAATTGTATTTAAATCTTTCTGCCATTATCTAATGAACTATTCCTCAACCCCAATCTCAGCAATGAAAAATATATTTATCAACAGTCATTTTAAGGTTATTAGTTTTTTAGAAGCAAAACAATCAAAGTTGAAAATAGTTACTCTACAACTTTACGCCATCCCTAGCTCTTAAGGAGCTGACCTGCCATCCCATCTATTAAGTAATATTTTATTGATTAACAATAACCATAGTTGAATTCTAAACATAAATAGTCAACTAGAGGATAGGAGGTCTCATCACGAGCCGAACTACCATGATCATAGGTCCTAATAGAGTGACATTACCACTACTGGTCACCAAGCCACGGTAATGGCCTTCGGTCATAGAACTGAAGGACAAGAGGTCTTATCACGAGCCGAATTTTTCACTTTTGTTAGCTCCCGTGAATGGCATTGTTATTAACTCATTACCACACTAGAACACTGATCTTCAGTTGACATTTAAGTAAATTGAAAGGCTTTTTGTAACTATGTACTTATTTCTAATAGATGGGACACTGGCATCTCAATGGGTTAAAAAGGCATCCCTATCGAGGCTATGGATGCCTACTGGCAGTAGTGGCTATGCCTATGGTATAGAAGTTAATTTAATATTATAATCTACTTGGTTACCTTTTTTTCTCAAATCCAATTTCCGATGAAGCTGACTATTGCATATACAAGGTTTTCCAAAACTCATGGTTCATGGGGTAATATTTAATCGGTTCTTAGATGATGGTGGTTATGGTTTATATCTATTATTGAGTTATAGATATTTACTTTACATGTCATGGATGAAACTTTTAGGATATTTGATAGCTGACATTTTGTATCATCTAATCCATCATTCCTTTATTTTACAAGTATCATATATTTAACCATAGATAGTTGCTTTGCCCAATCAATCACCAATAAAGAGGCCTAATTCTGATTTTGAATCCCAAGTAATTGGACAGACCTTGAAAAGCAAAGAATGAGATAACTAATTCTCATAATTTTTGTTCTCATAACAACCAAAGCTTATGGTTATAGGGAATGCATATTTTCCCTTCTGATCCATTATTATCCCATGCCATTCACAATATGATTATGTCACTTTTATATGTAATGAGGTAATTGAGGTGATCACTGATGAGTTACTGATTAAGGATACTCATGAGACGTTGTATATATGATGGGGAAACTATTCAGTTTGGTCGAAGGAAACACTGCTACACTTTCTGATTACTTTTTTCAGCTTGCATGGCTTCCAACTTTCGCATCACTTTCAACATCAACTCAATCTACATCAGATTCAACAAATGTCAATCCATAAGTGTCATTCCACATTTTTATGGAGGTAAAACTTGAGGTAAAATAGCATAAGTTTTTTCTTTATTAAATTTTTAGGAGAATGTCATGAAAAACCATTGAGCATTATTCACCCATATTTTCCCCTTATTTACCACTTCCCATTTTTCAGAAACACAAAATATTTTAGTTTGGGGGAGTGTTACTTTAATGATCATGAACATGCTATTAATATTCTTTACCATCCATCAATCTCCTTATTCATTCTCAAAATCTCCTTTATTCCATGTTGTTATACACCAAACAAATATTTCAGCCATGATTGTAGCAACCACCTCAATTTGTCTTTGTAGCATGAGGACATGCTAATTCTCTAGTTTGGGGGAAGGGTTGCTATGCATGATGAATGATTTATCATTTCTTCCTCATTTAAGGTATACAATTCTAAAATCGATTTGTGTATATCCTTAAAACTATTAATTGGATTCTTGTGATTTTTGGACAACAAAGAGGTATCATTAAACCCATAATTTCCAAGCTAAACCAATTTGTAGATTCAAAATAAAAAATAAAAAACAAATCATGCATTATTACCTACGACCATTTTGCTGACATATTGAAATCCATTCATTGCATTGATTTGATTTTTGGATTGGATTTGCTTACAAAATTTCAGCAAAATCTAGTTTGTAATGAAGTTTGTTTTTACTTGTATCACACTTTGTTGCAACTTCATATACATATGGTTGAAATTAAATATGCAAATTGTTTTAAGGAAAAATATGGGGAAGAAGCCTTCTCTTCCATCAATATCATGCGTCAGGATGAAATTTTGATTATTGTACTACAACTTGGTTAATACAAAGGCATTGGGTTGCATGAGGACATGCAACATGCTCAGTTTGGGAGAGATGTTGGGCCACTAAATTGTCGTTCTTATTACCATTTCTTAACATATATTTCATCCATTCCCACCATTCTTTTATCACATTATTTATCATAATTTATCATTTAATCCCATTTTATAATTATTTATGATCTTATGGATAAGTAATATTTACTCTCCTTTATTTTTAATAAATTGAATATTATTATGAATTATTTTGTAAATGATAGTTTATTTAATGAATTTTTTATAACTCACGATTTTAGCCTCCAAGGTCTCTTTCAGATTGCAAATCCGATCTTCAGTTCATAATTAAATATTCTAACTCGGAAATTCGCTGGAATAACAAGTGACAGTTTTGCGTTGGATATTTCGGGCAAACGAAGAAGAATATTGAATATCTAAGGCATGGGTTTTGTGTAGAACGAACAAAATTAGTTTGTCAACATGCAGTTTTCCAAAATTCGGTCTTCATTGGGAGAAACAAAAGGTTCTTCAAAGGACATATTCGCAGATTTTCTGTTGTGGAAATTTTCCAAATTTCCTCAATTGTAATAATCAGATTTGATTTGTTACAGTTGAATCATGGTGGAAAGAGCTCTTAGATTTTGTAAATCAATTGGTTGGAAATTTCCCTTTTGCATATTTTATATTTAAAGGACACAAATCAAATGAGAGAGGAGGATCATCTTGACTCTGTAACCTTCAATCATCATAATACAGAAATATTGTGTTGTTTTTACATGCATTATTTGATTTAGTTTTCGTTAAATTATTTCTCTGCCTGCACCCTGCTAGGGAGGAAGGGCCCTCCTTTTTAGCAGGGATTGTAGTGGTTAAGGTAGATGTGTATATATCTATTTCTTATTTTTTTATGTTTCAGTAGAAGTGTTGTTGTTGTTGTTTCAGATGTGAATATATTTGCTTCAATTCCAATGTTTTATATGTTGTTACACAAATGAGATCAGAGATACCTGCTGGGTAATTGTTGTGTGGAGAACTAGGATAGATTAATTAAGGTTTTATTACAGCCTTGTAGATCATTTTATTTCCACATGAGTGATTTCCTTCCAGCATTTACTTCAACAACGATTTATTTTCCTTGGAATTGCTTCTGGTTGGGTGTATCGGCACAGACAGTGCAGTTGTCATTGAAATAAAAGATGTCCCTAGATTGATAATTTATGTGTACTTTTATAGTCATTTAATAGTGATTAATACAGCCCAACAGTAGCTGATATTGTATTATTGGGTGTTTTTCCCAGAGACCCTCTTGGGTTCTTTGTTGGAGGTTGTATAGAGCCTTGATCTTCACTATACATTATTTTTGAGGCATATATCAGCCATTTATCTTTTGTGTACTCATTTGCTGTAGCAGTGCTTCTAAGACTACACTGTAACAGTGTCTCCGACATTTTGATATAGTAGCAGCACCTCATTATTGAGGGTTTTATCTATTGGAGGCTTGTTGTATCTTATTAAATTATTTGTGGCCCATTATTTTATACATATTTGCTACAGTTATGATGAATGGAAAGGCTCCATATTGGTTTCATATTTTGATGTGATGTTTACACTACTATTTCCACCATTTTGTTCTATATTTCTGATTTCCCCATTTGGGAATATTACATAGAGGTTGGTTACAATAACTACATAGGAGTGAAATGAGCCAAGGAAGGAAAACCATCATCAATGAAACCAACAATAATCCTTTCTAATTCATCAAAAATAAAGAAAAATTATGAAAAATAATTAATTTAACAACATAAAGCTTGTTGAATATTTGTGAAGAAATGTTGTTGTCTGCGCATGCTGGAGCGCTCTTGGCATGATGACCTAGGTTTCCTCTGAGCGCTTCCTCTGTGCCTTTGCGTTGGGCCTCCTGCCCTGTGCCTCTGACCCTACACACCTGCTTCTCTCCCCTATGCCATTGCTCTCAATCTCTGTCTGGTGGCCGGGCTGCTTACAGCATGGGCTCCCTAGAGACTCAATAGGATTTGTCTGCAACCTCATCTCAGGCCCACGCCTTCGCTGATCTTATCAGCTCTCTGGGCCTTCCTAAGCCTCCTCCCACAATCTCTTGATTCATGAAAAAACTAGATGGCCTGCAAGAAGTTGTCCTTCCTCCCTTACTCCCTCACATGGCAGCCCTCTTTTTGGCTGAAAAGGGTTTAATAGGCCAGTTCACAGGGCTCTGGCCATCTCCGAAGATAGTTCAGAGATGGATCGAATGGAACTAGTTTGATAAAATCACTGGGAAAATTTCCATCAGGTTCTGTGGAAAGGGGTATTTTACCTTCCACTTTGAATCTAAAGAAGACAAGGACTTGATCTTCAGAAACGGGCCCTATTTCATGGATTCAAGGGGTCTTTATCTCAACAAATGGACCCATGACTTTGATCCAGAACTTGATGTGTCGAATGATGTCCCTGTTTGGGTGTGCCTTCCTCACCTTCCCCTGCATTTTTGGGGGGATGACTCGGTCAAGGCTATTGGGAATGCGATCAGCACTTTTATTGATAGGAGCGAACCTAATGAGAACATGCTCGCATGCGCCAGAATTTGTGTCTAAGTTGATCTGGGCAAAGGCCTACCATAAGCCATCAAAATCAAAGTGGATGACTAGAAACACATCCAGTAGATCGACTATGAGCAGATCCCGTTCAAGTGTAAGGTATGTCATGAGTATGGTCATTTCGCTAATCGCTGTTCAAAAAATATTTATATTGATAGTCAAGAATCAGATCAGCCTTGGGAGACCGTAAAAAAGAAGAAGAAATATAATCCTGCTCCATCACCCAACAATCAGGATGCTTCTTAGCCCATCCTCCACCCTCCTCCCTCCTCCGGAAAAGATCCATCCAATCTTCCCTCTTCCTCTGCAACCCCCTCCACAAACCTGCAATCCAACCCCTTCTCAATCATTTCTCCCCTTGACGACAATCCCCCTCTCTCCAACTCTCCCCCTCCTCTAGATCCTCCCCCCACCTCTACCCCCATATAGGACCTCATCTCTCCTTCCCTCGGCTCGGCCTCCACCAGGATCACCAGGAACTCGACCAAGGAGCATGGAGCCTCTTTGGAAATTCAAAAGAAGAAAGGTCCTAGCAGAAAAACAATGAAATAACAACGGAATGAAAATGCACAGAAAGACATTGCATTAGGAACCCATAATCCTATTGAGAACGACATATTGGGTCAGAACAATAGGGACATCACGCAAAAGGTATAAGGAGGAAGAGCACCTCCTAAAATCGAACTCATGAAATGATGAAAGTCCTATCATGGAATAGTAGGGGTTTAGGGCACCCCTCCAAATCTAAAGCTCCCAGGGATCTTATAAATCAAGAACAGCCAAAATTTATACTTCTTCAAGAAACCAAGCAGGGAGAAGCTGATATGAGGATAATAATTGACAGAGAGAAACAATATAAGGGCGCACTGTCAGAATCTAGAGGCGCCTCTGGAGGGCTTGCCACTCTATGGGTAAGCAATGCTTAGTAGCATAAAGACACCACAATAACTCAAAATTGGCTCAAAATTGATCTAGAGAACACCACAACTCAATAGAGAATCATTGTGTACAATGTCTATAGTCCAAATCACTACAGAGAAAAAGAGGTATGTTGGAATACTCTAATGGACGATATGAAGAATGAAGAAAACAATAATATCATAATGGGAGGTGACTTAAACCTCATCCTCCATGCCAATGAGAAAAGAGGAGGTTGCTTTGGGGATGACCCATTTAGAAGGCAACTGGAAGATATTATCCAAGAACAAGAATTAGTGGACATCACCCCAAAGAACTGCATATACACATGGACCAACAGGAGAATCGGAAAAGACAATATCATGGAAAGGCTGGATAGGATCCTAATTACAGTCTCCCTCCTTTCCCAATTCTCCTTTGCCTTGGAAAATGTTCTTTCCTTCTCTGCTTTGGACCATTATCCCATCACGCTATCTCTGGCTGCACAGTGTCCTCATGGGCCCCTTCCTTTCCGCTACAGCCCCTTGTGGAATGAAATCTAGGAGGTCAATCAGCTTGTTCGAAAGGCGTGGTTCTTTCATATTGAAGGGTCGCCTATTTACATATGGGAGTCTAAATTAAAAAGGACTAAACAAGCATTAAAAGAATGGGCAAAAATCCACTATCAAGAACCAGATAAGATAAAAGTAGAAGTCAAAGCCAAACTGAGGAACGTCCACAACATTATCAATTCCCAAGGCACCATCCAAGACATTATAAATCAGGAAAAGGACCTCTACTGGAAGCTGCACAACATAAACAGGAAAGAGGAGGAGAAATGGCGCCTCAAATCAAGGAACTTATGGCTTCAAGCAAGAGATAAGAACACTGCCTTCTTCCACAAGAAAACCACTATGCGCAAAGCCAAAAACAATATCTCCTCCATCAAAGATGAAACAGGTATCACTCAAACTGATCCTGAAGCAATCAAGCAAGCGGCCACCTTCCACTTTAAAGAGATCCTCACATAGAACAGTATGGCTAAGGATTATTCGGATTTGCTCTAATACCTCCCGACCCTCATCTCTGATGAGATAAATAGCTCTATCAATCAAGTCATAACTGAAGAAGAGGTGGAAAGTGTAATATGGACCATGCATCAGGATAAAGCCCCGGGGCCCGACGAGTTCCCTATATCTTTTTACAAAGCTTATTGGTGCCTCATCAAAAAAGATCTCATGAAAATGGTATAATGGGCTCGCCAGAAAAAGAAAATTGAGGGATATACAAACTCCACCTTCCTTGCTCTCATTCCAAAAGAAAATTGACCATCCTCTTTTTCTAGATTCAAACCAATCTCTCTCTGCAATGCCTCATATAAAATCATCACTAAAATATTGGCCACCCGCCTCAAGCCACACATACACAATCTCATCTCGGAGAATCAAGGTGGATTCATATCTCAAAGACAGATCTTTGACTCTATCCTTCTCATCCAGGAAGCCATCCACTCCAGCATATCTTGAAATGAAAAGGGCTTCATCCTCAAGCTTGATCTCGCCAACGCCTTTGACAGGGTAAGGCACTCTTTCCTTTTAGTTGTTTTGCAAAAATTGGGGTTCAATCAAAGCTTTCTTGACCTAATCAAATCATGCATCTCCAGGCCTTGGATATCCCCCCTTATCAATGGAAGACAAGCTCTCTTCTTCCAATCCTCAAGAGGGCTCCGTCAAGGCTTCCCCCTCTCTCCGTATTTGTTCATTCTTATGGTTGATTCCTTCAATAGAGCTCTTAATCATATGAGGCAGGTTGACCTCATAACAGGGATAAAATATGGAAACGGAGTTCAAAACATGAATCACTCCCAATTTTCTGATGATACATTATTAATGGGAGAAGCCTTCAAAATTATTTCTCAACGATTCAAAAATGTTTTGGACAGATTTATGCTCTTTTCTGGAGGCCTGATAAATTTCAAGAAAAGTTATGTCTATGGCTGGAATGTCTCTAGACAAACTTTACACATCATTGCCAGCATTTTTGGGGTTCCATACAAGCTAAACTGGGATCACTTTAGTTACTTGGGCATGCCTGTTAGTGTCAAATTCTTGAAGGCTGAGATCTGGAACGTGACTATTGATAAAATGAAGAAGAAAGTGAATCAATGGGGCTCCTCTTGGCTTAATCACGTAGGTCGGCTCACCCTCCTCAAATCTGGGTTATCCGCCCTCCCTCTCTTATCAATTTACTCTTCTGCAAGCCCCGGCCAGTGTTCATCTAAAAATGGAGGCTATCATTAGACATTTCCTATGGCAAGGGGGAAAACAAGACAAAAAAAATACAATTTAGTCAAATGGAATCAAGTTATCCAAGATCAGGAGCACGGAGGCATAGGCGTATGCTCGCCAAAAATCATGAATAAAACCTTTGGGGGTAAGATAGTATGGAGACTAATCAATGGGAATCAAACTTGGTGGAAACAAGTGCTTGAAGTTAAATATTTAAACTCTCCTAGACAGCAACTTCTACAACACAAAATTCCCAATAGACCGTGCACCAAAATCTGGTCCTCTTGCAAAAAATCTATCCCCCTTCTTTCAGAAAATCTCTCTAAAGTTCTGAAAGGAGGCAAGTCTATTAATATTGGTCAGGATCGAATTATGGGAGGTATTCCCATCATAGAAAGACCAGGCACTCAGAACATTCTTCATCACTTGGATAACATGGGCCTCAAATTCCTGAATCAGTTTTCTAAATGGGACACCCGGAATCAGTTGTGGATCGGATGGCAATTTCCTATTATTCCTCCCCCCCTTAAAGATGAACTCAGAAATTTTCAAACTCATCTGCATGGTCTAGCTCCTATCAAGCCACGGATGGATTCTGCTGGGACCCTACAGGCAAAGCCTTCACCATCAAGTCTGCTTACCAGTATCTTTGCAAAGAGCAGTATCCAGCTCCAATTTCCCCAATCTGGAAAACTGTCTGGAAATCTGAATCCATTCCAAAGATTAAATTATTCATTTGGACCTTACTGAAGGCAAAATCCTTGCTTTTGAAAATCTCAAGAAAAGGGGAGTCATAGGTCCTTCTATCTGCCCCAGCTGTCAAAAAGCAGAGGAGACTATACCTCATCTCTTTCTCTAGTGCCCCTTCACCATCCACTGTTGGACTGACCTCACTACTCACTTCAAGCCCGATAACAATCATGTGAGCACTGTTGCAGAGTTCCTTCTTCAATGGAAAAATGGTTTTCCTTGGAAAAACAAAAAGAAAAAACTTTTAACCAGGGTATGGAACACCCTTCCACACGCTGCTCTATGGAACATATAGCTCTCTCGGAAGAACAAGATCTTCTGAGACAAAGAACCATCTCATAGAAAAATCTGCAACAAAACTTGGAGTTTAGTCCTAGAAATAATTGCTGCAAAAATCAATCACAGAGTTGATCCCACTGATCTGAGTGTGGAAGAAAAAATCTTTCTCCACGACCTCTTATCCAGAAGCAACAGAAATACACCCTCCCTCATTCCTCATTGTTCTGCTCCTTGGAAAATTCGACTCAAGGAAAGTGCCTTCAAGGATTGGATTAAAGACAATGGCAGACCCACTCTTTTTTTTTACGGGGCCTCAAAATCCAACCCTAGCATTGCTGGAGCAGGGGGCAACATCTGAAGCGAAACTGGGGATTTCATTTTATCTTATGAATGGAGCCTTGGCTCTCTATCCAATAACAGAGCTGAAGCCCTTGCCCTCTACCAAGGATTGATTCAATTAAAAAACCTAAGATTTGACAACGCCATAATTTTGGGCGACTCTACTATTGTCATACAGTCCATAATACGCAATCAACCCACATCAAATGTAGCCCTTGAACAAATCCTCAGCAGATGCCATATCCTTCTGAATGATTTGAAAGGTATCACATTTTTTCACATTCTTAGATTGCTCAACAGAGAAGAAAATCTCATGGCTAACAGCGCTTGCGCTCGATCCCCATGTTACCTGCGTTGCAATGATGTCTCGTACCTAGTCTCTCCCCCCTAATCATGACCATCACCTCACCTAAATCTTATGAGATATTCCCCTCTGTATTTTCTGACTTCGTTTGCGCCCTCAGAGGGCCTTATCGCTCCATCCCCGTGACTCTTCCGCCTTGGGCCTCCCCAAGCTTGATCCCTCCCCCCCTTCTCGATTCTATGTATTCTTCTCCCTTCTGTATTTTTCTCCACACCAACCCTGTTCCCTTGTTGAGTTTCTCAACGCCCCTTCAACCCTCTACACTCGGGCCTCTCGGTGGTTTGTTGTGTGCTCCTTCGCACCCTCCCTTCCCACTCCACCTCCTCCCTGCCCCTCTGTCAAGTTTTTCTAGTGCCCTCCCTTTTCTGTGCCTTCAACCTACCAATCCCAGTATCAATATTTTTTTGTAGCTTGTAGCCACTATCACTGTCTCACTCTTTTGGTTCACTCAGAACAGAATGGCCAGAAGCGAAAATTGCTTCCATTGTGTGGATTTGCAGGCGGAGCTCGAACAAATTCGTGCTCATCAGAAGACCATTGATGCTAAGCTGAAGAACGATGTCAAAGCCCTGGAGGATAGACATCAAATTGATGTTAAATTCTTCCTCTCAAGGGTCTCATCTCTTCAAGCTCAGTTTGACAACGTTTCAAACAAGTGCGCCCATGCTGAAGAGTTGGTCCAAATCCTGAAATACATGATTGAAAAATGCACCGCTCCAAGCACCAGCTCCAACAACATAAGGAATGCAGGGAATGATGAGAATCCAGAGAATTCTACAGCAAGGAAAATCAGTCACATAAATATAGATTAGCTCTCCTCTTATTCTTATCATGTCTTTTAAATACGCACTTCTTCTTTCCCAGTTCATCCGTATCTACAACTTCTCAGCATTTTTGTATCTCCCGAATACTAAAATCAAAAGGCATGTAATTCATAGTTGTAGCTGCTCTATTTGTGGAATTACAAACATCTCTTCTTGTAATCATGGAGCCTTAGCTCCCTCTCTTTTTTTGAAATATAATTAGCAACCGATTTTGTCAAAAAAAAAAAATAATATAAAGCTTGTTGTATATATTCATGAATAAATATGATAAGAAGGGAAATGAACGATTGACAATATGCAGTAAAATTATCAAAGAAAGAGGTTTTAAATGGTGAAAAGAAATAAATTTTGGTGAATAGACAGTGGATTAAGTGTATTCCCCAAGTAAAAATAAAATGATAAAAAATGAAATATATTCTCACAAATCCATTCCACATCGTAACCCATGAACATGTGTGAGGAAAAATATATGAAACAAATTCAGATGGAGAAAAATATAAAGTATTGGTCCATACACTCAGATAACTATAAAATGATAATATATTAAAAAAACATAAGAACATAAAAAAGAAAAAAATCATGAGATTCGTACTTATTTCAAATTTAAAGTTTTAGAATCACAAATGAAATGATTTCCCAAATTAAGCTCTCTGCAAGAGTCAAAAAATTATTTACAAACTTAAAGTTTCGTAATAAAGTCAAGTCCCTAAAGCACAATCACAAAATATTGTGACTTAATTATAAAAGATAAAATGTATTCATCCTTAAGGGACTTTGATTGTCTCCCATGGAACAATAATAATGATAAAGGTACTTAGAAGAAAGAAAGAAAACATAATCAGGGATTGTCTTTAGAAAACATGCAAGAATAAAATAAAGCTAGACTAATCAAAGATTGAGAATATAGTAGGGAATTGATTCAAATGAAAATAAATACTCACAAAATGAAAAAGGATAATAGGTGGAATGAATAATATATCCTTCTACAATTTTTGTAGAAGAATTTAAATAGAATCGACTACTCGGTTGTTTGTAATCCTAACTGCCCAGAAAATTATTTTGGATCAACAAATTATTTCAAAAATTTCTTGAGATATTCTTCAATATAATCTTTCATAGGCATTGGGCTAGGGTCCCTTGGGGTCAAAGTCGAGTCAATTTTGTCTATTTTTTTAAATCACAACGCACAGGTCAAGGGGCTTTGGGGTAGGTCAAATCTCCTTCATTTTGTAACGGGTTAAAGTTTAAAACATGGGGCTCAAACCACGGTTTGAGCTCGTGGTTTTTGTGCATTTGAATTATACAAATAGGCATTTTGAGTCAAGTCGAAGGATCATAACTTGATAAATTATTATGTACTATTGATTTGATTTTGGGAAAGTTTTTGGGATAAGTCTGAGTAGAGATAGGCTCCTGCGGTTGTGTGCGCAGAGACCTATGTCCTAGGTTGTGTATGGAAGATATTGAATTGTAATTATTGAATATCTGCTAATAAAGAGAAGTTTTGACGGAAGTATTGTTTTACTTGCTTGATTGATGTTTATTTATTGATGTATTGATTTTCTTGTAGATATGTTGTAGTTTACATTATCAACACATATCTATCTTAATTGATTATATAATTGCACAAGATCTGTATATGTTTTTGTTTAACGGTTTCCATGAGATAATAACTGGATAAAATAGATCTTTGTGATTGCGCAAGTCCGTTCTTGTGTTAAGGGTTTTTATTAAAGATAGATTTGAATCACCCTAAAGGCAATTTCGTAGAATAGTAGTAGTTAGATTAGATCAAAAGGGTTAGATCCAAAGCATAGTTCTCCCTCAGGGTGTGGAAACCTAGTTCCAACACCCCCCCATACTGCTTCAGGTGAGACTTTGGTCTGCGTAAGAAAATCACTGCCGATAGGGCCAATAGTTGGAGGGCTTTGTTGGTTGCGGAGAACACTCTGAACCTAGGTTAGGACCCCTTAAGCCAACAAATGGTTATGTTTCCAAGACCAAGATCTGTTTGAGGGAGATTTGATCTTGTGGCATCTGACTAAACCTGAATTGAAATATTGGTTGGATAGAAAGGTGCGCGAATTCACAATACAAGAGAACTGGAATACACAATTATCTGCTGAAGAGTGGGAAAAAAGATTTATTTATAAAGAGAAGCTCGAAATTTTCTTCACATCCTTTGCAACAGAACTAAATGAGTGATTATCTCAGTTTCCTGAGTTTCAGACCTACGTGAAGGATGATGTAGTCACCAAGTGGACTCTTGAGTTTATTCAACAATTAGAAAATTTTAGTAATTAGATCATCCACGTGGTAGATTAATGAATCAACAACATTTTGGGTGGATTTTTCACTGAATTTTCTATTGATGCCTTTGTGTCATATTCGTAAGTTGAACGAAGGTTTTTCAAAGGTCCTCGAGGTAAGTTCTTACTCTCTTTAAAGTTGTGGGTTAAAATTCTCCTATGTGAAAAGGGTACTCTATGCAACCATACTGATTGAATGTTCAAAAGAGGTCAAACTAGCTCTACATGTAGTGGGAAAATTTACAATACATACATAGACAAAGATTTTGTGTACAATTCCCTCAAAGGAAAATCTGATAGTGATGAAGAGTCTGAAAAAAGTACCTCTGGTGAATTTGTGCAATTTGAAGTAAGGGATACAACTACGCTTGAGATCCTATCCACCCCACTCCCAAATCCACCTCACACTCCACTCCATCCCACTCCACCTCCACCTCCACCTCCTCTTCCACCTCTGCCTCCACCTCCGCCACCGGTATTCGATATGGATAACTCTATTAAGATGCATACTTTTAAGGGTGTCAGAAATGAAGACACTGAACATTTCTGGTTTGTCACAAAGGTTATGTGGAAGGCACAACAGATTAATGATGATGATGTTAATAGGGCGCAACTTGCTACTACATTTCAAGAACGTGCGTTGGACTAGCATATAAGGTATGTAGAAAATAACCCTAATGTGATGATAGATAATCTCAAAGATACGTTGAAGGAATATTTCCGTAAGCCAAAGTCATATTCTCAATGTGTTACCAAATTAAAATACATTCGTCAAGAAGTGAATGACATCGTGTGGGAAGCAGATCAAAAATTAAAACACGTCATCAGAGAGGGAGGCTTCACTATTAGTAATGATCAACATAAGGAATAGTTCATTGTAATGTTATTACCGCATATGCGCTTGCCTTTATCTCAATGGAAGATCACGTCTCGGGCCTAAGCTGTGAAAATCATAATGAAGCTGTAGACTTCTCCAGTCCAGAATGCACAGTTGAGGGTTCAATAGATTAAGAGTCAATTGGATATGTTACACTTAGAACTGAAAATCTTGCGGAAGGAGAATGGAAAGGACATGTACGCAGAGATATGGTGTGTGCACTGAAAAGCTGAAGGACACTACAAGGAGAAATGCCTCGTATTTGGTGAATATCTAGAAGTTGGGGGACCGTGTTTGATAAAACCTAATCCAGGGATTGGATCACCACCAAGTGCAAACCCTTCAATATGGTGCACAATATGTCAAGTGGCCAGACAACACCCTACAAACTACTTTCCGAGGTCCCAGGTTGCATAAATATATTTTGACGGAGAAGAAACTCTATTGAAAATTTTGTTAATATGTAGGCCATGATGAAAAGCATTGTCGCATTTTTTACCTAATGATTGACCAAGTTGTGACCTATAGGATGCAATTAGAAAATAGGGGTCCAGATTCAACTGTGTCACCTTGTAGAGACAAGGGATTTTAGGGATGAGGGCGTGGGAGAGGTGGAGAAGCTAGTCGAGGAAGAGGCCAGATAATCTGTTATAATTGTGGAGAAGTCGTCCACTTTGCGCGCAACTACAAAAACCTAACACAACGATCCTGTAGGTATTTTCGGAAGTTTGACCCTGTGATTAATATTTCCTTGTTTTTTTTGCGAAGATGCACGAGAAGAAGACTGCAACACCTACACAAGACGTTCATATGATGAGGGAAGAGTCACATAATGAAGAGCCTAATGTTAATATTGTGACCAGAAGTGGTGTAATATTTGGTGAAAACAAAGACGAAGGTAAGAAACTTGCTACAGATGACTGGGTTCAGAAAGCTCCTGAGAAGAAGGAAGGATTTAACTTGCAAAAGGAAAAGGACACTTTTAACGAAGAAAAGAAGGATTTTATGGACGCTAGTGAATCGACATCAAAATAAGTGATTAAACCTGTTAATATTACATAGGAGACCAATCCAGCTGAGCTAAAAATGTTCTTGCAGGCTTGTATTAATCTTTTGTGCATTAAGAAGGTGGTTGAAAATCTGAAAACATTAATTGATAATTTTGCTGAGAAGGAACAACCCCTGAAGGGACCACCTAAGAAGGAACATAGGGTTGTCAAAAAAATCTACAAAAGCAAGAGAAGGACTGGACAGGAAATGTGCTTGACTGCTCAAATATGAGGCTTTGAGATGGATCAAGTCATTCTAGATATGGAATATGATGAAAATGTACTACCTAAGAAAACATGACAAAGAATGGGAGAACCTAAGATCGAATGGTACATAGTTCAACTACGCATTCCTAACCAACGGAAGATTATCCCCATTGGAATACTCCCTAGGGCAGTAGTTGATGTTGAAGGAGTCAAGATGTTTGCTGATTTTGAAGTCATTGAGATTGTTGATGATACAAACCCATATCATGTGCTTCTAGGCTTAGACTAGGATTTTGATATGGATGTTATTATTAACCTCAAGCATAGAATCATGGTATTTGAAAGCAATGGGAAAAGGGTTGTGGTCCCTATAGATCTAGCAAAAGGAGCAAGATACACAGAGTCGGTATGTGATGACTATGTCGAAGATGATGTCGATCATACGGTAAAAATTGACTGTGAGGGACGAGGATTCGATCAATCCCACAATAGATGTCTAACTTAGTTGGGAGAAGGATAGTTCGTGCTTGTAAGACTTAGATGAAGAATTGGTAAATTGGCAGAACTGCCTGCATGAAGTATCCACATTGCACTATAATTGGGTTACCAGATCTCTACATTGTATATCTTCTGAGGTATGTCAATTTCCATATTATGATGGTATAGGAGATGTCAATTTGTTTTTAGATGAAATGGAAATGATGTTCCGGAGGAAAAGTGGTTCTGCGCACTTGATTTAGCTCAACGCTCAACCCTAGTGTCCTGGTGGGGAACTCACAAAGAGAATATTGCTACTTGGAAGGACTGCCATCGGATGCTACGGTTGCGATTTAGTAGCCCCATCAATCAAATGAAAGGAACACACTCAGGCGTATAAGATCTACACATTGATTTAGATAATTGGGCTACAGTTTGGGGAGAAGAAATTCAACCATAATGGGTTCACATATTCATCCATACATTAGGCAGGGTACCCATGAATTGGTACTTGGAGACTAAGCTGCGACATTGTACTGCTGAATGGACTGCGCTGAAAGAAAGCTTCATTTTGACTTTCAACTTTGAAAGTGTGTTCTAGAGCATTGATGAGGCATTATAGGAGATTCGAGATGTTATCTTTGATATGCCAAAAGAATCAGTGGTATGGGGCTCACCAGAATGGAGCACGCAGTTAGAGGCTGCAATTGAATGTAGAAATGTGACTGCTGAAGACAATGAGGAGGATCCAAGAAATATTAACATACCTGAGTCTGAGGGTCAGCGCGCAGTTGTTGGACCTAAGATTTCATTTCCATATGTTACTAAACCTGTTAAAACAAGGAAAGTTAATATTGGGATAGAAGAGCAGCCTAAGTTTTCCAAGATAGTAGATTATTGAGATGAAGATACTATGGGTAAGATTGCAGAACTTCTCACTGAGTATCAAGAGTTGTTCCATACTAAATTTTATGAGTTAAAAGGGATTATTAGAGATCTTGGTATGATGAAAATTACTTTGAAACCATATGCTAGGCCTGTCAAGAAGTGCCCTTACATATTGTACCCAAAGTATAAGCAAAAATTTAAGGAAGAATTTGTTATGAAACTAGCTTCAAAAATAGAAGAAAAGAGAGATTAACACCTTAGAAATCAACCACTTTCAGGGCGAAACCTCCTTTACATTACATAAATGAGCAATTATTGTATGATAAAAATGAAAAAACCTCCTTCTATATATAGGAGTGCATGGGGTAAAAATATAATCCCAGCCTACCTAAAAATAATGATGTAAGGGCACAATAATAATTATATGGGGGTTGTAGGGGTACAAAAATAACAATAAGGGGGCTACACTAACAACAATAAGGAACTTCACTAGTAATATAGGGACCTAACATGCCCCTCTCCTTCAAAAAAGTGTTTTCCTCAATGCTTGAGCAGCTCTGGATGCTTCTGTATAAAATTCTCATCCTCCCATGTAGAATCTTCAGTGGGTAAGTTCTTCCACTTGATGAGATACTTTGAAATTGATCAATTTCGTAGTTGTTGAGTTCTTGTTTCTGTGACTGCTTCAAGTTACAATATGATTTTTCCTTCCTCATCGAGTTCTAGCAATATTGTTTGAATTGGAAGTTTGTCACCTATAACCTTCTTTAAGCATGAAACATGGAAAATTGGATGCACTCACGAAGAAGCAGGAAGCTTCAACTTGTATGCCATAGTACCAATATTTTGCAACACCTTGTAAGGACCATAGTAATTTGGAGATAGTTTATTATCCTTCTTAGCTTTCTTGATGGAAATTTGTTTGTATGGTTGTAGCTGTAAAAATACCCAGTCTCCTATATCAAAACTTCTCTCCCAGCGATGTTGATCTGCCTATTGTTTGAATCGAGTTTGTGCCAAATTTAGGTTATCCTTTAAAAGTTGGATAACTTGTTCTTGATGCTCGATGTGATATTCCGCTGCTTGAACCTTAGTATTTTCTCTTAAATATGATGTGATGGACGATGGATGATATCCATAAAGTGCCATAAATGGGGTTATTTTTGCTGCAGTATGGAAGGAAGTGTTATACCACCATTCAGCTAGAGGTAACCACTTGACCCATTGTGTTCGTTTATCAGATATAAAGAAATGGAGATATCCTTCCAAAAATTTGTTCACTATCTCAGTTTTTCCATTAGATTGAGGATGATAAGGTGCGCTATGAGTTATTTGAGTACCCAAACAAGAAAATAATTCTGTATAAAAATTTCCAGTAAAAATGGGATCTCTGTCGCTTACCATAATCTTTGGGTTTCCATGTAGCTTTTGAAATTATTTCATAAATGTAGTAGCAATTGTACTTGCTTTAAATGGATGAGATAATGCACAAAAGTGTGCATACTTGGTAAGTCTATCAACTACCACCATGATCACACTCTTTCCTTCGGACTTAGGTAAACCTATGATAAATGTAGAAATTTAATACAAAATATGTATTGCCTAGATTCTCCTGATCTAACAATAATATGCTACTGTTAAATATAGAATCGATTCTACAAAATATTTGTGGAATTTGAAACACAATTTCCAATCACAATATCATGAAGAAATATCAATCACACATAACACATATAATTTACCCGGGGAAAGCATATAGCTAAAAACCCCAGTATCTTCTATTATGTATTATATCATGGATCATGAAATAATTTCATACAAAGCTCTACTCCAAGAGCTCTCAGTACATGAGCTAACTGTCTCACACTGTCATACAAAAATTGACAAGTTCCTTAGCCAATTTACGGTCTCCAGACAGCCTGCCTCCAATGCACAATCCCAGCTGATAGCAATCCTTGAATGAATGGAATCATGCTTGCCTTGACTGCACAATCCTCATGGGCACATCTAATGTGTGTGTGGTTGCATGTGTGCAACCAATAATGTTACAATTGATAGTCAACTATCCCTTTCACCTACATCTCAACTGGGTCTCCACTGGATCTAACATGCATGCAGTTAATATTAGTAAATATTCAATTGCATGTGAGTCCACTGATTGTGAATTAATAAATAATTAATTCACTTGGTAATAAACTAGTGTATCTTCAGTTACAACTAACACAACTGAGTTAAACTACTTTACAACTTTCATAGCTACACTTCCAACTCTGTTACAACTTCGAATCATTCAGTTACAACTAAGTCTAGTTGCACGTCCCACCAACCAACCACTCAACTTGAAATTCCTATAGCTAACTGATTTTCCACTTCAATTAACTATTTCCAAGTGCTCATTGAGAATAGATTATTGTTTATTGTCCAACTAATATTAAGGGATAATAATAGCCGACATGCATCTATAAATAGACATGCAATCTATAAATAGAACTTGCAAATACATCTATAAATAAAATTTTCTCATGCATCTATAAATGGACATCCACCTAAAAATAGCTTGAGGCTCCATCCTAGTGTAGGTGCATAATTTTCACTAGGATCTTCTTGTTGAATCTCAACACTCCCTCTCAATAAGAAAGGGATTATCCTTCACCCCGATCCTGTCTCTATGGTATTCGAATTTTCTCCTGGTGAGCGCCTTCGTCAGAATATATGCATCCTGATCTTCCGTAGGAATGTACCGAAGCAACATGATTCTCCCCTGCACACAATCTTTGAGATGATGGTACCATATATCTATATGCTTAGATCAATCATGAAACACATGATTAATCGAGAGTTTATTGCAACACTGATTATCACAATGAATCACTGTCGGATCTAAATGAGAACCAAACAAACCAACCAAGATCTTTCTCATCCAGATAGCCTCACATGCAGCTTGACTCGCTACCATGTATTCTGCTTCTGTTTAACTAAGTGCCACAGATATCTGCTTCCTGCTGTACCAAGAAGCAGTTGTAGATCCAATGCTAAAGATCCCCCCTGATGTGCTCTTTCTGTTCAATGGGTTGCCTGCCCAATCTACATCTGTGAAGCCATGCAAATTCACCTCATCCATCTGTCTATACCATAAACCATACTCTGATGTGCCCCTCAGGTATCTCAGGACATGATTTCCCGCCTTCCAAAAGAGTTTGGTAGGCTTAATCATAGCTTGACTCAGTTTGTTAACCGCATAGCAAATGTCTGGTCTCATGTTCATTAGATACATTAGCGAACCCACTAACTGTCGATAGAAAATAGCATTCATGACCTCTCTAGAAGTAGAATCCTCTTTCCTCCAGTTTCCTGGAAGAGGAGTATCCATGGGTTTGCAGCCCTCCATGTGAAACTTACCTAGTATCTCCCTTGCATACTTTCCTTGAGACACAAAAAGTTCACCATCTCGCTGTCATATTTCCAATCCAAGGAAATAATGAAGGAGGCCCATATCCTTCATCTCGAAATCCTTTTCAAGATCCTTCTTGCATGGGTGTATTAGCTGCTCATCAATCAATATTAAATCATCAACATAAAGAAAAATGATTAAAATCTTACCCTCCACCACAATTTGGTATAGGTTTGCATCCGTTTCACTTTTGGTGAAGCCTAGTCTGATGAAATAGTTGTCTATCTAAGTGTACCAAGCACAGGGTGCTTGCTTCAACCCATACAACACTCTTTTGAGTCAGCTCACATGCGACTCGCTGTTGAAGATCTCAAATCCTTCAGGCTGCTCTATGTACACCTCTTCCTCAATGATCCCATTGAGAAACGCAGTCTTCACATCCATATGATGAATGCGCCAGCCCATCTACGCTCAGAGAGCAAGGATGTTCCTTATGGAAGAATACCTTGCGACAAGTGAAAAGGTTTCTTCATAATCAATCCCCTCGATCTGTGAGAAGCCCCGGGGCACAAATCTGGCCTGTATTTCTCAACACTCCCATTATTAGCTTGCTTTACCTTGTAGATCCATCTCGAACCTGCCACTGATTTATCAACCGGCCTTGGAACAATTTCCCAAGCATTGTTTTTGACAATAGAGTCATACTCCTCCACCATTGCATCTACCCATTTGGGCTCTTGCACTGCTTCCTGAAAGAAAGATGGTTCAGTCACAACAAATTTTCTCATGAGAGCCATGTATCCAGTAAATCAGTCAGGAGACTACCTTTGTCTGCGCTGTGAAGTAGGGACTCCTACATTTTGTGCCGCATCAAGTCTCAGCCTATCATCTTCTGTGGTACGCCTTTTGCCAGTTCTGATGGTTGGCTCTACGTGAGTGGACTCCTCCACTCCATGAACCTCCTCCTATGGCTAATTCACATCTAGAGACTCATCTTTGGGAACCAGCAATTCCTCCTCCACATGCAAGTCCAGCTCCCTCTCAAGTCACAACTACATGGCTTTCCCCTCATCTAAATTTATATCTCGTCGCACCACAGTCGTTCGACTATTTGGAAAATATACATGATAATTTTGGGGTGTTTCTGTGTACCCCACAAAAATCTAATCTTCAGCAGTCGGCTTCAACTTCTTCTTGGCATCCTTGGTCCCATGCACATAAACAGATGAGCCAAAAATCTTAAAGTGTGAAACATACAGTTTTTACCAGTGAAAGCTTCTTCAAGTGTACTCATGCCAAGTACTCTTTGAGGACAACAATTTTTCACATAAACCGAAGTACTACATGCTTCCACCCACCAATGCATTGGTAGGCCCTGATCATGCAATATCGCTTGTGTTGCACCCATGATCGTTCTGTTCTTCCTCTCCACGACCCCATTTTGATGTGGGTTATGAGGCGATATGATTTCTCTTCTAATTCCTTCTTTGCTAACGAATTTCTTGAATTCGTTAGAGATGTATTCTCCACCATTATCGATCCTCAGAGCCTTCACTTGCTTCGCCGAGTCTTTCTACACCAATGCCTTAAACTCACAGAACTTTGAGAATGATAGTACTTATGTTTTGCTATTGAAGCAACCGAGAATGGTCCACACACATCTGTGTGAACTCTCTCAAGGATCCCTAAAGCACGGTTCTCCTTGTTATTGCTCCAATAATTCCTAGGGTTGTTAATATTTTTGTTTTAAAGAATATTAGAGGTAACCACAAACCTAATTTTAAGCTTATGATCTAGCCTTCCTAATGCTGAGAGAGGGATCTCTCTTTATGATTTATCTTTATTGTTTTTAGTTGATCTTAGGCTAGTTATGTGAGATTGGTTTGGTTTTGATTTTGATTTGGTTTGGTGGTGGAATTATTAATTCAGATGGATAGATGCAGGTCTGTTTACCATTGGGCTAATGGAGTCAATGTATTAAGAAATAGAACAGAATTAAGGTCTAAAGGACGTTTTTAAAGGGAAAGATAGCTAAGTAACTTCAGATCTTTAGGCTGGATGATGAAATGGTTTCAATCAGAATGAGGGAGCAATTAAGGATTCTCAGATCCGGATACAGAGGGAAATGAAAAAGGTCAATCGAAACTAGGGAGAAATTAAGAATTCCCTACTTTGGATATCAGAAGAAAACATGTAAATGAAATAAAAATTCAAGACATAATGTTTTTAAACAAGTTCTAAAATAATATTCCTGTTATACATTTAGATTCAGAAAACATGCAAGTATGTGAAAACACTTAGAAAATAACAATTGAACAAATAGAGAATAATTCACTGAAGTGGCTCAACACATGAATCCTATAATATAATGCCTTTATTGCTCAATTTATTCTTCTAACTTGAAAATTTTACAATCACCCTCAGGTTTCAGATCAATACCACTATAGAAATGTTTAGCAATCATGTAATGTTCCCAACTAAGGAACAACTACACTATTGGGAATAATATGAGTTATTAACAATGTGGAGCTATATAAATATGACTTATGCAGATGTTGAATCAGCTATCCTTCAATAAAATATATAGCAGCAACTTTATACAACGTTTTACAAGGAAACAGGTGGGGAAAAGAGGTGATTTAGGCCCTAAAACGAATGTATTCAGATATTTGCGTAAAAATAATATGGGAAAGTGATTGGATATGATATATAGGGTTATGAGGGACTCCCATGTCGAATTTCAGAGAAAAAAAAGGAGTTTTTCTATATTCAACAGTTCCTCCTTTCCTAACTAGGCTAGAAAACCCTGATTTCCCATGGCTTAAATTATGCAGAAATTTGATGAAGCATGGATAGCATAATTTCTTAGGGTTTTAACTTAAATAATTCTGGAACATCAGTATGGAAAATTATAATCTGAATCAGATGGTTTACATGAGGAAAAACAGAGATTTACATAAAGAAAGGCCTCCAAATGAGGTGCTGCAACCATGCAAAGAGACAGAAAAGATGAACAACATAATTTACATGGGACTGAAGTAGTGTTTCAATATATTTTATATCTAAAATAGATATGAATAGAAAATCACAGATCAGAATGGGATCTATATGCAAAAAGAGCTTTTTAGTACATTCCCCTTGGGGATCTCAGCAGAAGATGAATAACAATGAATATATCTAAGATCTACACCATAGATCTACAGTAATATTCAGAAATTTCTGAAGAATATGATACACAGCAGATCATATCTGAAATATATCATGGATTGGTTGGCCAATCCACGGATCACCACATTGAAGTGAGTCCTTCCACCGGAGATCTCTCCTCCAAACTACTATCAAATGTACACTACAACTTTGCCTGCAAAGAGGACACAATTTCCTCAAGTGACTGCACTGAAGAAGTGGAGCACACTTTGGCCAGATGCCAAGATAAGAATCTGAAGCTCAAACTGAAGAGGCACTCCTCCAGGAGTTTAAAAGACAAACTCCATGAGAAGAGACACCCAAAACAAACTAGATCTCTGCAGATCTAGAACTCCACTTGCTGCAGCTTACATAGACAGCTCATCCCAACAGGACTGCACTGTAGATGTAAGATGAGGCTTGGCAAAAATTCCAGATAGTGGATCAATGCAGCACAATCTCCTCCAAGAAATCCTCAAGGAAGGAGGGAGGATTCCTAAACAAGAAACCCTCACTATTCTCTTGCTAAACAGCCCAGAGAAAATAGAATTAGTCTAAAGAGACTAATTTATGAATATCTTCAACAACCCTTCTCTTGAGCCTTCTCCTTCCTTTTATAAGATGAGGATGTGAAAAACCCTAAACCACCTTGAATCACTTAACCCCTTTCACATGAGGTCCTCCTTCTAGAACTGCGTTGTCCCTTTAGGAGATACATTGAACCTAGATAGCACTGTAGATTTGGTCATGTTGACCCAGTCAAATAGCTCAAACCTGTTTCACACACAAGTGGATTTTATTAAGAAAGCCCTGATTTGTCTCTATTCACATTGGGCATTGATTTATTTTTATGTTTTAGGAGTTTTTCATGTCCTCCTTTACATTTTATTCATCAATAAATAAAATTAAAGATAGAATGAAATATTCCTATTAGCTTGGGCTAATTAGGAATACTATAGCCCTCCCCTCCAAAATTGTTGCTTGTCCTCAAGCAAATGCAAGGTGAGTGCTGCAAAATCTCCTCCTTGGTGACACCAACATAAGATAAGCTTCCCCCATAAGCCAAGTGCTCACCAATCCATCCATCCATGTCTTGCTCCTCCAAGGTTCTCATGAGATGCAAATAGCTCATCCCATAAGGAGACAATAGATCATATGAAACAAACATGGTTTGCCCCCATGCTCTCCCTGAAACAAAAAAACATAAAGTACATAGAGAGTAGCCATCCCATGAGGCACATGCCATCCTTCCTTCTTTCCCCATACATGTCCATAGAATTACAAGTACATTATCAAGATAGGGAATCAAAACAATGTACTTGAAAACAGAAAATTGCACATATGGAGGTGGGTCAGAGTCCCACATGTGGAACCAACGCAAGGCATCCCCTTCTTGCATAAAATGTAGATAAGTTAAGTGATTTTTCCACCACTTACTTTCTGCCCACACCATATCACCATGGCTGAAAGTGTGATATATGTTTGGTGCTTTGGGGAAGCACCCATCATTTTACAAAATCTCCCTTTTCTTCTCAAGGGAGTGGTCTAATTCAGAAATTTTTGGGGCCCAATATTGGCCAAGAGGCTCACCTCATATAACACTCATCCTTGGAGTCATGGCCTACAAAAACATGTTGTAAGAGTACATGAAATCAGAATATAAAACATATGTAACATGATCATGTTTTTCACCAACAATCCTCCTCCCATCAATGGAGTGGTGCATGGATCTATTCTCTTCCTCAAAAGAAGAAAGAGTGAGCTGATTTGACTCTTCCTTTTTGACCCCTCCCATGCCAAAGGTGTCATGTGGAAAGTTTCCCTTCCCATGTTGCTTCAAATCATAGCATAATAAGTGGCCATTCCACCACCTACTTGCTGCAATAAGCTTCTTCAAAGCTTGAAAATAGTGGAGGATAATAGGTGTTGGCTGAATATGATTCAAACAACACATGTCATGCTCCAATTCTCCCATGTGAGAGACTTATCTTTGTGACAAAAATTCAATACATGGCCCTTTGTAAAAAGAAACAAGATATACAATGCAGTAGCCATGTAGTGTTTTATCCTCTCCTTGAAATACAAATGAATTTGGGAGATTGCATTCCCAATGGATACATTCACCCATTGTACCCTTCCTCCTCCCATGTTTACAATAAAGATTGGAGCATCATTAACATCATGATATAAACATGCTCCCTTATGCCATAACATGAGAAGGTTACATCTTCTCCCAACCCGAAGTACATACATGATTATGATATTTATCCTAAATAGAAATACATGTACATACATCATGGATACAAGTAGATGTATGGACATGGAATTCATCATGGAGTGTCCATACTCTCTTCTCATCAACCAAAACAAACATGCCTTCTTCTTATGCATTATTTTCTTGAAATACAAGGCATGAGACAGGAAATTCAAAAACCTTGGGTGGTACCCAAACTCACCCAATAGGAACCAGCGCAGGTGATCTCCTTCCTGCTTCAGATCTAGATATGGTAAGTGGTTTGCATGCCACTTACTTGATGCCTTTATCATTTCACCATGGCTGAAAGTGAAATGTATATTTGGTTCCTTAGGGAAGCATTCATCATGTTGTAACACCTCCCTTAGCCCATCAAGGGAGTGGCCATATTGGAAAATAATCTTGGCCCGTGGCCATGAAGCTTGTAAGGTAAAACACTCCCTTTAGGAGTTATGGCCTGCAAATGTAAAGTAAGAGAATACATGCAATCATGAAATAAGATGTGATTTACATAAGCATGCTTCTTAACCAATGTATCCAATGTTGTGTTGGCTTCCCTCTTAGAAAGATATGACATTGATGCACAAGGTTGAGGGAACACTTTGCCATTATGCTCATCATGGGAACTCCTTGGTGGAATTCCTTCAAGAAAGGAGACATCAAGGCATAGATCATGGAAGGATGTATGGACTGATGTGTCCTTTCTTTGCTTGAATAGATCTCTTTGCCTTCTTTTTGCATTATTATGTAGAAATAAAGAGGGACAAATGTTTCTTACCATGTGAAGCTTGCCCTCCTCTTTGCCTTTTTCAATCTTCAGGGTCTCATCCTTTGATAGTGATGACATATGCTGCCCATGGATGGTGCCATAATCTTCATACAATGAGACCTAATTGATGATAGACGACTGAATACATGAGTGGAGAAGACCCTCCATGCTTCCACTGCGCAATCCAATCACCTTCCTAGGTGTTTCAACCTCCTTCAATGGATAGGAATGAGGCTGGCCCTCTTCCCCATCTCCTCTTTGTGTCCTCATGGTTTTACACCTTCTACATTTCAAGGGCTTTTGAAATGCCATCCCCTTGAGATCTTCAAGAAAATACCTCTTATCTATGTCCTTCAAAAACCATTGAGGTTCTGGATCTTCTGCAGGTAGAAGTTTCTCTTTGAGATGGGGAGTGCTCATTGAGAAAGAGGCATCTAGAAAGGAGAAAAGGTTTCTCACTTCAAGATGTCTACCATTCATCATTTATCCCTCCATTGCTTCATGAATGAAGCTGCAATTTGAATTCCCCCATGAGGAATGGTGCCTCCTTTCTTCATTACTGCTCTTGCATAGCGTAGTGCAACTTTTTTTCTCTAAATCAGCAGCATACAGAAATATATATCTCTTCATACAATGTGTTGAAATGATAACAGATGGATTTTTAATTATACCTTGGTAGGATGTAGAAGCAAGGGCTTCTTCTGCAACTGTGTAGTCTTCCTCCATTACTGAACATGAAGGCTGCTCCTCCAAGGCTGTGCCAGCACTGGTACAAGTCTCCACCCTTTCAATCTCCTTGAGATCTTCTTCAATACCCTTCATGGTCTGGAAAAGGAGCAAGGAGATCTCCTCTTATGTCATTCTTCCAAGTGGTGGAGCCATGCTCTTGTTTTTTCCGTACAATTCATCTTCTTTGTGAGGGTAGGAAGTGAATGGGTCTTCCTCTCCTTCTTGAAACCTTCTGTAGGTCTCACTACAACTTTCTTCTCCTTGAAACCCTCTAAGAGTTTCATTTTCTTCTTCTTTCTCCTTTGTCTGTCTACCCTCTTTGACAAGGCTCTTCATGGATCTGGAATATGATGAGGTAAAACTCATATTATTCAGCATTATGAAATTTCTCCTTGCTCTACATCACTTTGGCTTGAAGCCACAGGCTGAGCCAAAGATCTTGCTCTGATACCACTGTAATGTTCCCAACCAAGGAACAGCTACACTATTGGGAATAATATGAGTTATTACCAATATGGAGATACATAAATATGACTTATACATATGTTAAATCATTTATCCTTCAATAAAATATACAGCAGCAACTTTATACAGCGTTTTACAAGGCAAGAGGTGGGGAAAAGAGGTGATTTAGGCCCTAAAATGAATGTATTCAGAGATTTGCGTAAAAATAATATGGGAAAGTGGTTGAATATGATATCTAGGATTATGAGGGACTCCCATGTCAAATTTCAGCAAAAAAAAAGACGTTTTTCTATATTAAACAGTTTCTCCTTTCCTAACTAGGCTAGAAAACCCTGATTTCCCATGGCTTAAATTATGCAGAAATTTTCTGAAGCATGGATAGCGTAATTTCTGAGGGTTTCAACTGAAATAATTCTGTAACATCAGTATGGAAACTTAGAATATGAATCATATGGTTTACATTAGGAAAAACAAATATTTACATGAAGAAAGGCCTCCAAATGAGGTGTTGCAACCATGCAAAGAGACAGAAAAGCTGAAAAACATAATTTACAGGGGACTGAAGTAGTGTTTCATTGTATTTTATATCTACAACAGATCTGAATATAAAATCACAGATCATTATGGGATCTATATGCAAAAAGAGCTTTTTACTACATTCCCCTTGGGGATCTCAGCAAAAGATGAATAACAATGAAGAGATCTGAGATCTACACCATAGATCTGCAGTAATATTAAAAAATTTCTGAATAATATGATACACAACATATCAGATCTGAAATATAACATGGATTGGTTAGCCAATCCACAGATCACCATAGTGATGGAAGGGAGTCCTTCCACCGGAGATCTCTCCTCCAAACTGCTATCAAATGTACATTGCAACTTTGCCTGCAAAGAAGACGTAGTTTCCTCAAGTGACTATGCTGAAGAAGTGGAGTACACTTTGGCTAGATTCCAAGATAAGAATCTGAAGCTCAAACTGAAGAGGCGCTCCTCCAGGAGGTTAAAAGACACACTCCATGAGAAGAGACACCCAAAACAAACTAGATCTCTGCAGATCTAGAACTCCACTTACTGCAGCTTACATAGATAGCTCACCCCAATAGGACTGTGCTATAGATGTAAGATGAGGCTTGGCCAAAATTCCAGATAGTGGATCAATGCAGCCCAATCTCCTCCAAGAAATCCTCAAGGAAGGAGGGAGGATTCCTAAACAGGAAACCCTCACTATTCTCTTGCTAAACAGCCCAGAGAAAATAGAATTAGTCTAAGGAGAATAATTTTTGAATATCTTCAACAACCCTTCTCTTGAGCCTTTTCCTTCCTTTTATAAGATGAGGATGTGCAAAACCCTAAACCACCTTGAATCACTTAACCCCTTTCACATGAGGTCCTCCTTCTAGAACTGCGCTGCCCCTTTAGGAGATACATTGAACCTAGACAACGCTGTAGATTTGGTCCTATTGACCTAGTCAAATAGCTCAAACCTGTTTCACACACAAGTGGCTTTTATTAAGAAAGCTCTGATTTGTCTCTGTTCACATTGGGCATTTATTTATTTTTATGTTTTAGGAGTTTTTCATGTCCTCCTTTACATTTTATTCATCAATAAATAAAACTAAAGATAGAATGAAATATTCCTATTATATTGGGCTAATTAGGGATATTAAAAATCCACAATCCACCCTCAATAATTCGAATTGTAAAGTATTTATACAAAAAAGCTAATACAAAATATCCTAAACTGTTTTAGGAATTATTCAAGGAAAAATAAATATATTCATGCAAGAAGATAGAGACACCTAGGAGAGTAAATGCTAGTTGTCCCTCTTATTTGGTTTTGTTGTTTGCTTTACCCATCTTTTGCTAATTTCTCTCCTTGATTTTTGCTCAACGCTGGCTGACTTTTAGGCTATTGAGTGTCCTTTACGCTGGCTGTATTTCACTCTGATTTATCTCTATTTTGACTTTAAACTCTGATTTTCATCTGATACTTGTTAACTGCTCTGATACTCTTTAACTGTTGTGTTATTTTACTTTTCAAAGTAAATTAGTCAACTTCTCCCAAGCCTCTGCATCTAGTAACTTGATTTTTACCATTCTTCTGAAGATTTCATCTGCTTCTGTGTACTTTGCAAAAGTAGGCTTGTTAATGAATAAATGTTTTACCTCATGTTGTAGGTAAAAGAGGTTCTCAAAAATCTTATAGATTACTTTTCCTATTGGAATTCCTTGAATGGAAGAATTGTTGGCTTGTTCCTTTGCTACTTCTGTGATTTTCTTATCATAATCTTCATGTTTCATCAACGTGTCATTGATAACCAGAGGATTTGGCAGACCTTTCTGCCTAAATATATCAAATTTAACCATGAATATGGTTATGGCAAGCTCCATGTTTTAAATTTTTTCTTCAAGTTGTACCATTAAGTTTCTTTTAGAAATTATCTTCCTAACTTCTAGGATTGTTTCAGTTTTGTCACTAATGCCAATTTCTTCCAATTCCTGTTTATTCTTGGAATTAAGAAACTTGATGATTTCATTGGCCTCTTCTATCTTCTTACCAAGTTCTTCCCTGCTTTTCTGAATGTCTTCAATTGTTGCTTTGATTAGATCCTTCTGCTCATAAATAACTTGAATGGATGGCCACATATCATTGACAGAGTCAATGATATTGGCCCATCGCTGTTGCTTAGCTTATGCAAGTGGTTCCTTTAATGTCAACTATTTCTCTAGCTTCTATAATTTCTTTTTCAATATGTTTGTTTTCTGTACTTCATTCTTATGCATGATTTGAACTAGTTTCTTCTCGTCCTCTAGAATTTTGATTTGTTCTTTAAGTCTATTTATTTCATTAGTCTTGATGGACATATCCTGCATTGCTTTAACTAGTTTACCTGCTTCATCACTAGGTTGTGCTGCTGTTATAGATGACTCTGTAGCTGATGTATTTGTTGATGAAATGGGAAGTGTTGTAGCTATTAGAAATGATGGGGCAAATGAATCTGCTAAAGTAGAAGGAACAGATGTAGTGACTGTAGGAATAACAGTGACAAGGATTTCTTCCATTCTCACCTTTTTCTCCTGCACTAACTTATCCATCTCATTTTCCATTTCTTTCAATTGAGTAGTTAATTGAAGAATGAGGTTCATCATCTCATCTTTTTGGCTTTCATCTTGTAATATTTCTTTGGACTATGGATGTTTAGTGGGAGGAAATTTGAGCTATTTATTTAATGCATCAATGTCTGCATTCTTTTTCTTTATGAGTTCTTCTGCAACTTTGATGTTCTTAGGATCATATCCTACCACTATGACCAATTCTTCTAGAGATTTTGTTATGTTGTCTTTAGCTTGTGAGGATGCCTTTTCTAGTTTTCATTGACCTCTGATGTTTTCTAGAGTATTTGCAGCTTTTAAACACTCATGGATTTATTGGTCATGGTAGAATACAACATTTTACCAGCTTGCTTATGAAATTCTATCTAGTCTATAAGATGAACATCTTTGGCTCGAACTTCATATGATGTCTTCTTATAATCTGTTGATGACTTAGGATGTTTCATAGTGGGCTGTAATAAAGTCATTTGCATCTTCCTAGTCTTGTAATCAAATGCAGAAAACAACCTGCTTTGGTCACTAGGTGTCTACTTCCAGTATTAGGCATAAGTACATGCTTTTAATGCCTCATTTCTAAGCTTGATTTCCTTGTATTTCTGCATGATATCCTGTTATTTATCTGCTGGTTTACTGGATGAAGACACTTCAACACTATGTTTATTTTTAATGATTTGAGTGTTAGATGTTGAAGGCTGGTGAGTTTCCTCTGAAACTATTGGAGGTGCATTGTCTTTTACCACTGTATTAGAATCAATAATCCCAATTGTCTCAACTTGTTCTTCTACAGGATTTAATTTGGGCTTCTTCCTATACATCATTTGAATTTTTTTTCAGTGGTGGTTTGAGCTGAGTATGATCCTTCTTCTCTAACTCTTTTGGAGTTCCTATCCTATGGGGCTGAAGTCTGCAAGATGGAACTAGTAGCACCTTTCTTCTCTGCCTCTTTCAAAGTGTTCTCCAACCATTCAGATTAATTGGAGTACTTATCAATGTCTGGATTGGAATCATGGAAAAAAGGAGTTAACTTAAATTTGATTCTTAGCTTGTGGATAACTCCTAAAGGATCATAATTACATTTGAAGCATTCACTGAAATTATATTCTTGAAGTTAATTTTCTGCATTTTGACTAGCAATCCTATTATTGCAGATGAAGGGACCAATCTAGTTTTTGATCTTAAACTGTGTTTTCTTTTTGGCTGACAAGAAATTCACATCATCAGAGTTAAGGATCTGCCTGATATACTCAAGTGAAAATAAACTCATTGGGAGGTACTTTGGTAGTTTATATGGGGTTAGATGACAACCATAAACTCTAATCTTTATGTGTTTTTGGTAAATATACCAATCTCATGTCCTACTGTGTTCTGATAACTGCAAGACCTTTTTTATCTCATCACTGACTCTTGGTTGAATGTTTCTATTCAACATGTTGATAATTGGATAGATGAATGAGTTAATGAAGTCTTTATATGTGAAATCTGTTGAATCTTTCCTGATTAATGAAGTCCAAAAGATTACTGAATGAGGATTACCTTCAACATCCAGTTTTTGAAGGTTGATTGCAAATATTTCAGATTGAAAGTATAGGAACATATGGAACAAAACAGATGAATACTTGAAGACACTTTCTTTAGGAATTTTAACAAGTTGTTCATGGATTGTATCAGAGAGGTACTGGGAAAAATTGAATATAGAAGCAAGAGGCTGACCAGGGGAGAAAATAGACAGAAAAAATAGGACTGAAGCATCAACATGCTCATCAGTGAAATAACCCAGAATACATGACAACATGGTGATAATATTCCTAGTTCTCCCAGAGAATATAGCGGCTGGATAAGGAGGGCTAGTCTTAGGAATTTCTGTTGATGAGGGAACAAATGTTTGGAATATTTGGAAACTCTTGGGGAAGTCTAGATTCATATATAACTAAGTAAGGGTCTCAATAGACAGAGGGGATTCATTATTCCTAGGTTGAATTTTCAATATCTTGTTTATTGATTCAGCTGCGATGGCGAATAAAATTTCTTTACCAAGGGTCACTAAGGCTCTTTGCTCAGGAATATAACTGGTTTGACAGAGTTTGATAACTTCTAGACACTGGAAGGTCTATGGCACAATATACTTGGGCAAATTAGACTCCCAAAGGTAAACATCATCAGCTTGGTCAATTAACTTATCATGGCTCCAGCAGTGGAGCTAAAGGAGGTTAAAATCAGTTACAAGGTCACTAATTTTAAAGTCTCTATCTGCAAGGGGAGTATGTTCCACATAAGCAACTGGAGGTTGCAGGGGATTGACTGTTAAAATACCTTGGGAAGCCATGGTTTTGTTAATTTTATTCAATTGATTAATTTCTGGTTCAAGAAATAGGACCAAGCCCTTAAAAATACTGTGAAAATATTATTACAGTCTGTAGAAAAGGTTTTTAAAGGCAACACTGGCTTTCTATGGTTTGCAAAGCTTCAATTGATCAAATAATTACTTTCTTTTCTTAAGAACGGGACTTTGCACTGAGGAATACCTAGAATGGGTAACTTTTGTTTGCAGAGGACGTTCTGGAGGTAGCAGAGGCTTTCTAAGGCTTTAATATTCTTTATAATGCTTCAAATTAGTCTGCACCAGCTTTAACAACAAAGAGTGTTGAATTCTGGTGTGAAAAAGCTAAATAACAAGTTAGCAGAGTAATTGTATGCTTTGGAATAGGTCAGCAGTAGCTCTTTCTCCGCAGACTTTAACAAACAGATAGTGAAAATATTGGAAAGGGAGGTTTTATGTGTTTTTAACAAATCAGTAGTTAAAATTTAATGTGTGTGTTAAAATTCAAATGAGGGGTGGTATTTATTGTATAGGCGGAAAAAAACCCGGCGGTTTTTGCATCATGAAAAGCAGGTGGGCGGTATTATTTTGATGGATGCGATATAATCAGGGCTGCGACATAGCAAGGAGCGGGGCTGCGAAAACAACTCATTTCACAAGCTATTGGTAGTGTTAAAGTTTTGGCAATCAGGGATGCAATAAAGGATATTGGTCGTCGGATCTAATCAATCGTGATCAGACAGATGGGAAAATGGGAGGGCTCCATCGGGGATTTGATAGGCGTGGGGCCCAGGTTTTAAGTCAATGCGATGGGGTTTAATGTAATATACAAAGGGTTCTATATATGTTATGGGCAGGGTTTAACATAACATGGTGTAATGTGGGTCGGGACTTTATAATAGGGATTTAATCTATACGAGGTTTACGTGTATATACGGGAGTTTTAAAAAAAAAGTTAATCAAGGGACTAATATAAATGGGGGGTTAAATGAATATGAATGGATTTAATTAAATATATTAAACGGGGTTAATGTGAAATATGATGCAGAAATGTATATATCAACGGGATTATAAAATACACTCAGTTTTAATATAAAAACTGATATCAGGAAGGATTTTTCAATGTGGGACCCGATATATCATTTAACCTTTAGATTTAGGATAAGTGTATTTTAGGGGGTATTTTGAAAAAAGGGAAATTAGTAAAGGGATTTTACTTTTCAAAATGTAATATGTTCTTTTAACTAAGGAAAAGGGGTTTTGTAAGGAAAAATGAATGTAGTAAGGGGAAAGGTTAATATGAAGGGGAAGGGGTATTTTTACAAGGGAAATGAGTTTAGAAGGGAGTTAGTAATATGAAATGGCCAATTTCTACTATCCATGCCTTGTGCAAACTACTTATGCTTACCCATCATTTACCCTAACATTTTTTCTTCATTTATTCGGGTGTATTTAAGCTTGCAGACCCTTTAATTTTTCTTTGATAAGAAAACTATCTAATTCTAACCCGTATGACTTCCAATGGCTCGGATTAAACTTTTGAGCTCATTATTATTCTCTACCTAACTACTGATCTTCCAAGATTAAACAGTTTGGCTAGATCTTTATTCTCTATCTATCAACATGAAATTTAAAGCATGAATAATCAAGATTAAGCTATTTGAATATCATGGATTTGTTGCATTTTTGACAAGCTGCACACAATCCTTTTTTGCAAAGTAAAGTAAAAGTAGTAGAATTTGAATTTGCATCACTTTTAGGATCTATTTTATCGCTTTTTTTTTGGTGGGGTTCATATTTTATATTATTTTTTGATCCTTTTCTTTCAGTCCTTTGATTTTTGTTTTAGGACTTACCCTATTTACATTTTTTAATATGGGAAAACAATTTGCAGAAAGAAAAGTATGTACATATTACAAGGCTAGTCATAATCAATTCAAAATTATGAATCCTATTATGATAGGACCCTAATAGTGGCTCCACATGGGAATGGCATTTCCTGGTGAAATGTCGATAACTTTAAGATCAGTAGCCTTGAAATTTTGATTGTGCTTGCCTTGGAACTGTTTTCTGAGCTTTGCTTTATTCATACTTATGATATTATCTCTTTCAAATCTTAGGGCCTTCTCTCCAGGCTTCAAATTTGCAAGAAAAACATCCAATCCAATCTATGCTTTGCAATGTTATGTACAATGAGAAAAGTAAATAAAGTGAACTACTGTTAATCTAGGGAAAAGTAATGCTTCAACATCCTAGCATTGAATGGTTCACCTGGCAAACCTGATCCATCTATCTCCTTCAAAAAGAATGCATTGTTACCTCTGTAACCATAAATGACATAGGGGCCTTTCCAAAGAAAATAAAATTTACCATGTTTACCTTTTTCCTCTTTTCTAGAATCTCATTTGAGTACTTTTTCACCTATGTAAAAATCATCTTCCTTTTTTTTCTTGTCAAAAATATTTTTAATTTTATCTTGGATCACTGGTGATTTGACATAGACATCTTCCCTGGTTTGCTGCAAATGTATTGTTTGATTTATCCTTCTCTAGATATCATTGGATTCTACATGCAGATCTTGGATCATCTTCATCACTGGTATTCCTAAAGAGGATGGAAAAACAACATCCATCCCATATACTAGATGATAGGGAGATGTACTAATGGACTTCTTTGTTGTTAATATGTCTGCCCATAAGGCATTCACTAACCTTTTGTTTCAGGTCTTCTTATTGTATTCTAACAGTTTTTTGATGATATTAACCAAACTTTTGTTTGAGGATTTTGCAAGTCCATTACCTTGAGGGTAATAGGCAGTGAAATGGCCTAGGGTAATGTGATATTTGCTACAGAAGTTAATCATTTTTTTAGACTTGAAAGCAGCTGCATTATCAGTAATGAGTTTTTGAGGGCATCCAAATCTAGAAAATATATTGTTTTCAAGGAATGAGATGATGAAAGAATCAATGGCTTGTCTAGAAGGAATGGCTTCTATCCACTTGGTGAAATAGTTAGTGGCGGTCAAATTCCATTTATGCTGGGCTGAGGAGGGTGGGTGAATTTCACCAATGAAGTCTAGACCCCATTGCTGAAATGGCATTTCTATGGAGATGGGTTTGAGGGGTAAAGGTAGTAGCTTTTTCTTCCCTTCAAAGATATGGAATTTGTGACAGGAGGTCACATACTTTCTTACATCTACAAAAAGAGTGGGCCAGTAAAAACCTACCCTCAAGATTTTATCAGTAGTTGATTTCTAGTAAAGGTGTCCTCCACAGTTACCTACATGAAACTCTTCCATAACTTTATCAGCTTCATCTTTCAGTAAAAAATTTAATAAAATGCCACCATGATCTTTCCAAAACAAAGCACTATCTATGATACAATATTTCATTGCTTGTAACTTTAGGAATCTAGTCAATCTAGGAGGAGCTTGTAATTTTAGTAAAACAAATATGATATCTGCATACCAAGGTGAATCTAAGAAATATTCACTGATCTGTGGAGTCACCATCTGTTCCTGATCATCTAATTGAGCAATAAAATTTATATCTAATTCCTGAAAGTTTGATTCAGCCATGAGTTTGGATAAACCTTAGCCTTTAATGAGTTTGGTAGGCTTTATTTCCATGTCATATTCCAAAATAGTGGTAATACATTTTCCTCTCTTACCATTAGGCCCATTCTGAGACAGAATGTCCTTCACTACTGAATTTGGAACATATGCAATAATGTGTGAGTATAAAATATACACTTTGAAATCTTGAATAGCCTTCACTAAATAAAGTTCTTGTTTTTCCATAATGTTGTACTTTAGTGTTGCATATCTTAAGGATTTGCTAAAAAAAACAATGGGTTGTTCATAACCCTTATTATTCTTTTGCAACAAGACTGTTGCAATGGTATGTTCTGAAGAAAAAGAAAAAATAATAAAATATTTTTGGAAATTTGGACTTATTCCAACCTTTCTATTTGTAAGTAAGTGGTGCGAGGTCATGCTCGTCTAGTCACCTGACCTAGGAGGGTAAGGGATTGTTTGATTGATTCAAAGGATTGTTTGGCCTCTACTCTCCATTTAAGTGATGAATCTATTTTTAACATGTTATTTAGTTCTCTAATCAATTCTGCTAAATTAGAAATGAATCTTCTAAGGAAATTGATTTTACCTAAGAATGCCTACAATTCCTTGATGTTTCTAGGATGACTTATGTTCAAAATTGCCTCTATTCTAGCCGGATCTATCCTAATTCCCTCTTTTGAGATTATGTGACCTAATAATTTACCTTCTTCAAGTCCAAATAGTGTCTTTTTGGGATTCAAAGAAATAACAAATTTTCTGTATTTAATAAACACTTATCTCAGATGATCTAAATGTTTATTGTCTATTTTAGAGAATATTGTTATGGCATCTAGATAAATGACAAGAAAATCATGAATTTATTTGGCAAAATCTATGTCCATAACTCTCTGGAATGTAGCTCCTGCATTCATTAATCCAAAAGGAATTTTCAAATACATGAAAGTACCCCAAGGAGTATTAAATGTTGTCTTTGGTTGGTCTTCTAGTTGAACTAAGATTTGATTATACCCAGAGAATCCACCAAGAAATGAAATCTTGGATGATCCTACCACCCTCTGTAAAATATGGTCCATTTTGGAGAGGATAGTTATCTTTTAGGGACACTTTGTTTAAGTTTCGAAAATCAACACAAAGTCTGATTTCCCCTGTTTTCTTCCTAGTGGGAACTAAGTTTGAAACCCAATCAGAATATCTGATAGGTGAAATGATCTGTGCTTCATACATCCTTTTTACCTCTTTTTCAATCAAAGGCATAAGAATAGGATTGATTCTCCTAAGATTCTGTTTAAATGGTTTCTGATCTTCTTTGATATGTATTTTATGTTGTATTATGCTAGTGTCATAAGATTTAAGGTCTTCATAACTCCAAGCAAAGACATCTTGAAATTATTTAAACAAAGCTATGTATTTCAATTTTTCTTCTTGAGGTAATTCTTTGGAAAGTTTGATAAGCTTAGGTTTTTGTTTTTTTCCTATATTACATTCTTCTATGTCTGATATTAATGGTTCCATCTTTGGTTGCCTTACTACATCATTTGAATCAAAAAAATCTTCTAATGGGGCTAATCCCTTAGGTAAAAAGTTATTCTTATGGTTTAAAATATCAGAATCGTCATTTTCTATTTCTTCTATCTCTACTTTCTCTAATTTATCTATTTCTACTTGAGTAAATTTAGTGGGTTCAGTCAAATCTAAATTATTTACATCTATCTCATTATTTATAGTTTCATCCACTATACAATCAGTATGTTTGTTACAATTTTGGAATTATCCCTCGACATTCATAAAGTTATAGATTTGAGCATCTTGTGAAAAAATATGCCAATATTTCAAGTTGTCTGGTATAGTAGGCCTATGTCTTACCTCTGTTGTATATGGGTGTTTTGGCTGAAAAGGCAGTTTCCAGGTGATAGAAAAAGTAGCTAAACTATGTGCCTACATGTTTTGGTTCCTTGGAATAAAATCAAAGTCAATTTCAAGAAACTCTTTAATCAGATCTAAAATTATTTCTCTGTATTGGGTTAGTCTAGGATTATACACAGAATACTCTCCTCTAATTTCTTTAATGATTAAATCAAAGTCTCACATGATATAAATTCTTTTTCCCCCTAGATTTTTAGCAATCTGCAGTCCTAAGATTAAAGCTTCATACTCTGCCATGTTGTTTGTACATTTAAAGTTTAATCTAATGGCATGACCTTCTGAATGATTCTTTTCCATGTTATGAATCCAAACTCCTGCTCCTGCTCCTAATTTTTTCACTGAGACATCAAAGTCTAAGTGCGACATTGATTCATGAAATATATTATCACTGTCCACTTCTTTATGTTTCTGTTTTACAACTATGTTTTTATCTATGCCAGTTTCTGAATTACATAAAATGAAAGAATCTATATCAGAAGGTACATAATAAATAGGATATTTATGTGGTTTCTTTGTGCTACTGACCATGTATTTAATTAAATTTTCTCTGTAAAGCTTTTTGGGTTGACCAAATACTGAAATTGTGGCATAAGACATGTCTAATTGTAGAGATCCCTACAATTTTTCTGCCCATGAGCATGATAATAGTATTCCATACTTTGGAGGGATATCAACAACTACAATATCCATGACTATACTTTTTCCTCGGTATTGGACTAAAGTGACACACAAATCTTTTATTAGACCAAGACATTTCACTTTGATAGAATGAGAAGAGAAAAGATCCTTATATGGTCTTGTGATATCTAGATTCAATTTTTCCATGATTTCCTTTGGCATCAAGTTGTGTGAGGCTCCTGAATCTAGCATAGCATTGTGTAAAATTTGATCATGAACAGTCAGGATAATGTAGAATGGAGGAACACCGCCTTCTTGATGTTTTCCATTTACCTCAGTACCAAATATTAATTCTGGTTGATCATCATTTAGATTAACAGAGTCTTCTCCTTCTCCTATATTCAGTGTTTTAGTGATCTATGATGTGTACAAATCATGTTTTACCAATTCTGTTAAAGGAATTGGTATTTTCAATTTGGAAATTTCAGTTTGGATGTTGAATGGTACTTGTGTTTTTCCTAACTGAGTGATTTCTTCTTTGCCAATTTCAGTTTGAGTGTTTTTCTCTTCTTTTTCTACAGTTGGTTTTTTTGTTTGTGTTTCCACTATTTTGTTGTTTTCAATCTTCTTATCTGGAATAGTTTGAGTAGCAGTGGTAGTTTTGGCAGATTTTGAAGTTTCAACAGTTGTTTTAGCAGCAGTTGTTTTGGGATCAGTTGATTTTTTATCAGCAGCAAATGTTTTAGGATCAGCTAAAGTTTTAGTAGAAGGTGTTGTTTTAGTAGCAGTAGATTTTTGAGAATCAACTGATGTTTGAACAACAGTATCTGTAATGTCTACAATTTTAGGACTAGGTGCTATTTTTGTACTAGAAATTTTCTGATTAGGACTTGAATTTTTCTAAATTGAACTAGAGTTTTGCTGGGTTTCTCTAGGGAGAATTTGTAGTACTCTGGTTGCAGGAGCTTCTATTGTTTTCTTGGTCTGAGTTTGGGTAGTTTTCTTAGTAGGGGCTTCTACATTATTCTTTCTCCTAAGGTTATATTTCTTGTGAACTTCATTAATGGAAAATTCATAACCTTGCTTATCATCAAAAGACTCTCCAGATTCTAACTGTAACTGTTGAAGCATGTATAATTCATGTTATTCTTGTGTAAGAAAAATAGTATTATCGTCATTGATTCCCATTAAGTTAATATGAGTGTCTTCATCTTCTTCATTTTGGTGAGAACTTTTAGCATAGTTTTCTTGGAAAGGTGGTCTTATTGTTTGATCAGGTGTTGATTCTCTAGATTTACCAGTGTTGGTATTCTTCCAAAAATTGGGATTTCTTATTTGAGGACCTTGTTGTTGATTATCCCACTGTGGTATTCTTTCCATATTTTCTGATATATCCATCATTCTTTCCATGGTTTTTTCTAAGCTATGTATCTTACTGTCTGAAGTGGAGGTTTCATCCTTTATTGTTACTCTTCTTTCATTTCTCAATCTAGCCCTCTTAGCTAACAAATTGGCTTCTACACTAATAGTATTACTTTTCATCTGCTCTAATGTTTCAGGGTTTCTTTTTCTCAATTGGTATGCCATATCAGTATCAAATCCATCAGGGAATTTGATTAGTGCAGAGTCTGGATGAGGTTTGATGCTTGCTGGAATAACATTATAGATGTTGTTGAATCTAGTACAATAGTCCTGAACTAGTTCATTAGGTGCTCTTTTTATGTTTTCATATTCAGACAATATTTGTAAAGGATTCTTCTTTTTCTCCCATCTATTGATAAACATTCTATGGAAAGCAACTAAACTAACAATACTACCAGTAGGAAAAGATTTAAACCATTTCTTTACATCACCTACTAAAGTTTGGGTAAACAATCTCATTTGAACATCATCATCATCTAATTCATGAAATTCAAAGTAATTAGTCATTTTGTTAACATGTTGTTGTGCAATGTATTGACCAATTCCATCAAATTGAAATATTTTTCTTTAATAATCTTGGGGAATGACATGTAATTGACCTGGTCAAACCAAAGGAGCATATCTAGCTGCCATGGCTAAGATTCTATCTTGGCTAGGAGGTACATTTGTGGTACTTGGTGATGAGGTTGAAGTACTTGTAGATGAGGTTGGTACACTTGAAGATGTAGTTGGGATGCTGGAAGATATGCTTGGAAATGAGGTTGAAGTACTAGAAAATGTAGCAGCAGTGCTAGAAGGTGAACTTGAAGTGTTTGGAGATGGAAATAAAATTCTAGGTTGAAGAGGAAGCTTGGGGATGAATGATTCAATGGAATGAAGTGTAGTGGAAATAATAGATGAGGTGGTACTAAATAAAGATGAATTTACAGATTAAGAATGAATGATAGAAGGCTTAGGGGTATAGGAAGATAAATCAGTTAATTCAGCAAAATGTTGAAAATAGGTTTCATCAATTTCTTTAATCAAAGTTGCAGTCAAAGCCTCAAGTTTATCAAATGGTTCTAGAGCTTATTGATCAAAATCAAGTGAAAAAGTCTCCTTCTTTTGTTTCAATAAATGAAATGAAATTAGGATCTATTACACTATCATAATTTGAACTTTTTGATTTAGTTCTAAAAAGAGAGTGTTCAAAAGATAAATAAAATTCAATGTCTTATATACTTGATAATTCTTTCAGGAGTGAATTAGCTTTGATTAATGGACCTTTATTTCCTAAACTTTCTACTTTTTTTTTTTCCCTAAAATTCTATCAATATCATCTACTATTACAGCAGGTTGCGGATCAGGATGATACATGGTATAGTAGGTTCTTCTAGAAGCCAGAACTTTAAAATTTTAATGAAAATTTTCACTAACAACCCTAAAACAACCTTAAGGTGAAAATATGAAAAAATTTTTATTTTAAGGTTTATTTTAGAACACTGAGCACTGGTTTTCCCAAGTATGGTCGCTAGTATGTTATCACTCCAATAATTCCTAGGATTGTTAATATTTTTGTTTTAAAGAATATTAGAGCTAACCACAAACCTAATTTTAAGCTTATGATCTTGCCTTCCTAATGCTCATAGAGGGCTCTCTCTTTATGATTTATCTTTTTTGTTCCTAGTTAATTTTAGGCTAGTTATGTGAGATTGGTCGGGTTTTTATTTTGATTTGGTTTGGTGGTGGAATTATTGATTTAGATGGATATATGCAGATATATTTACCATTGGGCTAATGGATTCAATGTATCAAGCAACAAAACATAATTAAGGTCTAAAGGAATTTTTTACAAGGAAAGATAGCTAAGTAACTTCAGATCTTTAGGCTGGATGATGAAATGGTTTCAATCGCAATGAGAGAGAAATTAAGGATTCTCAGATCTGGATAATGAGGGAAATGACAGAGGTCAATCGAAACTAGGGAGTAATTAAGAATTCCCTACTCTAGATATCAGAAGAAAACATGTAACTCAAATAACAATTCAAGATAGAGTGTTTTTAAACAAGTTCTGAAATAATATTCCTGCTATACATTTAGATTCAGAAAACATGCAAGTATGTGAAAACTTCGGAAAATAACAATTGAACAAATAGAGAATACTTCACTAAAGTGTCTCAACACATGAATCCTGTAATCTAACGCCTTTATTGTTCAATCCAGTCTACTGACTTGAAAATGGTACAATCACCCTCAGGTTTCAAATCAATACAACTATATAAATGTTTAGCAATCCACAATCCACCCTCAATACTTCAAATTGTGAAGTATTTATACAAAAAAACTAATAAAAAATATCCTAAACTGTTTTAGGAATTATTCAAGGAAAAATAAATATCTTCATGCAAGAAGATAGAGACACCTAGGAGACTAAATGTGAGTTGTCCCTCTTATTTGGTTTTTTTTTTTGCTTTATTGATCTTTTGATGTTTTCTCTCTTTGACTGTTGCTCAACGCTGGCTGTCTTTTAGGCTGTTGAGTGTCCTTTATGCTGGCTGTATTTCCCTCTGATTTATCTCTATTTTGACTTTAAACTCTGATTTTCATCTGATACTCTTTAACTGCTCTGACACTCTTTAACTGCTGTGTTATTTTACTTTTCAAAGTAAATCAGTCAACTTATCCCAAGCCTCTGCATCTGGTAACTTTATTTTTACCATTCTTTTGAAGATTTCATCTGCTTTTGTGTACTTTGAAAAAGTAGGCTTGTTAATGAATGATTTTTTACCTCATGTTGTAGGTAAAAGATGTTCTCAAAACTCTTATAGAGTACTTTTCCTGTTGGAATTCCTTGCATGGCATAATTGTTGGCTTGTTCCTTTGCCACTTATCTAATTTTCTTATCATAATCCTCATGTTTCATCAACTTGTCATTGATAACCAGAGGATTTGGTAGACCTTTCTGCCTCAATATATCAATTTTAACCATGAATCTAGTTATGGCAAGCTCCATGTTTTTACATTTTTCTTCAAGTTGTACCATTAAGTTTCTTTTAGAAATTACCTTCCTAACTTCTAGGATTGTTTCAGTTCTGTCGCTAATGCCAATTTCTTCCAAATCCTTTTTATTCTTGGAATTAAGAAACTTTATGATTTCATTGGCCTCTTTTGGCTTCTTACCAAGTTCTTCCTTGATTTTCTGAATGGCTTCACCTGCTGCTTTGAATAAATCCTTCTGCTCATAAATGAATTGAATGGATGGCTCGTAGCTGCTTCTTGGCTTGTGCAAGTGGTTCCTTCAATGTCAACTCTTTCTATAGCTTATGTAATTTCTCTGTCAATATTTTTGTTTTCTATACTTAATTCTTATGCATGATTTGAACTAGTTTATTCTCATCCTCTAGAATTTTGATTTGTTATTTAAGTCTATTTATTTCATTAGTTTGGATGGACATATCCTGCATTGCTTTAAATACTTTACCTGCTTCATCACTAGGTTGTGCTGATGTTGTAGATGAATCTGTAGCTGATGTAGTTGCTGATGAAATGGGAAGTGTTGTAGCTATTGGAACTAATGGGGCCAATGAATCTACAAAAGTAGAAGAAATAGATGTCGTGATTGTAGGAATAACAATGACAGGGATTTCTTCCATTTTGGCATTTTTCTCTTGCACTAGGTTATCCATCTCATTTTCGATTTCTTTCAGTTGAGTAGTTAACTGAAGAATGAGGGTCATTATCTCATATTTTTGGCTTTCATCCTGTAATATTTCTTTGGCCTTTGTGTTTCGGGAAATAATACCCTAAAGGTCTTGGGTTGACAACCTTCATAGATCAGGGGCATGCCATTCAAGAAGGACTCACTTAACCAAATTTTATACTGAAAACTAGATACTACTGGTTGCAGAACTTACCTGAAAGTCCCTCGATTGATGTAGATCTCGTGTGGCACAAACCCCCTGCAACACTTTGTGTTCCAAAACCTATAAATCCACAAAGAACGAACACAAAAACCTAGTTGTACAACATATATAGTTCCTAGATGTCAATGAAAATCATGCATAATATCATAAAAACAATATAAAAAGTTTAATTAATGATTATTACACATGTATAAAGCATCATAAACACGTAAACATCGGGAACAAGATGGGTCTTATTATTATGAATGACACATACAATAATCAAAACGTGGAGAGATCACCTGAATCCTACCACAGCCTTCGAGCATACCGTCCTCTAGATCTGTCCAGCCCTAACATCGTAAGAATTCTTCCAAGATGTGTGCACAATAGATGTCATATAGGGTGATGAACATCTCAAGGAAACAAGGGTTTCCTGAATATACTTGGGAAGTGCAGGAGGCATGAGAATATCAGACTTGAATAGGGGTCCAACAGAGTATAATATCTATATTTGTCTCTCTCCCTTAGGCTATCCCTTTGAGGGCCTTTTATACTCCCTCAAACTAATTTCTGCAGTTAGGAGCAGTTAGGCCACGGGCTGGGGTGGTTGAATTACTGGAATAACCATCAAACCCACCTCAAAAATAGGGAATATATATATATATATATATATATATATATATATATATATATATATATATATATATATATATATATATATATATATACATAATTAAAAAGGTATACGCATATCTCTATGAATGGACTCGCGTGTATACGTGGAAAATTCTAGTTAGAGTCGCGTATGAGTTTTAAGACACTGTTTTTGTGAAAATGTTCAAGTCTGAGGGAAAAGGGTGCCCAAGGCAAAAGTGTAAATCATCAAGTACATGAAGGTGATAAATGAAACTATAACAGATGCCCCCTAATATATGAGGTTAGAAGGGGTACATGATGGCCGAAATGTATTATGTGCATAGTAAGAACCTTGCAAGGACTAGAGAGGACTTCACCAGATTTTAGCCTGCAAAAAAACCAGTGAGAGAAATCAAAGAGATAGCTCATGTATGAGGCGGGCATACCCATGCTCAGTGAAAGAAAAGCATGTCCGCATATAAAGTATAGAGTGGATCCAAAATGTATACAAGTATAGCTAAAAATGTAAAGTACATAGTGAATCATTTGATCACTACCCAGAAGTACAAGTCAAAATCAGGTTCAAGTATCACATATAGAAGACTGATCAATGATGCTGCAATAGATATCTGATCACAAAAGTCACAACTGAATCTCCAAGTACCAAATCATAAGTGGTGGAAAAAATGGTAGAACACGCAACTCGAGAGCCAAAATATAGGATGCTTCTGTGGTGAAACTAAAACATATAAGGGTGGACGGTGTCACTGGTAGAAAACTGAAGAAGCTGTCTAAGTGAACCGAACCATGCTGATGAAAACCTGAGTTCTTCATCGATCACTATGGCACAATTCTACACGATGGGAATAAATGAATTGAAGTCGACCATGTGAGAAACCATTTGATTACTGGTCATTGATGTATACCGTTAAAAAATGCGAGACAACCCACCAATAATGATAATGAGTGTCAAGGTGCACCAGTACAATCCAACGAGTGCGAATACATGAGTTGAAGTCGAACACTTGAAAGAATCTACCAATCAAGAGGAAATGATGTATCCTCACTGTCGATAGCGAAGAGTCTGCCACTGATGACTAAAAACCCTAAGGTACTGACAAAAGGACTCTAGACCTTATTCCCATAGCAATGGGTTGGAGTCGATGGGAAAATATCTGTTGGAAGGAAGGCATTAAGGCATCCCACATCAGTCCAGTGCGAGTGTAACCCACAGGCCAAGATTTGGAAGGAATCAGAATAAGTAGAGTGAAGTAACCAACCTGAAGTACGTTTCTGGCATGCACAATATGAAGCTAACGCGGGGCAGAGACCCTCTAAACCAACCAATAATGAAAGATGACAAAGAGGCGAGATATCCACCGATAGGGTCAAATGGAAATCAAGGTACTGCACAGATCCTAGGTGTGATAATGTAAGCTGATGTCGAACACAAGGAAAACCACTTAGTCAAAGACCCATAATGATGATCAAATGCTAAGCACAAGGTCACCTATCAATGATGTAAATAGGGCCAGGGTGAAAATCTATGTTTTCTCTCAAAGAAATATGTCATAGTTGATAAGAGACAAACCCATGGCAAGAAGTCAATAGAGACCTTCTCAAACCATCATGAGTATAGGACCAAACATTTGATGTGATAGAAAAAGATACGGACAAGACCGGGAAGGCTGACTGAAAAATGATTCAAGAGACACCGCAGAAAGGCTGACTTAGGTTAACTTCCCTTGAAAAAAAGCACGACTCATGTTTACTATGGCAGCAAATGATAAATTTGTATAAGTTTGTCATGCAGGAGGCATGAACAAACCCTCCATATGATTGGAAGAGATAACCAACTGGGGGAGAACTGATGCATGAAACAAGGTTATGGATTCTCCTAAGTCAAAACTAAAACCATCCTAAATGAAGGAAAGTCATAGTTTCTTGTGCTTTGTTCAAGGGCGACAAAAATAACACTGTAGCTGCCATCAAAATATGAAGTAATATCCCGTTCTCGCTCTTTTTCACATATTTAACTTTTTTTTATTTTTCATATTCAAAGCTTGAAAAAAGAATAAAAGAATGCTAGGGTAAAATGTATAGAACGAGTATCATGAAACAGCTGCAATAGTTCCTCTGATAGGAACAATCCTATGCTCAATGCAAGGTGGCAGAAACTGGTAAGTGATACTTAGAGGAATGTTCCATCCATGGGTAACAAGGTGTCAAGTCATGGTAGTGTTGAAGCCTAGAAAATCTCTGCTTCAAACATCGGGGAAAACCACCCGGTCGGGACCTTAAGACAGCTCCTTTTCCGTTTGGAATGGTGGCTCCAACTGGATTTAAAGGACCAGTTTCCTTGTAACTAAATGGATTGGATTGGATGGGTGGAAATGGGACTAAACTAACTAAAATAAAACTATCTAATTTAAGCTAAATACTGATAAAGAAACTCTAATATTAACTCGGGTAGCTATATGTGAATACAACTTAAGATTGTTTCAATTCAACAATAACCATGAAAATGTATTATTGATTAAATTGAAATATGCAAAAACAAATAAAGATAACTCTGTTTAAGAAATTAAATAGAGTTATATAAACATATTGCATTCATCATTGTATACCATTTACATGTAACTATGAAAAATAACGTTTCAATTATACTCAGAAATGATATATAAAAGGAAGCGTTGTGAAAACCAATATACATATAAATGATAGCAATTTTAAAACGAATATCATAAAACAAAAGAGATCAACAGTAAACAGATAGAAATACCTTGCTCATCTTGATGACTTCAAATGCAATCTGATACTCTATCTAGTAACTTATAATGCAAAACCAAATTCCAAGGTACAGAAATGCAACACTTCAAAGATAATTCCGCATGAAAATCACCAGATGTGATCCTTTTCAAAAATATATAAGACAATGGAGTACAGAAATGCAATCTCCAAGTCCAAAAATATTAAGATCCAGGACCCCTCTCTAAATGCATGAGAGGGGTTTAAATACTACTTAACTAATTCTAAAAATAGTGCATTACAAAAAATAAGGATTCGGTTCAATGACCGTCCTTTTCCTAGGATAAAATACAGTGAAATTAAAACTAAATCTATCTATCTATGAAATTGATCTTTGCTCTTGCAGGCATCTAGCATAGTTTTGAGAAGATGCGGTTGACCGACTTCAGAATTCAGCTGTCCTGGAAAGACAGAGTCGGCAAGTGTAGGAGCAATCTTCTCTGTAGCATTGATAATACAATTGAGTGCACTGTGCTGACTGTGTGGCTTCACCAAGTACATCCAGTATGAGTCCCAATTCAATCTTGTCAGCCCTTGGATGGATTTTGCTCTTTCTTCTGCCTTTTGCCTCCATTCTGCTTGCAATTCATTTGCCTGTGGGAGATAACCTGGAACAGTTTCAGAAACCAAGTTAACTTTGTGTAAATTATCATTTACACAATCAGTGAGAGTGTTTGCCGCTGTAGATGCCTCCTCTGCTACCCTTTCTGCTCTTCTGATTTGTGCATCCCAATTACTGAACAGTATTTCTTTGTGGTTTTCATTAATGATGGGTGCACCAGCTTTTCTGCCTTCTTCTGTCTTTTGCCATGCTAGATAATCATTAATCTTTTCATTAATCAAATCATAATCATTTCGTAGATCTACGACATGACTTGTGATTTTATCGCTCTCTTGGCACAAAGAATTCCATTGCAATATTTTTTGGCAGAAAAATTCCTCTTGTTGCAGTAGTTGATCGTTCAAAGAGATGGTTTCTGAAATGAATTCTGGAAGCTTAGGATCATCCTTATGCTGATCTTGGATTTCTTGAAGTTGTTGTTGTAGCTCTTCAAGTTTTAATTGTGCTTCCTGATTGGCCTGTACCTGTTGCAATTGCTGTTGCAGAGCCTTTATCTGTTCTTCTTTTTCATCCAACAAAAGTTGTATCTCAACTTCTTTATCAATTGTTGCAGAAGCATAAGCTCCTGTTATTTGAGATAATTTAGTGAGATTATGAGTAGGCTCTATGGCAGGATCTTTCCACAAAACATCTACTTGTTTTGGTTCGGTAGCAATTGCACTTTCTATTTTTCTCTTTTTCCTTTGTCTCTTTACTACTGCTTTGTATTTTGGGCTATAAAATACATCCAGAGGAGGAATGTCCTCTACATTAAGTACAATTTCGGAGGAGGGTGTGATTGGTATGTGCTCTGTTACTGTGGTTGTGCTGCTTGTTCCTGTGCTCAAAACTTTGGTTGTCTGGACAGGGGTCTGTACATTCTGTCCTTCTACATTAATCAATTGATTAAAGGTTTCCCATTCTTTATCTAACTCAATGGTGACTGGTTGTTGCTGTACATTGGGTGGAGGAGGATTTGCTTGTTGAGAAGTCAAAATTTGCTGTTGAGTAAGCTCTTTAAATTGTGCAGAATCTTTAATGGATTCTTCCATTTTATCTTCCTTTTCTTTAGACTTATTGGAGTGTTCAGAATCTCTATCAGATTTTGATTTGGATTTACTTGTACTTGAACTTCCGTTAAGACTAACACTAGGAGTTTGCTCCCTTGCGGGCTCTAAGCATAGATTATCCAAAGGAATAGGAATTAGTCTCATTTCTCTGTACAACTTGAATTTCTGAAAATCCTCTGGAGATAGCTGCTCTTTAGCGGAATTCAAAACCTCTTTGAATGAATTTCTTGCCTGGAACATATCATCAAAAAGATCTCGCTCCCCGACAAATTCCCTTACTTTGATTGCATTGGTAAAATTCTTAACAATATCATTTTGGTCAAATAATCTTCTTGAGAATTTGAACAGCTGTAGGCGTGTAATGTTGCCTATCTCTTGAAATGCATGACCAATATCAAACAGTGAAAATGTTCCACATTTTATGGGAAATTGTGGCCAAATGCCCTTTTTCTTGTCTTTTAAATCTTTTGTCATACCTCCCTGGCCACAGGTCTGATAGGCAATTTCCCGAGCTACAAGTCCATCTGAAACATATAAGGGTAAAACATGGGGAGAAGCATAACTTCCAGAAACCCTAATATAGGTGAACAATTCTTCTCCAAACCATCTCGCGACGGGGAGAATATCAACCTCTGTTTCTAAGGATAACCTTGGGGCATCCTTATTATACAATGTTTTGTACAATGGCAGCATTATTCCATGACAAATTTGGTAAAAATGGGGTACAAACCTAGACTCCCACAGTTCTTTATGGTACACATGAATGGGCAAAGGGTCTTGGATAGTCCATTTCCAGCCCATCACAGGGAATTTAGAGACATAGCAGATGGCATCCATAACATAAGCAGACAAATAAAAAGGCGGATAAACCCACTGGGAAACATTTCGTTTAGACCGGTATTGAAAAATAGCAGTGGTGAGATTATCAGATAGGATTTTGGCCTAGTCTACAATTGTAGAATTAACGGCCACATTCAACAAAGGAAGCCATTCGGGTAAAATCATATTTATGTCAGGCTTTCCAAAAAGCCTACATAACATGCCAGCAGTAAAACAGTAAGGAGAGGTAAGCGAACCCGTACTGTACATACCTTGTTTGTTCTTCTTCAATGGTTCACTTATTTTAGTCCACTCCTTTGTGCATTCTGCCAAATTCGCGTGTTCTCTGGCAAAATCTTCCATGAATTTTTTGTTGTAAGTCGCCTTTGGTTCTGGCAGCTTATACATTAATCTCACATCTTCTATGGTGAATGACCCAATTATCTCTTCAGATGGAGTCTTGAATTGCCTGTCTGAAATATCAGTGCTGTCCAGGACCCATCTCACCATGTCTGTGTATGGGAGAATCCTTGGCCTTGCTGCTATTCTATGCAGAAATGAGCAAGCCAAGTCTCTAAGAGTTGCTTCAGACGAATCCTTGGAGCCTGCTGTAGCTACAACTTTTATCACCACAGGGTTTTCATCTTCTAACAAATTGTACATTCCTTCCCAAGTGGATATGCCGGCATCCTTGTTACAGGCGGTATCTGCGTATAGCGAAGCCATTTCTTTGTTCTCAGAATTTGAGTTCTTCTCCTTCTTACCCATAGTGTATATCAGAAGCTTTGTATAGTAATTCGCTCCTTTGTGCCTGTGTTTTACGAATAAATGAGAGTAATGATATTAGAAAGGTGATGAGACTGTTTTGAATATGAACGCGGATAAAATATAATATTTTAATTGTAAAACGACTTTCAATCTAAACACAATCTCTTTCCACATTAATAATCAATCCAATCATTTAATATAATCATTAAAGCGCATAACGGACTTGACATATGGGAAGATTGCCTCGGGATAGCGCGCCTACATGAATCTGCGACATTGTGATCTGCGATTTGCTACGCAATATCGCAATATCGCAATGTCGCAATATCGCAAAATGAAATCATCACAGTCATAAAAATAGCGCAAAAACGGGAATTGCGCAATAGCGCAAAGCGCATATCGCAAAAATCACAAAAGCGCATATCGCGAAATCACATGATCACATATTTTGAAAAGAGCGCATAACGCAAAATCGCAAAAGCACATATTTGAAAAGAGCACAAAATATTTTCTTTAATCATTTCTATTTTCTGCGCTGTGCGATCTGCGACCAATGCGTTTTATCAAAGATATATACCATTTTGTTTATGGATGCGCTATCTTGTTTAAAGAGCAGTTTTATTAAAATCTATCATAAACTTAAGATTTTTGCAATATTCTTTCAAAGGGATTTCTATAGGTTTACAATAGAAAGTTTTATTTTCTAAGGCAAACAAATCCTAATTGTTTTTTGGATCTTTAACTAAGGGTCCCCATTTTATTTAGTATTTATTACTAATATTTAATAAAAAAAAGGGGGGTTGTTGTTAGCCACAACAATTGGCGATTCACTGGAAGAAACAGTTATCTCTGAAAAATAAAATGATCATTCTATCTTTAGTAAGTAAAGATTTTTAAAGATGATGAAAACTATCTTAGGATAATTCAAATAAAATGTAACTATGAAAGGAAAATAAAAATCATTTCATAATTTCTTTCTAATTCCTCAAGAAAAATAAAAAACATTTTGGGTTATATCAAGCTTTGATTGGTGTTAATAATGAAGTAAGTGGATCTCTACAAGTTTTGGTTTTATAATATACTCTATTGCCATAGGTATTGCCTCTGCTGCCAGCAAACGTTTATAGTCTCGACAGGGTTACCTTTAAACCATTAACCATTCATTGTCTCATCCAACTAAAATTATGATATTTTAAAAGATAAATTCATAAGATCTATTATCTCATGTTTTTTGTCTTTTATTTATTTTTATTTTAAGAGCCATTGTTCTGGTTTGGTGGCCAGTTGATAACAATGCCATTCACTAGTTATAATTAAACTGAACAAGCTGGCTCGTGATGAGACCCCTTGTCTTATATTTATAAGCCATTACCCTGTTTTGGTATGCAGTATTGGTAATGTCAGTTTTATTACTTCTTATGAACATAGTAAGTCGGCTCATAATGAGACCTCTTATCTCTTAAAATTTTCGTATAATTTCTTAGAATTACATTCTAAAAAATCACAACTTAAATGGATGGGGTGAAATAGTTTTATCCTTAAGAATCAATGGATGACAATTTTCAGAGTTTTTTGAGTTCCAAAACCTTTAAAAAAATCTTTACTTTTACAGATAACCTTTCTTTGCTTGATAAACTTCTGATGATTTAGATTTTGTTCAAGTTTTCAAAAGATCATGTAAATGATTGAAATAATCTTTTCAAAGTTTAACATCTTATTTTAAACTATTCAAAAACTGTAATCATTACTTTAAAAATTCTTATTTACACAAAATAAATATTTATAATATTTTTCCGAAGAAATTTTCTCTAATAGTAAACAGTTAATCAGAGACTCATAAACAACCTTTATTTGCGAAAACAAAAACAATCAAAATCTGCAGAAAGAAATATGTACAGCTTAAGAAGGGGTTACCTCCTTAGGAAAATAATTTCTTCAAGATAAGCCCATTTACAGGAAGAGATTCTCTCTTACCTGTTAGATCTTGGAGTATGAATGTATTTGAGCCTATCTTCTCAACGATCTGAAATGGTCCAGGCCACATTTTCTGAAATTTGGTATGTTTACCTTTTTCTTCGTGTGCTTTATCCCATTTCAAAACAAGATCACCAATTGATAAAAACTTTGAGCCGGTAGAACTTGCATCAAAAGAAGATTTTACAAGCTGTTGATGTTTTTCATGAGTAATTTTTGCTTTATCCCTATCTTCTTCAAGTTTAAGGATTTGATCATATCTCAATTGAATGGATGAAGAAGGATTTTCTTCAATAAAATGCACTAGGGCCAATGATGGAAGAGTTAAATTTGATGGTATCACAGCTTCTTTTCCATAAACCAGATTGAAAGGTGAAGTTCCTATTGAAGATTTTTCAGTGATACGATCAGCCCATAACGCAAAGATTAAAGATTTGTGTCAATTCTTTTGATTTTAATCAATGGTCCTTTTAATGATTTTGATAAGATTTTTATTAGTGGATTCAGCCAAACCATTACCTTGAGGATAATAATTTGCTAAATATTTTAATTTAAAACCTCTTTTGACTGCAAATTCAATTAAACTATTTCCAGAGAAATAAGATGCATTATAAAAAACAAGAGCTTGAGGTACACCAAACCTGGTTATGATGAATTGATCTATGAAATCAATAATTGCATCAGAATTGGCTACCTTCAACGGAATTTCCTCTACCCATTTTGTAAAGTAATCAGTTGCAGTAAGGATGTACTTGTGCTGTTTGGAAGAATGAGGTACTATCTCACCAATAATGTCAAGCCCCCATTATTCGAATGGTTGCTCAATAGTTACTGGTTGCAAAGGAAAAGCTGGTTTCCTTTGTCTTCCACTTGCAGTTTGACAAATTTGGCACTTCCTTACGTAATCATGCGTATCTTTAAAAAGGGTAGGCCAGTAATAACCAGCACGAATTATTTTGTGAGCTGTGGTATCACCTCCAAAATGACCTCCTGCTGGCCCATCATGTAGTTCCTGCAAAACCTTTTCAGCTTCAGTCTTTTCAAGACATCTTAATAAAATTGAATCATAATTTTTTCTAAATAACACATTATCAATGATCTCATATTTATCAGCCTTTAACCTTAAAGCGTGTTTTCTCTTATAACTGAGGTTAGAAGGAGCATACCCATTCTTCAAGTAATAGATGAGATCAGCATACTGATATTCAGCATCTGTAACACTTATTTGACTTACTTGAATATCTTGATTTGAATCTTGATTTTCTGGTATGTTATGAGCTCCTGCTAATAATCTGCAAAAACCTTGTCCTCTAACAATCTTAGCTGGTTTAATATCAACATCATATTCTTGCAAAGCTGTTACCCAATTGGCTCGTTTTTCTCCTACTTCTCTCTGAATTAATAATTGCCTCACTGCAGAGAATGGGACAATAATTTTTTTATGTGTTTTCAAGAGAAAAGGTCTGAAATGTTTAATTGATTTAAACACAGCAAAGGCTTGTTTTTCAACATCGGAATAATTAAGCTCAGCTCCTTGCAGATTTGAGCTAAAGAAATAAATTGGTGCTTCGATTTTTTGATCATTGAGTTGTGTCAAAACGGCTGCATAGGATGTTTCAGTGGCCAGAGTATACAAAGTAAAACCTTTAGAAAAATCCGGGGTATTCAATGCTGGTGCATTAATGATCGCTTGTTTGATTGAATCAAAAGCTTCTTTTTCTTTATGCGTCCATTTGAATATTGAATTCTTCTTGATCATATTTTGCATAGGTAAAACAATAAAATAAAAATCAGGAATAAATCTTTTAACAAAATTGATCTGTCCAAGAAATGATTGCATGGATTTTTTGTTATGAGGTAAAGAAATATCATAAATTTCTTTCACTCTATCTGGATCAATATATATACCATCTTTTGACACAACAAATCCTAAGAGTTTTCCTTCATCTAAAGCAAAGAAATATTTCTTCGGATTTAAAGAAATACCAAACCTTCTACATCTTTCAAATATTTGTTTTAAGTCATGTATATGGTTGGCTCTCTTTTTTGAAAATACTGTTATGTCATCAAGATAAACAACAACTGATTTATTGATCAGACCTTTGAATGCTATGTCCATGGCTCTTTGAAAAGTTGCTCCTGCATTTATCAGACCAAAAGGCATTTTCTGATAAGCGTAAGTTCCCCACTTTGTTCTGAAAGTTGTCTTCAATCTGTCATCTGGGTGAACTAAAACTTGATTATAGCCCGAAAAACCATCGAGAAAAGACATAAGTTCCGAACCAGCTACCTTTTGAAGTATATGTTCCATGGTTGGCAATGGGAAATTGTCTTTTAAACATGCATTGTTTAGATTTCTAAAATCAATACAGATTCTTATATCACCATTCTTCTTCCTTACAGGTACCATATTGGAAACCCAATTAGAGTTCCTGACTGGAAAAATGATTTTGGCTTTTAAAAGTTTATTGAGTTCTGATTTGATTTGACTTTCGAGATTTGGATGGATCTTTCTCAACTTCTGTTGAACAGGTTTAATATCAGGAAGCATTGGAATCGTGTGTTGAATAACCGAAGTGTCATACGTTTTTAGATCATCATAATTCCAAGAAAACACGTTTTTATACTTGTTCAGCAGTTTAATGAATGCATTCCTTTCCTCTGATGTTAAATTGAGTCCTAAGTTAACGTTTTGAGGTTTAGAATCAGAACCAAGATTTACTAATTCAAACTTCAAAGTGGAACTTTGAAGTTTTGAATTAACAACTTTCTTAAATCTATCTCTAATGTCATATAAATCCTCTAATTTAACAACAAATTTTGGGATGGGGTTTTCATTACCTTTTGAAGAAATTTGTAAATCATGATCATCTTCGTCAATAATTTTCTCATCATATGATTTCTCTGAAGTCATTAAATTTAGAATATCTTGATCATGATAGAATACTCTCTAGTTTGTAACATTATCTGGGATAGATGGACGAAAAATCAATTCTACTGAAAACCTATCAGGACTACAATCTTCAGTAGGTAAGAGTCTAGATGCAACATTAGCTAACAAGTCAGCTGATGTATTCTGATTCCTAGGAATAGGAGAAATATTGAATGCTAAAAAATGAGTGGTGAGGTCTTGTACTAGGGTTTGATAGTGTTTAAGATGTCCTGAAAGGCAATGAATAGTATTCCTAACTTGTTTTATAACAATTTCGGAATCACCAAAGACTTGCAAGTATTTAACATCTAACCCTATAGCTTTATAAAGTCCTTGAACCAAGGCTTCATATTCTGCGGTATTGTTAGTACACTCAAATTCTAATCTACATGACAGCATGGTTTTCTCCCCATTTGGATCAATTAGGATGCATCCAGCTCCAGCTCCATCACTAGACTTTGATCCATCAAAATATAACGACCAAAATAAAGATTTGTCTATTGGCTTATCTACAATTACATCAGAAATATTTACAATTCTGGAAGAATCAGACTGTGAAAAATTTTCTATCTGAGAAACAAAAGTATTTACAGAAAAAGGTGACTGAGGAGCTTTGAAATTTCCAAGAAATGATTCAGCAGAATAACCTCCAAGAATATTGCTGTTGAATGCCACAGGTTCATTAGGTTGTTCAAATTCAGTGACAGTGTGTGTCATATGTTTTTCTCATTCAATTTTGATTTGATTTGGTTTCCCTTTGTAGGGAAGCCACATGTGTGAATAGTCAGTCGAGATGTAACCATTAATTTTCGCAGACCAGTCCCTGCTCAAGATTAATCCATAGAATTCAGGAATATCAGCAATCAGAATGTCAATTCTTTGGACAATCCTAGGATCTGAGGCTAATCTGATAGTAACTGAATTGATTTCTCCTACCACTTGGACTTTAGAGCGATCCAACTGAACGATATGAACTGCTGATTTCTATGGTTCAATATTCAATTTAGCACAGACATAAGTAGGCATTATATTGGAGGAAGCTCCAGAATCAATCAAACAATTGTGCAGATTTTTATTGTACATCTCATAAGTCAAAAGAAAATGAGGAGTTTGAGAATTTGACTTTTCCCCAATGAGCACAGTATCAGTAGCATCTACCTTATCTGGTGGCTTACCAGTTCCTCTCGCTGCTTTTGCAACTACACCGCTTGGTACAGGAGCAATTGGTGTAGCGTTAAGTTCTTTTAATAACAACTTTTGCTGGTGTTTTAGTTTTCTGAGTTCATGTAAGGAAATGTTAGCTTTGATCTTTTTCATGTCCTCAACAATGTTGTATTCCATGGGTTTTGACACTACTAAAGTCTTTGCTGTTGATGTGAGAGGATTAGAAGAGGATGGCTGATTTTGAGTAGGCAATGAAGAAGTTTTCTTCATAGTGGGTTTGTCTTTGGTACTTGGAGTTGTAATTTTCTTTTTTGGAACTGCTTGCACTGGTTCTGTTGTGGATTTACTCCTAGTACTTACAGGCATAGCTTCTTCATTATCAGAATTAGGGAGAATAAAATCCCACATTCCATTTAATTCAGCTATTTCTTCATTTTCATCTTCTTGATCTGATACTACAGCTGTATCTTCTTCTTCTTCCTCTTCTTCTGATTCTGCATTAGAGATTGCATTAGGAGGTTTAGATTCAACTTTGTTCCTTCTGAAATTTCGGAATGGTTTCTTGGTAGAAGTTTCAGCCACTTGTTTTTTAATTTCAACCATTTCATTTGACATGGTTTTAAGAACTTTCTGTAAACCTTCCATGTCATATGGATCTTTGGCCTTTTTCTTTGAATCATCTCTGAAGATGACCTTCTTTGATTTCCTTTCTTCAATAGCATTTTTCTTTTCCAGAGAAGTGATACGTTTTTCCACTGCAATAGCTTCTTTCATATTCTCAGCCAATGTAGGCTTTGCAGCTCTGTCTACGAAAATTGCTATGTTTGAGGGTAAGGTAGTTATATACCATTCAATTCTAACTTGTTCACTGGGTTGTGAATCTGTATGAATTTTGTTCAAAATTTTGTTGAATCTAGCATTGAATTCTTTGATAGGTTCCTTGGGTTCTATCTTCAAATTTGAAAGATCATTGAGTAAGGTTGCGATTGATCGGTCATCTCCAAATTTGGTCAGAAAATGATCTACAAAAATGTCCCAACTTGTTATAGATCCTGATGGTAATGAAAAATACCATGATCCTGCTGTTCCTTGAAGAGTGTAAGGGAATAGTCTAACTACAACATCTTCCTGTGTGACTCCATTAAAATTAATAGCCAGCATAAAGTTATTGATATGTTCTTTAGCTTGAATGTTAAGATCTGGGCTAAATTTTGGAAGCCATTTTCCAGGATTGTCTGGTAAATCATGTAAAGGTGCAGCCATGTTGACTGCTCCTGGAGTAGACCATGGTCTCTGTGCCATTATTGGGATGAATATTGGAGGGATAGTAGAAATTGGTGATGTTTGAATGGAAGTTGTTGGAATATATGATGTTGATATTGATGAGGATTGAGGAGAAGATGTTTGTGGAGATGATATGGACACGGATGTACTTTGTTGAGAAGGGATTTTGGAAACAGGTATTTGAATATTAGAGATTGAACTTACTGATTCCGTTTGGGTTTTTCTTGTCTTGACTCTACTAGGTAAAGGGAATTCTTTGGGAGAAATACCAAGTTTTTCACTTTGAAGCCTAGTAAGCGGTTTGGAAGAAACAAATTTTGAAGTTACACTACCTTCAGATATTTCAGACTCTTCAAGAGATAATGAGAATCCTTTCAATTTATGAATTATATCTTGGACTTCAGGAGACTCAGGATGTTGATCGTCTGAATGTTTTGAGATTTTGGTAGTGGGTGTCTGAATATTTTCTGCAATTTCTTCTCTAGGATTTTGAATTTCAGAAGAAATTGAAGAAGTTAATGAGGGTGTTTTGCTCTCGGAATGGATTGTGGATAGATATTTACTTGCCATTCATAGCTCAGACCCTCCTTCTAGCGCCAAAAATGTTGAAGCCTAGAAAATCTCTGCTTCAAACATCAGGGAAAACCACCCGGTCGGGACCTTAAGACAGCTCCTTTTCCGTTTGGAATGGTGGCTCCGACTGGATTTAAAGGACCAGTTTCCTTGTAACTAAATGGATTGGATTGGATGGGTGGAAATGGGACTAAACTAACTAAAATAAAACTATCTAATTTAAGCTAAATACTGATAAAGAAATTCTAACACTAACCCGGGTAATTATATGTGAATACAACTTAAGATTGTTCCAATTCAACAATAACCATGAAAATGTATTATTAATTAAATTGAAATGTGCAGAAACAAATAAAGATAACTTTGTTTAAGAAATTAAACAGAGTTGTATTAGCATATTGCATTCATCATTGTATACCATCTATATATACTTATGAAAGATAACGTTTCAATTATACTCAGAAATGATATATAAAAGGAAGCATTGTGAAAACAAATATATATAAATGATAGCAATTTTAAAGAGAATATCATAAGACAAAAGAAATCAACAGTGAAAGGATAGAAATACCTCATTCATCTTGAAGACTTTCAAATGCAATGTGATACTCTAATCCAGTAACTATGATGCAAAATCAAATTCCAAGGTACAGAAATGCAACACTTCAAAGATAATTCAGCATGAAAATCACCAGATGTGATCCTTTTTAAAAATATATAAGACAATGGAGTACAGAAATGCAATCTCCAAGTCAAAAAATATTAAGATCCAGGACCCCTCTCTAAATGCATGAGAGGGGTTTAAATACTACTTAACTAATTCTAAAAATAGTTTATTACAAAAATTAAGGATTCGGTTCAATGACCGTCCTTTTCCTAGGCTAAAATACAGTGAAATTAAAACTAAATCTATCTATCTATTAACTTGATCTTTAAGCTTGCAAGCATCTAGCATAGTTTTGAGAAGATGCGGTTGACCGACTTCAGAATTCAACTGTCCTGAAAAGACAGAGTTGGCAAGTGTAGGAGCAATCTTCTCTGTAGCATTGATGACACAATTGAGCGCACTGTGCTGACTGTGTGGCTTTACCAAGTACATCCAGTATGAGTCCCAATTCAATCTTGTCAGCCCTTGGATGGATTTTTCTCTTTCTTCTGCCTTTTGCCTCCATTCTGCTTGCAATTGATTTGCCTGTGGGAGATAACCTGGAACAGTTTCAGAAATCAAGTTAGCTTTGTGTAAATTGTCATTTACACAATCAGTGAGAGTGTTTGCCACTGTAGATGCCTCCTCTGCTGCCCTTTCTGCTCTTCTGATTTGTGCATCCCAATTACTGAACAGTATTTCTTTGTGGTTTTCATTAATGATGGGTGCACCAGCTTTTCTGCCTTCTTCTGTCTTTTGCCATGCTATATAATCATTGATCTTTTCATTAATCAAATCATAATAATTTCGTAAATCTACGACATGATTTGTGATTTTATCGCTTTCTTGGCACAAAGAATTCCATTGCAATATTTTTTGGCAGAAAACTTCCTCTTGTTGCAGTAGTTGATTGTTCAAAGAGATGGTTTCTGAAATGAATTCTGGAAGCTTAAGATCATCCTTATGTTGTTCTTGGATTTCTTGAAGTTGTTGTTGTAACTCTTCAAGTTTTAATTGTGCTTCCTTATTGGCCTGTACCTGTTGCAATTGCTGTTGCAGAGCCTTCACCTGTTCTTCTTTTTCATCCAACAAAAGTTGTATCTCAACTGCTTTATCAATTTTTGCAGAAGCATAAGCTCCTGTCATTTGAGTTGGCTTAGTGAGATTACGAGTAGGCTTTGTAGCAGGATCTTTCCACAAAACATCTACTTGTTCTGGTTCAGTAGCAATTTCACTTTCAATTTTTCTCCTTTTTCTCTGTCTCTTCACTACTGCTTTGTATTTTGGGCTGTAGAATACATCCAGAGGAGAAATGTCCTCTACATTAAGTACAATTTCAGAGGAGGGTGTGATTGGTATGTGCTCTGTTACTGCGGCTGTGCTGCTTGTTCCTGTGTTCAAAAATTTGGTTGTTTGGACAGGGGTCTGTACATTCTGTCCTTCTACATTAATCAATTGATTAAAGGTTTCCCATTCTTTATCTAACTCAATGGTGACTGGCTGTTGCTGTACATTGGGTGGAGGATTTGTTTGTTGAGAAGTCAAAATTTGCTGTTGAGTAAGCTCTTTAGATTGTGCAGAATATTTAATGGATTCTTCCATTTTATCTTCCTTTTCTTTAGACTTATTGGAGTGTTCAGAATCTCTGTCATATTTTGATTTGGATTTACCTGTACTTGAACTACCGTTAAGACTAACACTAGGAGTTTGCTCCCTTGCGGGCTCTAAGCGTAGATTATCCAAAGGAATAGGAATTAGTCTCCTTTCTCTGTACAACTTGAATTCCTGAAAATCCCCTGGAGATAGCTACTCTTTAGCTGAATTCAAAACCTCTTTGAATGAATTTCTTGCCTGGAACATATCATCAAAAAGATCTTGCTCCCCGACAAATTCCCTTACTTTGATTCCATTGGTAAAATTCTTAACAATATCATTTTGGTCAAATAACCTTCTTGAGAATTTGAATAGCTGTAGGCATGTAACGTTGCCTATCTCTTGAAATGCATGACCAATATCAAACAGTGAAAATGTTCCACATTTTATGGGAAATTGTGGCCAAATGCCCTTTTTCTTGTCTTTTAAATCTTTTGTCATACCTCCCTGGCCACAAGTCTGATAGGCAATTTCCCGAGCTACAAGTCCATCTGGAACATATAAGGGTAAAACATGGGGATAAGCATTACTTCCAGAAACCCTAATATAGGTGAAAAATTCTTCTCCAAACCATCTCGCGACGGGGAGAATATCAACCTCTGTTTTTTAGGATAACCTTGGGGCATCCTTATTATACAACGTTCTGTACAATGGCAGCATTATTCCATGACAAATTTGGTAAAAATGGGGTACAAACTTAGACTCCCACAGTTCTTTATGGTACACATGAATGGGAAAAGGGTCTTGGATAGTCCATTTCCAGCCCATCACAGGGAATTTAGAGACATAGCAGATGGCATCCATAACATAAGCAAACAAATAAAAAGGCGGATAAACCCGCTGGGAAACATTTCGTTTAGACCGATATTGAAAAATAGCAGTGGTGAGATTATCAGATAGGATTTTGGCCCAGTCTACAATTGTAGAATTAACGGCCGCATTCAACAAAGGAAGCCATTCTGGTAAAATCATATTTATGTCAGGCTTTCCAAAAAGCTTGCATAACATGGCAGCAGTAAAACAGTAAGGAGAGGTAAGCGAACCCGTGCTGTACATACCTTGTTTGTTCTTCTTCAATGGTTCACTTCTTTTAGTCCACTCCTTTGTGCATTCTGCCAAATTCGCGTGTTCTCTGGCAAAATCTTCCATGAATTTTTTGTTGTAAGTCGCCTGTGGTTCTGGCAGCTTATACATTAATCTCACATCTTCTATGGTGAATGACCCAATTAGCTCTTCAGATGGAGTCTTGAATTGCCTGTCTGAAATATCAGCGCTGTCCAGGACCCATCTCACCATGTCTGTGTATGGGAGAATCCTTGGCCTTGCTGCTATTCTATGCAAAAATGAGCAAGCCAAGTCTCTAAGATTTGCTTCAGACGAATCTTTGGAACCTGCTGTAGCTACAACTTTTATCACCACAGGGTTTTCATCTTCTAACAGATTGTACATTCCTTCCCAAGTGGATATGCCGACATCCTTGTTACAGGCGGTGTCTGCGTATAGCAAAGCCATTTCTTTGTTCTCAGAATTTGAGCTCTTCTCCTTCTTACCCATAGTGTATATCAGAAGCTTTGTATAGTAATTCGCTCCTTCGTGCCTGCGTTTTACGAATAAATGAGAGTAATGATATTAGAAAGGTGATGAGACTGTTTTGAATATGAACGCAGATGAAATATAATATTTTAATTGTGAAACGACTTTCACTCTAAACACAATCTCATTTCACATTAATAATCAATCCAATCATTTAATATAATCATTAAAGTGCATAACGGATTTGACATATGGGAAGATTGCCTCGGGATAGTGCGCCTACATGAATCTGCGACATTGCGATCTGCGATTTGCTGCGCAATATCGCAATATCGCAATGTCACAATATCGCAAAATGAAATCATCACAGTCATAAAAATAGCGCAAAAACGGGAATTGCGCAATAGCGCAAAGCGCATATCGCAAAAATCACAAAAGCGCATATCGCGAAATCGCATGATCGCATATTTGAAAAGAGCGCATAACGCAAAATCGCAAAAGCGCATATTTGAAAAGAGCGCAAAAGATTTTCTTTAATCATTTTTGTTTTTTGCGCTGTGCGATCTGCGACCAATGCGTTTTATCAAAGATATATACCATTTTGTTTATGGATGCGCTATCTTGTTTAAAGAGCAGTTTTATTAAAATCTATCATAAACTTAAGATTTTTGCAATATTCTTTCAAAGGGATTTCTATAGGTTTACGATAGAAAGTTTTATTTTCTAAGGCAAACAAATCCTAATTTTTTTTTGGATTTTTAACTAAGGGTCCCCATTTTATTTAGTATTTATTACTAATATTTAATAAAAAAAAGGGGGGTTGTTGTTAGCCACAACAGGTAGCTAGGTGATTGCATGGTTAACTTGTATAGAAAGTCATGGTAAAAATATGGCTTAAACATTGAGTCCAAATGAAGCCGGTTGAAGGCCAAGATAAACAAGTAGTCAATATGCAATGCAGTAATACAACTTGACAACATAAGGGAGCCTCTAAGGTAATGGCCAGAAAAATGATAGCGAAGAAGAAGAAGAATGAAGCTTCAACGTATATGTCATGGTGAGACTAAAGAGGACTCCCTAGCCTACATAAATCACAGCATGGGTGACAAACGCTAGCGAGGAACTAACTAGGAAGCCCATGTAAAGGAAGGCTCTACCACCAAGTCATGATTTAAAAATCACCGAGTGAAATGGGTTAAGAACTCATAACATGATGGGATCGACCCTATGGCAAGAGATCAGAATGGAGGCTAGTGTGCAGAATGCAACGTTCCCTAACCTATATACCAGTTCAAAATCATATACCTACCATGACAGGTCAGTGGTCATGGATCTGAATTAAAACCAGAAAAAATCTCGAATTCAGCAACATGTTCCTGAAAAAATACCTTGCCCAACACTTACAAGCAACATGGTTATACGGCCTTAGATAGATTTGAAAACATAAGAACAAAGGAATTTTGCAAAAAATTTCAAAATCTAGGTATAAATACACCATTTACTTCATATTTGGGTCATTTTCACATTGTAGAAGTGGAGAAGGAGCTTTTGGAGAAAAATTTCTTTTTCTCAAAACCGGAGCAATCAACCATCAAATTGCGCTGAATCAGCTAGGTAGGCTCTAAATTCATCTTTGTCATAAATTTAGTTCCATTTTAAGATAAAAATTTAGAAATTTGACCGTAGGAAATATTTGTTTTGATGAAACCCTTTGCGCATACGTGGGTTCGTGTGGACGAACCTGCATATGCTACACGACTGTGTATATATGAAGTCGTGTATGCGCAGACCGAGAAATTAAAAATTGAACTTAATGAATTTTCTCAGGATGTCTATTAGCTGGAGGGAGCGTGAACATAGTGCCATCGACAATGAAGTGATGGAAGATCAAAATTCACTCGATATCCTTCAAAATTGTGGATTGCTAAAGTTCTTTAAAATTCCAAACATAAAAAGTAATGTCCAATTGCTTCAAATGTTGGTAGATCACTGGGAGCCGGAAAAAGACTTATTTATTATAGGTCAAATTCCACTACGCATAGAAGTGGGAGACATATATTTCATCATTGGACTCTCTCAGAGAGGAGATCCAGTAGATTTTCACGGAAAGCCTTTGGGAGGGCTTACTGTGGAGGATTACGTCCAGGTCTATTGCGTAGAGGAGTCTCAAAAAGTGGGTACAAAGATACCAATCAAGGATGTGAAAGAACTATATATGAAAATCCTCCTTTTCACCATTGGCAGAGTAGCAGGATCTGCTTCTCTACATCAAGCTTCGAGGACACAAATGAGCATTTCAATAGAATGTTTGATTCACCTCTTTAATTGGTGCACAACATTGTTGAGCAACATGAAAAGACAATTGACTTCAATCCGGAAGGCAAAAAATAAAAATTTTGGGTATGGAACTATTTTGCTGACATTATTCTTAGAGAGGATTCCAGGGATTCAGCCCAAACTCATTTCAACCATCAGCAGCCTTAGAGATCCAAAAATAGCCCGGTGGGCTAATCTGATGAAGAGATTGGGGGGAAGTGAAGTTCCCCGAACCACTTGGGATGATGAGTTCTTCCAATGGTGGGAGGAAAAATTTATCTCCATGGAAGATTATCCTTATGCTGGGATGGATTTTCATGGTGATCCATATCTAGTCCTTCCACCCGGTGCAACATGGGGTGCAACCGGTGAGATTGCAATTTTTTATTTTTGACTATATGATTTTTTTAATTTTTTTCAAAATATGATAATGAAAAAATGTTTTTGATTGAACTCAAATGACTTACAAGATTATTGATGATCATGATGCAGATATGGGACCACTCAGACTTGAGGGATACCCAAGGCATAGGCACCGCAGAGGTGAGGTGGATGCTAAAGACCCTGGTATGACCCTCCATGCCATCCAGAGGAATTTGGAGAGTTTGACTCTCCAAGTGCCTATGTCTGCAATAGAGGATGTACCAGGGGCTATCTAGAGACGAGTAGTCAGAGTACCACGAGATTGGGTATGGTTATTCTACCGTGTAGCGACTGCTATCGTGTTCTATAGGAACACGAATGTTGGGCAGGGACCACAGGATTAGATGTATAGATTTTACCGGATGACTGTAATATATTTTTGATACTGAACATGATCGGGCATAAGCCCAAATCTTATAGGACAGATGAGTCCAAATTTTGTATATTTTTTAACATTCTAACTATATATATATATACAGTGATTTATATGACGTGATGACTCAAATTTATGAAAAATGAATGATGTATTTGATATATTGATTAAAATGTTGAATGATGAATATGCCAATCAATTTCTTGATTAGACAATAAGTCTGCCATCCAATTGTTAGCTCGAGGAATGTGAATGAATGTGATAAATTGAAATGATCCTTATAACAAACATACCATCAAAAACAATTGGTGCAAAAATGGGTCTCGAACCTGATATGTGTTGTTCAACCGCGAAACCACCAGCTGGGAGTCCACGAAAACTACTAACGAATCAACACCCAAAGATATTTCTTCCGAGAGTAGATAAACCACTGCAGTGTATTCTGCTACGTTGTTCGAAGCATGACCAATGCAGACACCTCTTGAAACCAACAACTAACTAGATGGATAATAAAGTACCCAAGCCTTGGAAGTCAAGTTTCGGGTATGTCTACTAGCACCATCGGCAAAACCAAAATGACTCATGACATCCAACAGAACCTGCCAAAGTAGATCAAATGCATCATAATCACACCAAAAATTGGAAACTCAGATATGTACAAAATATATATATATATATACAAAAAGCAAGATGCTAGGCCAAATCCTAGGCATAATACTTTTTCAAATAGAGCCCATTTCTGGGCTCCGACAACTCATTTCCGTCAAAATCAACCAAGGCATAAGCTTCTTTCTTGACGACCTTTTTAACGATGATGGGGCCATACCACATAGATTTAAACTTGCTTGCTCCCATGGAATCCTTCTCTTGGGCATAAACCAAGACAAGGTCTCCTTCAGAGAAAACCCTAGGTTTGACCACTTTATCATACTGAACCTTTATCTGTTTCTTATGTGCCTCATTCATCATGGTGACATCCTGACGCTGCTCATTGAGATGTTCCAGATGAAGGAGACATTCTTTGAGACTGGAAGTGTTAGGAAGAAGTTCTACAACTAACTTAAGAAAAGGAATTTCACACTCGATGGTAAATATAGATTCCAACCCATAAGCCAGTTGAAACAGAGTAAAACTGGTTGTAGTTTTGACTAACATCCGGTATGCCCAGAGCACAGGATACAACATAATGTGCCAATTGGGTCGAGCTTTATCAATCGTCCATTGAAGAATTTTCTTCAAGGAATTATTTACAGCTTCCACTTGCCCATTGGCCTAAGGATAATACAGAGATGAGTGCTCCTACCGGAAACCTAATTTCAAAGCCAATTCAGGCATCATGTTGTTCTGAAAGTGACTTCCATGATCAGTGATAATCTCTTTGGGAATACCAAAGCGATAAATGATCCGATTGAAGAGGCAAAGAGTTGTTGTCTCACCATCATTCCAAAAAGTAGGCATAGCCTCGACCAACTTCATGAAGTAGTCAACGGAGCTACAATAATGTACTTGTGACCTTTAGCCGAAGGCAGGTTACAAGTAGTATAATCAATACCCCACTTTGTAAGGGGACCAACAGTGATGACAAGAAAGAGCAGAGCTGGATGAGCACGCATCTTTCTAGTATAAACCTAACATTGATGACATCTTTTGACCAATTCCACACAATATTTGAAAATTGAAGGCCAAAAGTATCCCACACGCAAGATTTTTTGGGTTTTAGCAAGCCCAAATAAATGACCACCACAAGCTCCACTGTGGAAATCATTCAGCACAACCTCAGCTTCTTTGAGATTTAAGCATCGTCTAAGGATTGAATCAACCTCGCAACGATATAAAGTGTCACCAATGATCAAGTAACTTTTAGCTAGGTGATGTAACTTACGGTGCTCATCTTTCAAAAAATTCGAGGGGAACTTCGTAGTCTGGAGATATACTATGAGATCCCCATACCAAGGATCTTGTGAATAAATGAGAAAAAGATGTTCATCTGGGAAGGATTCATCATAAACCATCTCTTCTCCACAGGGCAACTCAGAAATTAATTCTGCAAAAACCAATGACTTCTTGGACTTGGCAGACATAAACTCAAGATAAAATTCCTGCAAAATCACAATCCATATATTGTATTTTCCCCCAATCACTCGCCTACTGAGAACAAACTGAAATGGATTGACTGCTACCAAAACATAGGTTTTTCGAAGAAGAATATAATGTCTAAGTCATTGCACAGCATGGAAAACTACTAAAGCAAGCTTCTCTATCGGAGAGTACCAAATTTTAGGTCCTACCAAGCCTCGACTAAGGTAGTATACAACATGCTCTGCAAGAGCATCATCCTCCTGAATCAGAACCATACCAATGATAGATTCTGCTACCACGAGATACAAGAGGAAATCCCTGCTGTAATCGGGTGGACTCAGTAGAGGAGCAGAGGTAAATGCTTTTTTCAAAGCATCAAATGAGCGTTGAGAAAATTCATCCTAAAAGAATGGAACTCCTTTATTTAATAATATCATAAATCCTTTCGTAATCTCGGCATAATTTATGATTAATCTCCGCAGAAAATTAGCTTTTCCTTGCAGACTTTGAAGTTAACGAATTGAAGACGGGGGGAGGGGGGGGGGGGAACTCAAGTATTGCCTCAACCTTGAAGGGATCTACCCAAATCCCTTTCATAGACAAAATAAATCCCAAAAATCAACCGGATGTGATCGCGAAAACACACTTTTTCAGATTCAACCAGATTTTGTAGTGTTGACATCGTTCAAATACTTGACAAAGGTGAAAAGGATGATGAATTCTCTTACGAGAACAAGCAACTAAATCATCCAACTATGCCTCGATAATATATTTGATGTCGTGGAAGGCATAAGACATAGCCCGCTGAAAAGTAGCTCTAGCATTTTTAAGGCTAAAAGGCATTTTATTGTAAGCAAAATTACCCCAAGGAAAAATAAATGCAGTCTTATGCTGATCTTCAGGATGGATAGTAATTTTATTATATCCAAAGAAATCGTCCATGAAGGAGAAAATATCATTTCCCGCACACTCATCGATAAGCTGATCTATAAATGGTGTGGGGTAGTTATCTTTAGGACATGCCTTATTTAGGTCCCTGGAATCGGTGCAAAATCGAATTGTTCCTTGTTTATTTTCCACGGGAACTGGATTCAAAACCCACTCTGTCAAAGGAATAGGAAAAATGAAAACTGCCTTAAGCAGCTTCTCCACCTCAGCTTTGATAGTTGCTTCCTTCCTAGGGTTGACCAGATGAAGATTTTTCTTGACGGGATTAGCATTTTCATACACCTTGATCTCATGTTGGAAAATAGATAGATCTATACCAGGAATTTCCTCATAAGACCAAGCGAACACATCCCTAAAATCTTGAAAGAGATCAATGTAAATTTGAACTTCTTCAGGGGAACATTCAGCTCCGACGAAAACATTCTCTATAATGCTGGGATCTCTGGAAAGTCATCGAGATAGTAGGAGAAATCACAGCCATGTTCCCTTCAGTAAAAACCTGTTCTGGTGCTAAAGGGTTCAGGACCAGGTGAACAGGACCAAAAGACTGAGGGCTAGGAAAACTTGATTCAACTTCGCTCAAATCTGGTAGAAAATAAGACCGATGATGCAAATCATCCCACGATCTCTCTACACCAGTCATAACTTTCAGGATGGCCTCTTCATATGGAAGAGTGGTATCAGGGAAATCCTGGGTCGAAGATGAACTAAGAGTCCAAACCGGAGCCACATCTCCATCCAATTCCTTCGGTGAAAAAGAAACTGGAATGGACTCTGCAAAGTCAACAATAGAGCTATAAGAAATCTCAGCTGCAGACATTGGAAATGCCATTCCACCCACTTGACCTTCTGCTAATGTGGAGGTAGGAGAAGGTAAGGTCCAAGGGTCTGAAAAATAATGAGTTATGAAAAACTCTCTTCGAATAGTAGCCCTGAAGGATGAAATCACATTGATATGAACCGAAGGAGGCGGAAGCTCAAAATTACCCATCAAAGAAGAATACATTCCAACCCCCAAATTCTCAACAGGTGTTTTGGTATCCTTCACTAAAGGAATGGTTGAGTCAAAAGATGCATTTTGATCTATAAGAGAACAATACAGGTTGTCAACTATGACAATCCTTCCTTCATGAGGGAAAAAAACAATACAAAATAACGATGATGTAATAGCATCCATCTCATAGATCCAGTTTCGCCCCAATAGAAGGTTTTTCCCCCAACACAGATGGGAAAAGCCGGAAAAATACCATGCAGCTTGTGAGAATGGCCGTCAAATGCAGTCAGAAGAGTGGCTGAAGGAATAGCTGTGGGAGATCCAAAACTCTTCCAGCATCCAAGAGACATTACACACGTGGAAGCACCTTCATCAATGACCGTTCGAAAGATATTGAATTTTCGATAACTTGATCTAATATGGAAAGCCATATGATGAGGGATTCTCTTTTTCAGATTAGACATATCAAATGTAATCATAAGAGAGTTCTATGGATCTACAACCCTGATAGCAGTGAGCAAAGCACTTCGCTTAGTAGGACAAGACTGGAGCACCTGTAATGCAGACATGGCACAAGGACTCTGAGCCAGATCTTCTACAATTGAGTAGTTCTGGGCGGCCTTGGCATTTGGATTAATCGTCGTACATTTTGAATATGCCTTTGGCATCCGAGGTATAGGCTCAATAGTAGGCCTTGTAATATGAAGTGGTTCAGCACTATCAGGAGTACCCTTAGCTTTCGAAGAATCAGCTTCGCCATAATCACGAGATCTCATAGCGATATCTGTGTGAGCACTCATCATGTATATTTGATGTATTTTCCCCTTCCTGGCTACCCCCAGAGGGATCCCCAGTATTTTTATTAGCGCTAGCAATTAATTTTTGCCCTTGGGAAAAAGTGTTTTTCAGCACATCCTGGGAACTAGAATAACCTTGTTGAGCTAACAAGCACTGCACATCCTGAATTTTAGGGCAAAGGTGCGTAAGATGGTCTCCAGTGCACAACTTGCATGGAAACTTCACTTTCTTTTTATTATCCTTTTGACCCTCTCCAACATGATCGTTGGTTTTGTTTGCATTCCCCTTCCCATCCTTGCCTTTCTTCTTCCCATAAGATTGTCGATTTCCTTTGGGGTTAGAATTCTGGACATGATTAATTGCCAAGGATTGGAAAGGAGTTGACACTGAAGGCACAACTTGACCAGAAGAAGCATATTGTATAGACAACTACTTCAATTGACTAAGCAGGTTAGTTGCACCACTATCGATCGAACCAATAAGCCCATCACCATGAGGACCAGGTTTAGTTTTGGATAAGTCCAATTTGGAGTGAGGAGCATCTAGCAAAATTTTATTAAGGACTCCAGACTGAGAATAAATCAGTTCTAATTGCTGAGCCCTAAAAATAGCCTGCTCTTCAGAAAATACCCCTGAAAGGGATACATATTTAGAAATATTTGGCTGCAAAGATTTCAAAAACCATTCCAGAAGCAATTCATTCAGAGTATGGGCTTTAATGAGCCTCTTCCTTCTTCGCCATTCCTGAATATGATCAGAAATGTGAGTTGCCTTATCCTGCTGAAAATTGACCAGGAGTTCAGTCCCGGCGTCATAACGGACAGGTAACTGAAAGTGGTTGAAGAACATGGTATCCAAATCTCCAAAAGTGGAAAAACTGCCCCTAGTTAACTCAATATACCACTTGGCTGCATTTCCAGTTAAGGTGCGTTGAAATAACATCAACCTAATTGAATCATCAATCAAGGAGTTGGATGAACACCATAAATGGAAAGTGGTGATATGATCAGCCGGGTCCTCTCCATATTTCCCTTCAAACTTTGGAATGTATGAGGGGAGTTTGGTGGGGACTGGAGGCCATCCCAGACTATACTAAATTGGATCGTTATTCAATTTCGATAAATCTAGCAATTTTAGCGTTTCCAGAAATGGTAACCAAGGAGGAGCCTGGGAATTCCATCCTCCATAGGAAGGATTCCCAACATTCTGAAAAAAATAGCCTGGATTTGTTGAGGCACCAGGTTTTCAAATGTTGTTCGTAGAGAATGCTGGGCCATAGGATAATCCTTGTGACCCAAAATTTAGAGAAGGACCCTCCCCCCCCCCCCCCCCCCCTCTCCTATCATAGAATTACCATAAACAGGACCATTTCCCCCCATTGAGGTAGTGAATGGAGAGGAAACCCCTTGGTAAGGGTTCCAAGCATTTGTAAATGGAGAAAAATCTTGAGAAGTACTCGATGAAGGGAAAGTAACATTCCCTTGCTGACCAGTGATAAACTGATTCCCTACTCCCAATGTTGTAAAAACGGGGTTCCAACCTGTAAAGTTATTAGAACTTTGACCTCTAGACCATGGATTGAAACCTTGAGTCTGAGAAGGAAAAGGTAAAGATCCTAAGGAATGGGTTGAATGAGGAATGTGCTCACTCCTAAAGGGAAAAACCTTGAAATGAAGCTGATCCACTAGCCATATAGGGTATGGGTACAGATGCAGCTAAAGCAGCAGAAAAGGAGAAAGAAGGAATCCCACTAGTGGGCATTCCAAAAGAAAAGGGACTAGATTGTGAAGCATGTGCTTGGGTGTGACCAGAGCCAAACACATCAGCACTAAAAGTGATAGTAGATATAGCAATAGTGCCCCCTCATTCTATTGAAAGAGGGGTCTGAACACTTGCAACACTCAAAATTGAAGTTGTGTTCCCAGTTGTGGCCATCGAAAGGTGCGAATATGATGGATAAGGAATTTCGGGTCTCTGAGACTCGGGTCTGATGTATTGAATGATGAAAGGATAACTAGCAGGAAGAGGAGATGGAAGAGACTTAGTAGGCTGAGGGAATTCCTCTACTTCTACTTCTTCTATTGGAAATAAAACTCTCGAGATGAGTGAAGCACTCCTCTTTGTACTGACACCAACACCAGAACCACCCACAGAAATAACAAGCCCTAACAGAGGATCTCTCTCCGCTGCGTCTGAAACCACCAGGTGAAAATTGCTCTCCAAATTACTCCTACGCCTTCTTGAAGAAGGCTCGGCAGTCGCAGGAGACAACCCACGAAGCCTCCTCAATCGACGAGGCAATCGGTCAGCCACTTTAAGAGATTTATTTTAGACTCAAAAAATATATGAAGCTAAGTAGTCTAGGAGCAAAGAGCACACTCTAAAAAGTTCCTAAGATATAGCCATACAAGAAGCTCTAAGGTATTTCCGCTCCGAGTGATGAGGACCAGACACCAAAATACAAGAAAGCGAAATAATAGGACCTCTTGAAAGTAGTCTGGGGTAATTATGACCTAGGCCTACTAGAAAAGGTAACAGAAACAGTTACGCTGACATCATAACAACAACCTTTTCCAGTGCAAGTCCCCAAGCTTCGCAAGGGCACCCTCTAGAAGTACTGATGGAAGTGATGCAATGTCTTCCTTAGGTACCATAGGTATTCCCCTCCGCAGTCACCTAGGTGTTCCCTAGGATAGGCAACTATGGGCACCAATCTGTATCGGCAGCCTAGCAGAACGGTCTTAGGTCAAGATTCAGCAAATAGGAGAGCGGGTATCTCTCTTTTCTGCCTGCACTATCCATCGCGCTTGACTCTCTGGAGGAGAGCTTTCCCGGTCCACTTAACGGTGTTGGATTTTTCTCATTAATAAACTTCTATGTTTAACAGTTTGAGTGGCCTTGGATAATTAACTCTCCACTCACCTAATCCAATGCCCTACAACCTAGCTAGTTGGTGTATAATTAATGACAGTAATACAAAAACTACTAGTTTCTTTTAATTATATCGCTTATTTTAGATTGGTTTTTATTTAATTCAAGGGTACACGGAAGTGAAACTGATGGTGTTTTTTTGACACAGAAGAAACCAATGAAAACCAAACTACATGCAAATGCAATGATTTCCTTTCGATGAAGAGTGATTTATACACAGGTTCTACGAAACTAAAAAACAAAAAACTTTTTCTTTTCTTTTTAGACACTCACACTTCACACAACTCAGAAAGTTACGAAAAAGACTAAAAATTCTCAAACTACCAATGATATGAAAATCCTAAGATGCTAACTCTAAAGAAGCAAAAAAAAGTCTCTAGAAAAACCAAGGTTCAATCACTTTTTGACAGTCTACAAGGCTAGTTCCCAATCAGAACACCTGTGTATAAAAATGCCAAAATGAACTTGACATAAAAGAGAGAAATAAAGAGAAGACTTCCTTCCAAATCAAGCCAAGAACCGAAGACTAGAAACTAACAAAAAACTTCAAAAGATGAAAAGAAACCGTAAACAAATTGAAAGAAAAAAGCAATGGAAAACGCAAAATGTTTTTGGTATTTTCAACTTATAAAATAAGGAAAAGAGATTTCAAGAAGACAAATAAAAACTATCCAAGAACTGAATCAAGTAGACATGAATTCCAATCAAAGGCTTCAAATTACTAGAGCCAACCATGCTACTTTTGTAGCGGGACTTATACGAGAAAAAAGAAGCAAGAAACTCAATTAGTCAACTCGGTACAATAGCACAATCTTGCAGCGAACAACAACTCAAAAAATAAAAAAGAGATCCTTCAAAATTCGAAACAAGACAAGTCTACGAAATCAAGAAAGCCAAACTACACCAAGAAGGAAAAAATCAAATGCGAAGTAACGCATAAGGCCAAGAAGAGCAAACGAGCAAAGGCTCATTGTTCTGAATGTTCAGGACAACCAAGAATCTTCAGGGAAAGATCTTGGTGCTCAAGCCACAATTGCAAACACAAAAAAAAAGGATTTCACCAAATGGCTAGCTTTTCGTACAAGCAAGAGAGAAACAGATACAAAATCACTCTAAACACAGTCCAGAGAACTTCAAGATACTACAGGAATAGATAAACACAAACAGACAAGACCACAGGGGCTAGAAACTAAATATTTCAAATTTTCCCAGGCATACGTGCTTTTCCAGTGAGCAACAAGCGTGCATACGCGACTGTAACAAAGGAAAATCACGTATACGTGGGTCCCTTTGGAAAAAATAGCGTGTATACGTGACTGTGCAAATAAAGGACTACGTGTGGAAATAAAGATAAGGAAAAAACAAAAAATCAAGCCTGATCAAGAGACCAACTATTCTGTCTGACTGAAAAAACACTTGCTAGACTGAAAAAAGTGATAGAAATTGTTGGGAACCTATAAGACAAATAAAAAACCCAAATGGGAAATCACAAGAATGTGATCCTTAGTGGAGTCGCCATTATGTTTCAGGAAACAATACCCTAAAGGTCTTGGGTTGACAACCTTCACAGATCAAGGGCATGCCATTCAAGAAGGACTCACTTAACCAACTTTTATACTGAAAACTAGATACTACTAGTTTCAGAACTTACCCAAAAGTCCCTCAATTGATGTAGATCCCACGGGGTGCAAACCCCCTGCAACACTTTGTGTTCTGAAACCTATAAATCCACAAAGAACGAACACAAAAACCTATTTGTAAAACATATATAGTTCCTATATGTCAGTGAAAATCATGCATAATATCATAAAAACAATATGAAATGTTTAATTAATGATTATTACACATGTATAAAGCATCATAAACACGCAAACATCGGGAACAAGATGGCTCTTCTTATTATTAATGACACGTACAATAATTAAAACGTGGAGAGATCACTTGAATCCTACCGCGGCCTTCGAGCATACCGTCCTCTGGATCCATCCATCCCTAGCCTCGCAAGAATTATTCCAAGATCTGTGCACAATAGATGTCATATAGGGTGATGAACATCTCAAGGAAACTATGGTTTCCTAAATATACCTGGGAAGTGCAGGAGGCATAGGAATATCAGACTTGAATAGGGCTCCAACAGAGTATAATATCTATATTTTTCTCTCTCCCTTAAGCCATCCCTTTGAGGGGCTTCTATACTCCCTCAAATTAGTTTTTGCAATTAGGAGCAGTTAGGTCATGGGCTGGGGTGGTTGAATTACTGGAATAACCATCAAACCCACCTCAAAAATAGGGAATATATATATATATATATATATATATATATATATATTTAATAATTAAAAAGGTATACACGGATCTTTATGAATGGAATCGTGTGTATACGTGGAAAAGTCTAGGTAGAGTCACATATGAGTTTTAAGATATTGTTTTTATGAAAATGTTCAAGTCTGAGGGGAAAGGGCGCCCAAGGCCAAAGTGTAAATCATCAAGTACATGAAGGTGATAAATGACACTATAACACTTTGGATGCTCAGTAGGAGGCAATTTGAGTTGTTTCTTCAATGCAACAATGTCTACAATATTTTTTTTTATGAGTTCTTCTGCAACTTTGATGTTCTTAGGATCATATCCTACCTCTATGACCAGTTCTTCTAGAGATTTGATTCTGTTTTCTTTAGCTTGTGAGGAAGCCTTTTCTAGTTTTAGCTGACCTCTGATGTTTTATAGAGTATTTTGCAGCTTTTGAACACTCGTGGCTTTATTGGTCATGGTATAATACAACATTTCACCAGCTTGCTTATGAAATTCTATCTGGTCTATAGGATGAAGATCTTTGGCTTGAACTTCATATGATGTTTTCTTATAATCTGCTGATGACTTAGGATGTTTCACAGTGGGTTGTAAGAAATTCATCTGCATCTTCCTGGTCTTGTAATCAAATGCAGAAAGTAACATGCTTTGGTCACTAGGTGTCTGCTTCCAGTATTGGGCATAAGTATCTGCTTTTAATGCCTCATTCCTGAGCTTGATTTCCTTGTATTTCTGCATGATATCCTGTTCTTTATCTGCTAGTTTACTAGATGAAGACACTTCAACACTATGCTTCATTTGAATGATTTGAGTGTTAGATGTTGAAGGTTGGTGAGTTTCCTATGAAACTGTTGGAGGTGCATTGTCTTCTACCATTGTATCAGTATCAATAATCTCAATTGTCTCAACATGTTCTTCTACAGGATTTAATTTTTTCTTCTTCCTATACATCAATTTTAATTTTGTTTCAGTGGTGGTTTGTGCTAAGTATGATCCTTCTTCTCTAAATATTTTGGAGTTCCTATCCTGTGGGGCTGGAGTCTGCAAGATGGAACTAGTATCACATTGCTTCTCTGCCTCTTTCAAAGTGTTCTCCAACCATTCAGACTAGTTGGAGTACTTCTCAATGTCTGGCTTGGACTCATGGACAAAATGAGTTAACTTAAATTCGATTCTTAGCTTGCTAATAACTCCTAAAGGATCATAATTCTATTTGAATCTTTCACTGAACTTATATTCTTGAAGATACTTTTCTGCCTTTTGACCAACAGTCCTATTATTACAGATGAAGGGGTCAATCTGGTTTTTGATCTTAAACAGTGTTTTCTTTTTTCCTGATAAGAAATTCACCTCATCAGAGTTAAGGATCTGCCTGATATACTCAAGTGAAAATAAACTCATTGGGAGGTATTTTGGAAGTTTATATGGGGTTAGCTGACAACCATAAACTTTAATCTCTGTGTGGTTTTGGTAAATATTCCAATCTCCTGTCCTACTGTGTTCTCATAAATGCAAGACCTTTTTTATCTCATCGCTAACTCTTGGTTGAATGTTGTTGTTCAACATGTTGACAATTGGATAGATGAATGAGTCAATGAAGTCTTTATATGTGAAATCCGTTGAATCTTTCCTGATTAATGAAGTCCAAAGGATTACTGATTGAGGATTACCTTCAACATCAAATTTTTGAAGGTTGATTGCAAATATTTCAGATTGAAAGTATAGGAACATATGGAAAAAAACAGATGAATACTTGAAGACACCTTCTTCAGGCATTTTAACAAGTTGTTCATGGATTGTATTATAGAGGCACTGGGAAAAATTGTATATAGAAGCAGGAGGCTAACCAGGGGAGAAAATAGACAAAAAACCTAGGACTGAAGCAACAACATGCTCATCAGTGAAATAACCCAGAATACATGACAACATGGTGATAATATGCTTGGTTCTCTTAGAGAATATAGCAGCTGGATAAGGAGGGCTAGTCTTAGGAATTTCTACTGATGAAGGAATAAATGTTTGGAATATCTGGAACCTCTTGGGGAAGTCTAGATTAAGATATAACTGAGTAAGGGTCTCAATAGACATAAGGGCTTCATTGGGCCTAGGTTGAATTTGCAGCATCTGGTTTTATTGATTCAGCTGTGATGGTGAATTAAATTTCTTTACCAGGGGTCACTAAGGCTCTTTGATCAGGCATATAACTGGTTTGACAGAGTTTGATAACTTCTGGACACTAGAAGGTCTGTGGGACAATATAATTGGGAAAATTAGGCTCCCAAAGGTAAACAACATTAGCTTGGTCAATTGACTTATCATGGCTCCAGTAGTGGAGCTCAAGGAGGTTAAAATTAGTGACAGGGTCACTAATTTTAAAGTCTCTATATGCAAGGGGAGTATGTTCCACATCAACAACTGGAGGTTGCATGGGATTGACTGTTACAATACCTTGGGAAGCCATTATTTTGTTAATTTTATTCAATTGATTAATTTTTGGTTCAAGAAATAGGATCAAGCCCTTAAAAATACTTTGAAAATATTATTACAGTATGTAGAAAGGGTTTTTAAAAGCAACACTAGCTTTCTATGGTCTGCAAAGCTTCAATTGATCAAATAATTACTTTCTTTGCTTAAGAATAGGGCTTTGCATTGAGGAATACCTGGAATGGATAATCTATGTTTGTAGAGGAGGTTCTGGAGGCAACGGAGGCTTTCTGAGGCTTCAATTTTCTTTATAATGCTTCAAATTAGTATGCACCAACTTTAGTAGCAAAGAGTGTTAAATTCTGGCGTGAAAAAGATAAATAACAGGTCGGCAGAATAATTATTTTCTTTGGAATAGGTCGGTAGTAGCTATTTCTCTGTAGACTTTAATAAACAGATAGTGAAAATATTGGAAAGGGCGCTTTTATGTGTTTTTAACCAATCAGTGGTTAAACTTTAATGTGCGGGGTCAAATTCAAATGAGGGGTGGTATTCATCGTACAAGCAGAAAAAAACCCGGTGGTTTTCGCATCGTGAAAAGTGGGTGGGTGGTATTATTTTGAAGGATGCGATATAATCAGGGGTTTCCACGTCGCAGGGAGCGAGGCTGCGAAAACATCTCATTTTGCAAGATATTGGTAGTGTTAAAGTATGGGCGATCGGGGATGCGATAAAGGATATTGGTCATCGGATATGATCAATCGTGATCGGACGAATGGGAAAATGGGAGGGATCCATTAGGGATTTGATAGGTGTGGGGTTCGGGTTTTAATTCAATGCGATGGGGTTTAATGTAATATACAAAGGGTTGTATATATGTTATGGGCAGGGTTTAACATAACATGGTGTAATGTGGGTTGGGACTTTATAATAGGGAGTTAATATATACGGAGTTTACGTGTATATACGGGAGTTTAATAAAATAAATTTAATCAATAGATTAATATAAATGGGGAGTTAAATGAATATGAAGGAATTTAATTAAATATGTTAAACAGGGTTAACGTGAAATATGATGCGGGAATGTATATATCAGTGGGATTATAAAATACACTAAGTTTTAATGTAAAAATTGATACCGGGAAGGATTTTTCAATGTGGGAACCGACATATCATTTAACCTTTAGACTTAGGATAAGTGTATTTTAGAGGGTATTTTGAAAAAAGGGAAATTAGTGAAGGGATTTTACTTTTCCAAATTAAATATGTTTTTTTAACTAATGAAAAGGGGTTTTTGTAAGGAAAAATGAATGTAGTAAGGGGAAAGGTTAATATGAAGGGGAAGGGGTATTTTTACAAGGGAAATGAGTTTAGAAGGGAGTTAGTAATATGAAATGACAAATTTATGCTATCCATGCCTTGTGCAAACTACTTCTTCCTACCCATCATCTACCCTAACATTTTTTATTCATTTATTCGGGTGCATTTAAGCTTGCAAACCCCTTAATTTTTCTTTGATAAGCAAACTATCTAATTCTAACCCTTATGACTTCCAATGGCTCAGATTAAACTATTGAGCTCATTATTATTCTCTACCTAACTACTGATCTGCCAAGATTAAACATTTTGGCTATATCTTTATTCTCTATCTATCAACATGAAATTTAAAGCATGAATAATCAAGATTAAGCTATTTGACTATCATGGATTTGTGGCATTTTTGACAAGCTGCACACAATCTTATTTTGCAAAGTAAAGTAAAAGTAGTGGCATTTGAATTTGCATCACTTTCAAGATCTATTTTATCTCTTTTTTTTTGGTGGGGTTCATATTTTATATTCTTTTTTGATCTTTTTCTTTCAGTCCTTTTATTTTTCTTTTAGGACTTACCCTCTTTACATTTTTTAATATGGGAAAACAATTTGTAGAAAGCAAAGTATGTACATATTACAAGACTAATCATAGTCAATTCAAAATTATGAATCCTATTATTATAGGACCCTAACACTCCTTATCATGAAATATGGACTTCACATACTTCCCCATGGTGCAACCCTTGCACTGATCTAACTGAGCTAGTTTTTCCATTAGAAGTCCAGTAGATATTTGCTGCATGACTTTCAAGGCTCCATGATGAAGATGGCCAAATCGATTGTGCCATAATTTTCCCTCATCCCGGCCCACCACTTTTTTTGCCTTGCCCTTCATGGCAGCACAACCATCTACCTCCAGCTTGTAGAGATTCTTAACTTGAATCCCTATCCTCTTGGCTTGACCCACTTTTTTATGTCGCAGGAAAGCTTTTCCATTGCTGAAAACAACATCATAGCCTCTTTCCTCCAACATTGCTACTAAGACCAAATTTTTCTTCAGACCTGGAACATGCATAACATATTTCAATTGAAATGGTTTACCTAAATCCCTCTGAAATGTAATGGTGCCAATTTCAGTTGCACTGTATCATCCATCGTCGTCCATCTCTATATGCATCTAAAGATCTTTCTCCTCCAAGTCACTAAAAAGTTCCTTATCTCCCGTCATGTGAAAGGAAGTGCCACTATTCAAATACCACACTAATCCCAATGCACTTGAAACCATGCATGCGATTAAAGAGAATTCAAGCTCAAATTGTGAGGCAAAAGCCTACCAGTTGTAGCTCTAGCAACCTTCTTTTTCTTCTTCTTTTGTGGACAATTAGTAGCAATATGCCCATGTCTGTGACAGTGAAAACACTTCACCTTGGACATATCCATCTTCTTGTCTTTAGACTCAGATTTAGAATGGAATTTCTTCCCCTTCCCCTTCTTCACCTTGGCAGCCAAAGCACAATCCTCTTCATCACCATGCTTTGATGAAGATCCATCTCTGGTGTTTTTCCTGAACTCCTCCTGCACCAGATCCAACCACAGTCATTCCCAATCCGGTAATTTTTCCTGTCCATTGACAGAGTCTTCATAACTATGCCAACTCTTAGGATGTCCAAAGAGAGCCAAGCTCACCAAATCATCATCAACAACAGTTATTCCCACGCTGCCCAGTTCATCCTGACATTGGACAAACTTCGTGAGATATTTTGGAATGTTGTTTCCCTTTTCCATCTTGATCTTTTTAATTTTATCTTTGAGCACCAATTTCCTATGGTCGCTGCTGCTTTGGAATAGATTTGTCAAAGCCTTCCACATAGCATATGGTGTGGCTTTCCCATGGAGGCTTGAGACAATGTGGTCTCATACTCCCTCCAACATAATCCTCCTCAGCTTTACCACTTTCTTTCACCATGCATCAAGATTAGCAGCATCTACAACATCTGGCTTAGGAACATATTTTTCAATGAATTCCTTCAATCCAGTGTCTTCGAGTACTACCTTCATCCTGTCCTTCCAAGAAATGTAGTTCAAGATTCCCTCGAGTGCATACTCTAACCTCAAGCCATTGAAAGCCATTTAGATCTTGAATCAGCTGTAGCACCAAGAAAGTCTTTCTACAAATTCGAATTCCTTCCACCAACAAACTCAACTCCTGCTTCAAAATTGCAATTTACTATGCTCTGATACCATGTAGAAATTTAATACAAAATATGTATTTCCTGGATTGTCTTGATCTAACAATAATATGCTACTGTTAAATACAGAGTCGCTTCTACAAAATCTTTGCGGAATTTGAAACATGATTTCCAATCACAATATCATGAATAAAGATCAATCACACATAAAACAGATAATTTACCTGGGGAAAGCATATAGCTAAAAACCACGCTATCTTCTATTATGTATTATATCGTGGATCATGAAACAATTTCATACAAATCTCTACTCTAAGATCTCTCAGTACATGAGCTAACTGTCTCACATTATCATACAAAAATTGGCAAGTTCCTTAGCCAATTTACTGTCTCCAGACAGCCTGCCTCCACTGTGTAATCCCAACTGATAGCAATCCCTGAATGAATGGAATCTTGGTTTCCTTGAATATGAAATCTTCATGGGCACATCCAATGTGTGTGTGGTTGCATGTGTGCAATCAATAATGTCACAACTGATAGTCAACTATCCCTTTCACCTACATCTCAACTGGGTTTCCACTGGATCTGACATGCATGCAGTTAATAGTAGTAAATATTTAGTTGCATGTGAGGCCACTGATTGTGAATTAATTAATAATTAATTCACCTTATATCTCACTAGTGTATCTTCAGTTACAACTAGCACAATTGAGTTTAATTCACTTAACTGAGTTAAACTACTTTACAACTTGTTATCACTCCGAAATTTCCCAACAGTTGTTATATGCGTTAAAAAGAAATAACAGATGTAACTATCAACCAATTTTTGAGATTAGGATCTAGCCTTCCTAATGCTCAGAGAGAGCTCTCTCTTAATGATTTAACCTTTTTTATTTAGTAAATTTTAGGCTAGTTATGTATTCTTGTTTGGTTTGGTTTTGATTTGTTGGTGGAATTACTGATTTAGATGGATAGGTGCTTCTCCATTTTCCATTGGGCTATGGAGTCAATATACCTTGAAAATAGAACATGATCAAATTATAAAAGAAGTGTTACACGGCAGGATAACTGAGCAAAATTAGATCTCAAGGCTGAATGGTGAAGTGGTTTTCAATCGAGATCAAGGAGCAGTTAAGGATTCCTTAAACCAAATAATGAAGGAAGCTGAAGGAGGTCAATCGGGATTAGAGAGAAATTAAGAATTCCATAAACCAGATATAAGAAGAAAAAATAAAAATGTATAATAGTTCAAATCATAGTGTAATTAAACAAATTTTGTAGTAAAATTCCAATTATAACATTCAAATTTAGAACACATTAAATTTTATGGAATACTTAAGAAAATAACATGAACAATTGAAATATACTTCACTGAAATAGCTCAACACATGAATCCTGTAAAGAAATGCCTTTATTACTTGTCCTATCTGTCAACTGGAAATGGTATAATAACCCTCAGGTAATAGATCAATCAGCTATAGAAATATTCAGAAATCCACCCCATTGCTTCGAAATGATGAAGTATTTATACAACATACTACAAAAATATCTTGTCAACTGACTAGGATTTATTTAAGGAAATAAAATATCTTCATGCAAGAAGATAGTGACACCTAGTAATTGATTGAATATGTCCCTGTGTTATTTTGATTGTTGTCATCTGTTTTTTTCTTTCACGTTGTCTTCTTCTTTCATCTGTCTTCTTTCACCTGCCTGATCTTTTACCTGTATTTGTTCTTTTACCTTTCATAGTAAATCACACTAATCCTCTCGTGTTTCTTCATATGGGTTTTGACTTTCATTATCTTGTGGTAAAAATCATATTGTTTCTATGTCTTTAGTAAAAATTGGATTTTTACTAAAAAGACATGTTTTAAATTCATAAAAAATGTGTCATGGAGGGCACTTAGTATGAACTTTGTTGTTGCCAGTGTAGATTTTTTATCCCTGGTAACAATCACTGTCTCTGTTTCAATTGTTTATTTCTGCTCTATTGTTGTACATAGTCTTCTGCTGAGTAAAAATCTTGGAATTCATATCACGTAGGTGTGGAATAAATAGGTTGGAACTAGTATCAACTGTTTATCCATCTCCTGATTCTGCTAATCACATGCAAAAATAAAACAATTGTGAATTTGGAAAAAAGGATTTACAGGGAGGAGTGCATTTTTCAGTGAATTGGTGGGTCTTTGGAAGAGGTCTGGATTACAACAATGCTTTAATTCTGGTTGGCAAGGGCATTTGGTCTCTTTTTCAAATCAACAGACGTAGGCAAATGAATGAAATAGTTGGGATTTCATATTTGAACACTTGGTGGTTTTTCTTATACATTTAGGGTATCATTTCCTGAAACAGAAATGGCGACTCCACTAGGGATCACATTTTTGTGATTTCCCGTTTGGGTTGTTTTTTCTGTCTTAGAGGTTATTGACAGGTTTTATCACTTTTTACAACCTATCAAGTCTTTTTTCAGTAAGACAGAAGACTCGGTCCCTTGATTAGAATTGACCTTTTTTTTTCTTTATATTTATTTCCATATGTAGTTTTTTATTTTCACAATCGCATATACCTGCTGTGTTTACCAAAGGGACCCGCGTATACGCGAGTTGCCTTGGTTATAGTCACGTATACATGCTAGTTTCACACTGTAAAAGCGTGTATAGCTAGGGAAATTTGAAAATTTTAGTTTTTAGCCCCTGTGGTCTTGTCTGTCTGTGTTGAACCATTCCTGTGGTATCTTTAAGGTCTCTAGACTGTGTTTATGGTGATTTTGCATACGTTTCTCTCTTTCTTTTATGAAGACCTAGCCATTTGGTTATTTCCTCGTTTTGTGTGTTTGAAATTGCAGCTTGAGCACCAAGATCTTTTCTTGAAGATCCTTGGTCGTCCTAAACATTCAGAACAATGAGCTTCTACTTGTTTTCTCTTCTTGGCCCTATGTGTTGCTTCGCTTATGGTTTTTCCTTCTTGGTCTAGTTTGGTTTTCTTGATTTCTTGGACTTGTTGAAAATATTGAAGAATCTCTTTTTGGTTTTTTGATTTTTTGTTTGTTGCAAGATTTTTCTACTGTGCTGAACCAATTGATTGATTTTATTGATTCATTTTGCTCATTCAAGTCCCTCTACAAAAGTAGCACAGTTGGCTTGAACACTTTGAAGACTTTGCTTAAAACTCATTCTGCTTGATTCAGTTCTTGGTTAGTTTTGACTTGTCTTCTTGAAATCTCTTATCTTCCTTTATAAGTTAAAAGCCCAAAAAACATTTTTTGTTTTCCGTAGCTTTTCGCTTTGAGTTTGTGTGTAGTTTCATTTCATATTTTGAAGATTTTCTGTTGGTTTCTAGTCTTTGGTTCTTGGATTGATTTTGAAGGGATTTTTCTTTTGATTTCTCTCTTTAGTGTCAAGTGAAATTTGTTGTTTTTATGCATAGGAGTTCTGTTTGGAACTAGCCTTGTTTTGTTGTCAAAAAGTGATCGAACCATTGTTTTTTTATAAGCTCTTTGTCACTTCTTTATAAGTAGCATCTTAGGATTTTCATATCATTGGTAGTTTGCATTAAATGCATTTGAGAATTTTAGTCTTTTTCATAGTTTCTGGATCGTGTGAAGTGTGAGTGTCTGAAAAAAAAAACAATTTTTTTTCTTATTAGTTTCGTAGAACCCATGTAGAGATCACTTTTCATCGGAAGAAAATCATTGCATTTGCATGTAACTAGGTTTTCATTGATTTCTTTTGTGTCATAAAACACCACCAGTTTCACTTCCATGAACCTGTGACTTAAGTAACAACCAATTTAAAACTAGCAATATAATTAAAAGCAACTAGAAGTTTTTGTATCATTGTCATTAATCATACACCAACTAGCTAGGTTGTAGGGCCTTGGATTAGGTGAGTGGAGAGTTAACTCACCAAGGCCGCTCATACTGTTAAACATAGAAGTTTATTAAAGAGCGAAATCCAACAGCGTTAAGTGGACTAGGAAAGCTCTCCTCGAGAGAGTCAAGCATGAGGGATATTGCAAGCAGAGAAGAGAGATATCCCCTCTCCTATTTGTTGAATCTTGACCTAAGACCGTTTTTCCCAGATGTCGATACAGATTGGTGCCCATAGTTTCCTATCCTAGGTACCACACAGGTGACTGCGGGGGGAAATACCCATGGTACCTAAGATAGACATTGCATCATTTCCATCAGTACTTCTGTAGGGTGCCCTTGTGAAACTTGGGGACTTGCACCAACAAAGGCTGTTGTTAGGCGGTCAACGTAACTGTTTATGTTACCTTCGCTAGTAGGCCTAGGTTGTAATTACCCCAAACTATTTTTGGAAGGTCCTATTATTTTTATTTCTTGTATTTTGGTGTCCAGTCCTCATCACCCAGAGCGGAAATACCTTAGAGTTGCTTTTCTGGCTATATTTTAGGAAATTTTTTAGAGTGTGATATTTTTTCCTAGATTTCTTAGCTTCACATATTTTTTGATTCTAAAATAAATCTCTTAAATTGGTTGACCGATCGCCTCGACGATCGAGGAGGCTTCGTGGGTGTCTCCCACGAGTGTTGAGCCTTCTTCAAAAGGCATAGGATTAATTCGGTGGGTGATTTCCACCCGGTGGTTTTGAACACAACGGAGAGAGATCCTCCGTCACGACTTGTCGTTTTTGTAGGTGGTTCTGGTGTTGGTGTCAGTATAGAGAGGAGTGTTCCACTCATATCTAGGGTTTTATTTCTGGTAGAAGAAGTAGGAATAGAGGAAGTCCCTCAGCCTACTGAGTCTCTTCCATCTCCTCTTCCTGCTAGTTATCCTTACATTATTCAGTACATCGGACCCGAGTCTCAGAGACCGGAAAATACTTATCCATCATATTCATACCTTTCGATGGCCATGACTGGGAACACAGTTTCAGTTGTGAACATTGCAGGTGTTCAAACTCCTATTTCAGTTGAAAGAGGAGGCACTTTTTCTATATCGACAGTCACCTCTAGTGTTGCTGTGTTTGGCTCTGGAAAAACCCAAGCACATGCTTCTCAATTTGGTCCATTTTCTTATGGAATACCCACTAGTGGAATTCCTTCTTTCTCCTTTTTTGCTACTTCAGATGCATCCGTGCCCATACCTTCTATGTCTAGTGGATCAACTTCATTTGAAGGGTTCCCCTTTGGAAGTGGGCACATCCCCCATTCTACCCCTTCCTTAGGATCTTACCTTTTACCTCTCAGACTCAAGGTTTTAAACTGTTTTCTAGATGTCAAAGTTCTAATGTATTTTCAGGATGGAACCCTGTTTTTACAACATTAGGAGCAAGGAATCAGTTCCTCGCTGGTCAGCAAGGAAATGTTACTTTCCCTTCATCGAGTACTTCTAAGTCTTATTCTCCATTTGAAAATGCTTGAAACCCTTACCAAGGGGTTTCTTCCTTGGTTAATACATCAGTTGGAGGGAATGGTCCTGTGTATAGTAAATCTGTGTTGGAGGGGGTCCTTCTCCGAATGTCGAGTCATAAGGTTTTTCTTATGGCCCAACATTTTCTATGAACAATATTTGGAAAACTAGTGCCTCAAAAAATCCAAGTTATTCTTTTCAGAATGTGGGGAATCATTCCTATGGGGGATGGAATTCCCAGGCTCCTCCTCGCTTACCATTTATAGCAACGTTAAACTTGCCAGATCTATCAAAATTGACTAAAAATCCTATTCAGTATAGCCTGGGTTGGCCTCCGGTTCCTACCAAGCTCCCCTCAGACATTCCAAAGTTTGAAGGGAAGACTGGAGAGGATCCAACAGATCATATCACCACTTTCCATTTATGGTGTTCATCGAACTCCCTAATCGATGACTCGATTAGGTTGAGATTATTTCAACGCACCTTAACTGGAAATGCAGCCAAATGGTATATTGAGTTAATTGGGGGTAGTTTTGCAACTTTTGGAGAATTGTCTACCATGTTCCGAAATAATTTTCAATTACCTGTCCGTTATGATGCCGGGATTGACCTCCTGGCCAATTTTCAGTAGGACAAGGCAACTCACATTTCTGACCATATTCAGGAATGGCGAAGAAGGAAGAGGCTCATAAAAGCCCAAATCCTGAATGAATTCCTTCTGGAATGGTTTTTGAAATCTTTGCAGCCAAAAATTTCTAAGGATGTATCCCTTTTAGTGGTATTTTCTGAAGAGCAGGCTATTTTCAGGGCTCAACAGTTAGAACTGATTTATTCTTAGTCAGGAGTCCTTAATAAAATTTTGCAGGATGCTCCTCACTCCAAATTGGACTTATCCAAAACTAAACCTGGTCCTGGTGGTGACGGGCTTATCGGTTCAATTGATAGAGAAACAGCTAACATGATAAGTCAATTGCAACAGTTTTCTATACAATCTTCTTCTTCTGGTCAGACTATGCCTTCAGTGTCAACTCCATCCCAGTCTTTGGCAATTAATGTCGTCCAAACTTCTAACCCCAAAGGAAGTAAACAATCCGATGGGAAGAAGAAGGGACATAATAACAAGAAAAAGGACAAGGATGGGAAGGGGAATGCAAACAAATCCAACAATCACGTTGGAGAGGGTAAAAAGGACAATAAAAATAAAGTGAAGTTTCCATACAAGTTATGCACTAGAGACCACCTTATGCACCTTTGCCCTAAAATTCAAGATGCGCAATGCTTGTTAGCTCAACATGGTTCTTCTAGTTTCCAGGTTGTGCTGACAAACCCTTTACCCAAGGGAAACAATTAGTTGCTGGCGTGAATCAAAATACTGGGGCTCCCTCTAAGAGCAGCCAGGAAGGGGAAAATACATCAAACATATACATGATGAGTGCTCACGCAGATATCTCTACGAGATCTCGTGATTATGGCAAAGCTAAGGGTGCTCCTGATCGAATTGAGCCACTTCATATTACGAGGCCCACTTTTGAGCCTATACCTCGCATGCCGAAGGCATCTTCAAAACGTACGATGATTAATCCTAATGCCAAGGCTACCCATAACTACTCGATTGTAGAAGATCTAGCTCAAAGTCCTTGTGCCATGTCTGCATTAGAGGTGCTCCAGTCTTGTATGGCTCAGCGAAGTGCTTTGCTCACGTCTATTGGGGTTTTGTTGAAGCCCCTAAAATCCTAGCTTCAAACATTGGAGAAACCACCCGGTCTGGGCCTTAGTACAACTCCTTTTCCATTTGGGATAGTGGCATCGACTAGATAATATGGGACCAATTTCCCAATAAAATATGGGTTGATGATTGGTTGTGTATATAATGGGTAATGATAATTAATCTAATCTATAACTTAAATAAATAAAAATAATTCTACTTAAACCCGGGTATCAATAATAAATGTGATTATGGATTTGTTCCGATTAAATGAATAATCATATAGATGGCTTATTCATCCAAAAGAAAGATGTATACACATATAATAATTACTTTGTTTAAGAAATTTAAAAAATTAATGATGATAACATATCACATTCATATACTTATATTGCTCGCATATATTTTGAACTATGACAATTCTAAATTTTCAGAAATGATATAATAAAGAATTGTTTCACAGGTATGCATATGTAAACAATAGCAATTTTCAAAAGGAATGTTTTATTGCATAAAGAAAATTGAACAACATAATTATGATAAAAATACTAGATACATGTGTAACCTCTTGAAGCAAATAACACTTCGATCCTGCTTTCTTACTTAGAACAACTTTTAGGAAGAACAAAAATGCATATTCTTGAAAATAATTTCCTCATAAAATTGCAGAATTGTGATCTACCATTAATAAAAATAATGCATTCAGAAGTACATAAATGTAACTTCTCAAGTCAAAAATTAATACAAATTGAGGACCTTTTTCTAAATACATGAAAGTATTTTAAATAATAATAAGCTTAAAACAAACTATCTAAAATATCGCTAAAAATGTAAAATCAGAGATCTGATTCATAAAAATAGAATTACAATCTCCAAGAAAACAGGTGCATTGTTTTTCTTTCATGTCTAGTGTGTGCAGCTGGCAGATTGATAGCATATCTTTCACTTTAGGAGGATGACTCAATCAGGAATGTAGCTGGCTGGTATATGTGGCATCTAAAAGATTTGGGATGATATAACTGATGGCATTAGAGAGGCATTTTTTATTCATCTGCTGGCTGTGTGGTTTAACCAAATATGACCATAATGCATCCCATGTGATTCATTGTATTGCATTGATCTGTTGGTCTTTATTGGCTAAGTCATGCTTCCATTGTTTCTCTATTTCTTTGAACTTTGGTAGCTTCCCTGGGATACAATTGGAAATCAAGTTTGTTGCATACAAACTATCATTGATTAATTGCACTAAACTGCTCATTACAGCTCTTGCTCTAGAGGTGGCCCGCTCTTCCTTGATCAATTGTGTTTCCCATTCTACAAATAACATTTCCTTGTGTGATTCCTGAATCTTGGGAAGATTTGCAGCAATTCCTTGGTTTGTGTCTTGTCGTGTGAGGAATCCCGAAATTTTCTCATTGGCATCTTCAAATTCTAACCTTGTATTTACTACCTTTTCTATAAATGATGTCACTATTTCACATAAAGGATCAGCCAGTGATATTTTATGACATAAAATATCAAGTTGTTGTGACATCGCTTTACTTAATTCAGGAGCCTCTATTTTAAATTGATCCAGTTCAGGATAATACTTAAATATTTGTATTTGTGCTTGTAACAAGACACTCTGTTCTTCTTTGGCCATCTTCTCTTGTTGAAGCATCACTTGTAATTTATTTAACTCTTGAGATGGATGCTTTTCTTCATGTATAGCTCGCTGGTCAAGATTTTTCTTTTCAATATTCAATTTCTCTTCTAGCTACTCAATTTTTTGTTTTTCTTCAATCAGCTACTGTTTTAGCTGTGATATTTTCTATTGATCTGATATTGCCTTTTCTTCCAGCAATGCTATATTTTGATATTTTTCCTTGATCAATTGACTGACTTCAGAGGCTTTGTCCATCGTCGTTGCCGTATAGGCCCCTACATATTGAGACAATTTGGTTAAATCCTCTGAAGGATTAACTTCAGAGTCCTTCCAAACAAAATTCATTAATTCAACTTGGGGAGATGAAAATGGCCCTTGATCGATTTTCCTTTTCTTCCTTTGTTTTCTAACTACATCCCTATGCTTTGGAATGTAAAAGACATCTCGGGGTGGTATATCTTCAATATTTAATACAATTTCTTCAGAAGGATTTTCTGGGATAGTCTCAACATCTCGGGTATTAGTATTTCCGAGTGTTTCTTCAACTATACTAACACTAGTCACCATGAGTTTTTGTGTTGTAGGCGATTGCATTTTAGACACATTTTGAGAATTATTCTGGCCCTTGATCTGCCAATCAAACTATTCCCATTCTTTCAACAAATTTGAATGAATATATACATCAATGTTGGAGGAATCGACATATTTTTTACCTTTCTTTTCCTGTTCAGTTTGAATATCAGCCTTATTGCCTATATTTTCCTTTTCCCGCTCTGTTTCAATGTTCTTTTCTTCTTTGTATTCTTCTTGTTGTAGTAGAGCAGTTCTCAACTAATCAAGAGGCACTGTGAGTAGTCTCTTGTTTTTGAACTGTAAGAACTCTTCCATGCCACTTGCTCCAAATTTTAAATTTTCTAAATGTTTAACCTATAAAAATCCTTCGGCTGAGGCAAATAGATGATCAAAATCAGTATCTTCATGTTCAAATTTGGCAACCTGTACCATGGATGTAAAGTTAAAGGAATTTTTTTTTGGATCATACTGTCTTTTGGGGATGGTTGCGAATCTGAGGTCTTTTATTTTTTGGGCTTCTTTCTCTACATGTTTAAAATCATGTAGAGAAAAACATCCACATCGGAGGGGAAATGTAGGCCACTTCAGCTTCTTATAATTTTTTAGGCTTCTAGACATCCCTTTCTCCGTTATTTGATGAGCTATTTCTTGAGCTAATAATTTGTTGGGAATGTACAAAGGCAGAACATGAGGATCAGTGATACTTCCAAATATCCGGATATAGGTTAATTTTTCTTCTCCAAACCAGCTTCCGATTGAGGTTAGGTCAATGCTGGCCTCATAGGATAACCTTGGAGCAGGTTTATTGAATATAAATTGATGAACTAGAAAAATGATTCCATGAAAAATTCTGTATATGTGGTATTTATAATAGGACTTCCACAGATATTTGTGATAAATGTGGATAGGAATTGGGCTTTGAGGAGTCCACTTCCAGCCTAAGATAGGGAACTCAGAATTGAAACATATGGTATCAATGATATAAGAACTCATGTAAAATGGGGGTATTATCGGGTAGTTACAAACCTATTTTTCCTATAATCGAGGATTTTTCTTACCATTTTATCAGATAAAATGGTTGCCCAATCCATAATGTAGGAATTAACAACAACTTCAATTAAGGGTACCATCTCAATAGAAATTTTTTTAGAGTTGATAGTTCCAAATAATCTACACATCATAGCTACTGCATAGAAATAAGGAGACACCAAGGATTCTACAGAGTACATACCCAAAGATTCATGCTTATGTTTTTCAGGAAAATGCCTCCAATCTCTAATGGGATCTGACTCCACTTCATTTTCTTTGGCGAAGTATTCCAAAAATGCTTTATTGTAAATTTGTTGAGGGCCTAGTAAGTGATACATATTTTTGATGTCTTCTGCTTTGAAAGACCCGAGCATCCTTCCATCTGACGTAAAGAATGCTCTGTTTGTTATATTGATGTTTTCTATAACCCATCTTACTAAGTCATTATATTGGAGAACATTTGCACGAGCTGCTACTTTATGAAGATAGGAGCTTTCCTATTCCTTAAGAATGCTTTCTGATTTTTTATCTGAATCTACCTCTGGCTCTTCTTCTGATATTATAGTTGGATCTTCTACTTCTAGTAGATTCTAAACTCCTTCCCACGAAGGTTTTCCAAGACCCAGATAGGTTGTATTAGTTACTAACACCAATTTAGCTAATTTATCTTTTGGAATGACGGAGACCTTTGCTCTCTTGGATTTCTTAGACATTTTCATGACTCAGGTTTTTCTCAGGTCTGCATAATGAAACTGATTAGAAGAATGAAAGATTTTTTTTTTTTAAGAATTAATACCAAACAAAGAGGAGCTAATGGCATTTAATCACAATAAATATGATGGATTAAAGAAATATTATTCCATTGAAGATGAAATCCACGACAGACTTCAACCATGATTATCTATTAATGATTTCCTCGTATAATGTGAGATTTTAATTCCATTTGTAGATTGTCTTGTCACACATTCATAACAGTCATTTTAAAGCATTCATACCATAACTTTTTAAGATTTTCTGATTAACGATAATCGTATATCGGAGATTAGAAGTTTTAAATATCAGGTTTAAGTATTACCATTTTACACTTGCGATTTGCAATTATTGCTGAGCTGACACGAATGGCGCGATGCCTTTTAAATCATATCAAATTATTGGAATTTCTTATACAAATTATTTATTTTATGTTTTTAATTGAGGAGTTATTTTATGAAATAATGATATCGCATCGCAGATTTTTAGCAGAGTATCTTTGGATATGAGTTATGCATTTTTAGCGATGAGCGATTTTCAATTTAAATTATCACATCGGAAAAAGGGTGCATGAAGATGTGATATGAATTTACAGATTCACGATTGCAATCGGGCTTATCACATCAGAGCTTTTCAAAATGGACTCATAATTAATTGTTATATGACTTTACCGATCCGCAATTGCGATCGAGCTCATCGCATTGATACTTTTCAAAAGGATGTATAAGAATGTGATTTCCCCGATTTGCGATTGTGATTGGGTTCATCGCATCAGAACTTTTCAAAATGGAAGGCTTGAACTCATGTTCATGCGATATGCACTTTTGCGGTTTCTTAATCGCATCGGGGTTGAATGATAACACATTTGATTCTATAATTTGAATATGCGAAATGCGATAAAGGCCTTTATGTGTTTTCGTTATTTTTCATTAAATAAATCCTTTTTCGTTGGGGTTTGTTCTTATTTCATAATCTCATAAGATTTCCTTAAATCATTTTATTGATTCTATAATTATTGAAATAAAAGGGGACCCATTTATTATTAGCAATTAATATAAAAATTTGAAATGGGGAGGGTTGTTTGTATAGCACAACAATTGGCGATTCACTGGGAGAAACAATTATCTTTGAAAAAATAAAGTGATAACTAATTCTTTTGTAAGTAGAAAGATTTTAGGACAAAGAAAACTATCTCAGAAAAATTAACTAAAATCTAACTCTAAATAAAATAGGAATTACTTGCAATTTCTTTTTAATCCCTTTAATTTTTTTATTTTTTTTTGGTTTCATCAAGCTTTGATTGGTTTGTAAAGATAAAGTATGGAGCTTCTCCAATTTAGCTTTGAAATTTTTCTCTTTTGTTACAGGTAGTGCCTCTGCTACTAGGAAACGTCTATAATCTCGATAGGGTTACCTTTTAACCATTAATCATCCATTATCCCATCCATCTAAGAGTATAAATTTTTAAAAGATAAATCCATAAAGATATGTTTTTATATCTTTTGTTTTTTATTATTTTAAATTTTTAAGATAAAAGACATTGTCCTGGTTTGGTAGCCAGCTGATACAATGTCATTCACCGGTTGTATCTAAACTGAACAAGCTGGCACGTGATGAGACCCCTTGTCTTATGATTATAAGCCATTACCCTATTTTGATATGCAGTAGTGGTAATGCCAGTTTGATTACTTTCCTATGATCATGGTAAGCAGGCTCGTGATGAGACCTCTTATCTTTTATATCAGATATATTTCTTAGAATTACACTCTAAAAAATCATAAACTTAGTGGATAGGGTGAATGATTCTCTCCTTAAGAGTCAATGGATGAACTTTTAGAGTTTTAAGTGCCAAAATTTGGAAAAAGTCTTTACTCTTTATAAATAACCTCTCCCTATTTTATAAACTTAGAATGATTTACAATATTTTCAAGGTTTTAGAAGACTTTACAAACTTTTAAATAAGTTCCTAGAGTTTTATATTTTATTTAACTTTCCAAAACTGTAATCATTTCCTTAAAAATTCCTATCTACATAAACAAGTATTCACATTATTTTCTCAAAGATCTTTTCAATAGTAAAAGGTCAATGGAAGACTATTAACAATGTTATTTGTAAAATAAACAAACTTGCATAATGAATATATACAGGTAAGAAGGGGTTACCTCCTTAGGAATTTTTTTTTTTCAAAATAAGCCCATTCACAGGAAGAGATTCTCTCTTTCCTGTTAGATCTTGCAATATGAATGTTGATGAGCCTATCTTTTCATTGATTTGAAATGGTCCAAGCCACATATTTTGAAATTTAGTATGTTTACCTTTATCTTCATGTGCTTTGTCCCATTTCAAACAATATCACCAATTTGTAATGTTTTAGATCTAGTAGAACTTGCATCAAAATAAGATTTTATAAGTTATTGATGTTTAGCATGAGTGATTTTAGCATTTTTCCTTTCTTCATCTAATTTGAGGATTTGATCAAATCTTAGTTGGACAGAAGATGAAGGATTTTCTTCAATAAATTGTACTAGGGCTAGAGATGGGAGTGCTAGGTTTGAAGGTATTACAACTTCTTTCCCATATACAAGATTAAAAGGTGAAGTACCTATTGAAGACTTTTGAGTTATACGATCAGCCCATAGTGCAAAAATCAAAGACTTATACCAATTATTTTGATTTTGATTAACGGTTCTTTTGATGATTTTAATGATATTTTTATTGGTTGATTCAGCCAAAACATTACCTTGAGAATAATAATTTGCAGAATATTTTAACTTAAAACCTCTTTTGAGAGCAAATTCCATTATACTATTTCCAGAAAAATAAGATGCATTATCAAAAACAAGGGCATTAGGTACACTAAACTTGGTAATGATGAATTGATCAATGAATTCAATGATTGCATCATAATTGAATACCTTTAAAGGAATTTCTTCTACCCATTTTGTGAAATAATCCGTGGCTGTAGGGATGTATCTGTGTTTCTTGGAAGAATGTGGAACAATTTCTCCAATAATATCAAGTCTCCATTGTTCGAATGGTTGCTCAATGTTTACTGGTTGTAAAGGAAAGGTTGGTTTTTGTTGTCTTCCACTGGCAGTTTGGAAAGTCTTACATTTCCTCACATAGTCATGGGAATCTTTAAACAAAGTAGGCCAATAATATCCAGCATGAATGATCTTGTGAGTTGTAGTGTCTCCTCCAAAATGTCCACTTGCTGGTCCATCATGTAATTCCTGCAAAACCTTGTGTGCTTTAGTTTTTTCCAGACATCTTAGAAAAATGGAATCAAAATTTCTTTTGAATAATACATCATCAATGATCTCAAAGTTTTTTTCTTTTAATCTTAAAGCATGCTTTTTTTATAACTGATATTAGAAGGAGCATACCCATTTTTTAAGTAAAAGATCAGATCATCATATTGGGATTCAGAATTTAGGATACTTATCTCATTTACTTGAAAAGTATTATCTTGATCTTGATGTTCTGGAATATTGGAAGCTCCTACTAATAATATACAAAAACCTTGTCCTCTAACAATTTTAGCTTATTTAATTTCAACATCATATTCTTGTAACTCTGTTACCAATTGGCCCTTTTCTCCTACTTCTCTTTGTACTAGCAATTGTCTCACTACAGAAAATGGGACAATGACTTTTTTATGTGTTTTTAGGAGAAATGGCCTAAAGTGTTTGATAGATTTAAAAAAAACAAAAGCTTGTTTTTCTACTTCTGAATAGTTAAGTTCAGCTCCTTGCAGATTTGAGCTAAAGAAGGAGATAGGTGCTTCAATCTGCTGATCATTGAGTTGTGTCAAAACGACATCATAAGATGTTTCAATGGCTAGAGTATACAAAATAAAATGATTAGAAAAATTAGGAGTATTCAATGCTGGAGCATTAATAATTTTCTATTTGATTGAATCAAAGGCTTCCTTTTATTTATGTCCCCATATGAAAATTGAATTCTTCTTAATCATAGTTTGTAAAGGTAAGACTATATGAGAAAAATCAGGAAAAAATATTTTTACAAAATTTATCTGCCCTAAAAATGACTGCATGGATTTCTTATTATGTGGCAAAGGGATATCAGAAATCTCTTTTATTCTGTCATGGTCAATATATATGCCATCTTTAGATACAATAATTCCTAAGAGTTTCCCTTCATTAAGAGAAAATAATGATTTTTTTGGATTTAAAGAAATACCATATCTTCTACATCATTCAAAAATCTGTTTTAAATCATGTAGATGGTTAACTCTTTTCTTTGAAAAGACAGTTATGTCATCTAGATAGACAATAACTGACCTATTAATCAAACCTTTAAAAGCTATATCCATGGCTCTTTGGAAGGTAGCTCCAACATTTATCAAACCAAAAGGCATTTTTTGGTAGGCATATGTTCCCCATTTGGTTCTGAATGTAGTTTTCAGTCTATCATCTGGATGCACCAATATCTGATTATATCCTGAAAAACCATCAAGAAAAGACATTAATTCAGAACTAGCTACTACTTGAAGTATCTTCTCCATTGTAGGTAGTTGGAAATTATCCTTTTGACATGCCTTATTGAGATTTCTAAAATCTATACAAATCTTAATGTCTCCATTCTTCTTCCTAACATATACTAAATTTGAAACCCAATTCGAATGTCTAACAGGGAAAATAATTTTAGCTTTCAAGATTTTATTCAACGCTGTTTTAATTTTAGTTTCCAAGTTAGGATGAATTTTCCTTAACTTTTATTGCACTGGTTTCTCATCGGAGATCATCGGAATTGTATGTTGAATGATAGAAGTATCATAAGTTCTTAAATATTCGTAATTCCAAGAAAAAACATTTTTGTATTTTTTTAAGAGTCTGATAAAAGCAAATATTTCTTGTGGTGTTAGCCCGAGACCTAGATTGATATTTTTTGGTTTAGATTCAATACCAAGATTTATTAACTCAAACTTTAAAGTAGAACTTTGAAGTTTGGCATTAGTAACCTTTTTGAATCTATCTTTGATATCATAGATATCTTCAAGCTTAACCACAGATTTCGAAATGGAATTTTTGTTGTTTTTTAATTTTATTTGAAGATCATGATCACTTTCGTCAATTATCTGATCATCATAAGATTTTTTCGAAGTCAAGAAGTTTAGGATATCTTCATCATGATTAAACACTCGCCAATTAGCGACATTGTCAGGGACAGATGGTAGAAATATCAATTCAATTGAAAACCTATCTAGACTATAATCCTCCGCTGGAAGGAGCTTAGAAGCAACATTAACTAATAAATCAGCTGCTGAATTCTGAGATCTAGAAATAGGGGAAATATTGAATGCTAAAAAGTGAGCTGTAAGACCTTGAACAAGGGCTTGGTAATGTTTAAGATGACTTGAAAGATAATGAATAGTATTCCTAACTTGCCTGATGACAATTTCAGAATCACCATATACCTTCAGATTTTTAACATTCAAGCCTATTTCTTTGTAAAGTTCTTGAATCAAAGCTTCATATTCTGCAATGTTATTGTACACTCAAATTCTAGTCTACATGAAAACATAGTTTTTTCCCCTTCTGGACTAACTAAAGTACATCCTACTGCTGCACCATCATTGGAATTTGATCCATAAAAGTATAAAGACCAAAATAAATATTTATCTACAGATTTATTTACAAATTGATAAGTAATATTAACACATCTTGTATCGGTTTAAGAGAAATTTTCAACTCGTGAAGTGAAGCTATTTATAGGGAAAGGTGATTGTTGGGCGCTAAAATTTCCGAAGAATGATTCAGCTGAGTGATTTCCGAGAATGTTATTATTGAAAGCTACAAGTTGGTTCTCTTGTTCAAACTTTGTTACCCTATGAGTCATGTGTTTCTCCTGATCAATATTAATTTGATTTTGTTTCCCTTTATAGGGAAGCCACATGTGAGACCAATCAGTAGAAATGTAATCTTGGATTTTTTAGACCAATCCTTGCCTAAAATTAAACCATAAAACTCAGGGATGTCAGCAATCAATATATCAATTATCTGAACTATTCTAGGATCAGTTGATAGCTTAATAGTGACTGAATTAATCTCTCCTAACACTTGCACTTTAGTTCAATCTAATTGGACAATATGAATTGCAAATTTCTCGGGTTCAATGTTTACTTTAGAGCACATTGAGAATGGCACTATGTTTGATGATGCTCCTAAATCTATCAAGAAGTTATGTAAATTCCTATGAAAGATCTCGTAAGTTAAGAGAAAAGGAGGTGTTTTTGAATTAGATCTATCTCCAATCAAAACAGTATTGGTAGCATCTAATTTATCGAGTGGTGGCTTACCTAATCCTTTGGCTGCTTTGGATATTACACCATTTGGGAGAGGAGAAGCAGGCACTGCATTTAATTCTTTTAACAACAACTTCTGTTGATGCTTGAGCTTACTGAGTTCATGTAAAGAAATATTTTCTCTGGTCTTCTTCATATCTTCTATAATGTTATAATCCATAGAATCAGACACTACTAGCATTTTATATGTTGATGGAGGATTAGAAGATGATGGTTGATTTTGGGTAGGTAAATGAGAAGATTTACTTATAGGAGCTTTATATTTTGTTTGTAAGAGTTGAATTTTTCTTCTTGAGAGATGTTTGAACAGGTTCTACTACATTCTTACTTCTAGTGCTCACTGGGAGAGCTTCCTGTTCATTCTCATTATCTGAGTTAGGTAAAATAAAATCCCACATCCCATGACATTCAACTAATTCTTATTCTTCATTTTCTTCTGATGATATAATTGTATCTTCCTCTTCTTCTTCCTCTAAATCTGACTCTGCATTAGATATTACATTAGGTGGTTTAGTTTCATTTGGCTGATTTCTTTTAAAGTTCCTAAATGATCTTTTAGTGGAAGTTTCAGCTACTTGTTTTTTAATTTCCACCATTTCATTAGACATAGTTTTTAGAAATTTTTGTAATCCTTCCATATCATATGGATCTTTAGGTGCTTTCTTCTTCGAGTCATCTTTGAAACTAAGTTTTTTGGATTTTCTCTCTTCACTAGAATTCTTTTTTTCTAAAGCAATGATATGTTTTTCTATTGCGATTGTTTCCTTCATGTTTTCGGCTAGTGTAGGTTTAGCAGATCTATCTACAAAGATGGCTATATTTGAAGGTAAAGCGGATATATACCATTCACTTCAGATTTCCTCACTAGGTTTTGATGTTGCAAGAATTTTATTCAACAACTAGTTAAATCAAGAGTTTAAGTCTTTGATGGGTTCTTTAGATTTTTATTTAAAATTGGAGAGATCATTAATCAAAGTTGCTATTGACCTATCATCTCCGAACTTGGTTAGGAATTATTCTTGAAAAATATTCCAGCTAGTAATGGATCTCGATGGTAATGAAAAATACCAAGATCCCGCTGCTCCTTGCAAAGTATATGGAAATAATCTGACTACAACATCTTCTTCTGTTACCCCATTTAAGTTTACGGACAACATGAAGTTGTTAATGTGTTCTTTAGCTAATATGCCAGTATTAGGACTAAAATTTGGTAAACATTTCTCAGGATAAGCTAGTAATGCACTCAGAGGTGTAGGCATTGTAATAGCTCCTGGATTGGTCCATGGTCTTTGTGCCATTGTTATACTAACAGTAGACAAAGGTAAAGGAACAGTTGAAAGTGGTTGAGTAGATGTTGTTGAAACAACTGTACCCTTTTGGATTGTGAATTGAAGTTGGGAAGTAGATGGCAATGATATGAAGTATGTGGATGATAATGATGAAAGAGTCTCACTATCTGACTCTAAAGGTGTTTTTCTAGCTCTTTTTCGACTTGGAAGAGGAATTTCAGTTGGTAAAATACCAAACTTTTCACTCTACAGTCTAGTAAGAGGCTACGAAGGAATGTATTGTGAAGTCACACCGCCTTGGGATAACTCATATTATTCTTGCGATAATGAAAACCCTTCGAGCTTATGAATTAGAGATTGTACCTTAGGAGATTCAAAAGATGACTCTTTTTATATGTCTATGGTTTTGAGAGTGGGCGTAGTAATTTTCTTTTCAACTTCTTCCCTAGAAATCTGAGATGAAGGAGAAGTTGAAGAAGGTGATGAGGGTGAATTTCTCTTGGAATGGCCTGTGGCTTTAGATTTACTTGCCATTCACAGCTTAGTGCCCTCTTTATAGCACCAAAAATGTAGAAGCCACTAAAATCCTAGCTTCAAATATTGGGGAAACCACCCAGTCCGGACCTTAGTACAACTCCTTTTCCGTTTGGGATAGTTGCTCTGACTGGATAATATGGGACTAGTTTCCTAATAAAATATGGGTTGATGATTAGTTGTTTATATAATGGGTAATGATAATTAATCTAATATATAACTTAAATAAATACAAATAATTCTACTTAAACCTGGGTATCATATAATAAATGTGATTCTGGATTTGTTCTGATTAAATGAATAATCATATAGATGGCTTATTCATCCAAAAGAAAGATGTATACACATATAATAATTACTTTGTTTAAGAAATTAAACAAAGTAATGATGATAACATATCACATGCATATACTTATATTTCTCACATATATTTTGAACTATGACAATTCTAAATTTTCAGAAATGATATAATAAAGAATTGTTTCACAGGTATACATATGTAAAAAATAGCAATTTTCAAAAGGAATGTTTTATTGCATAATGAGAATTGAACAACATAATTATGATAAAAATACTAGATACATGTGTAACCTCTTGATGCAAATAACACTTTGATCCCGCTTTCTTACTTAGAATAGCTTTTAGGAAGAACAAATATGCATATTATTGAAAATAATTTCCTCATAAAATTGCAGAATTGTGATCCACCATTAATAAAAATAATGTATTTAGAAGTAAAAAAATGTAACTTCTCAAGTCAAAAATTAATACAAATTGAGGAACCTTTTCTAAATACATGAAAGGGGTTTAAATAATAATAAGCTTAAAACAAACTATCTAAAATATCGTTAAAAATGTAAAATCGGAGATCCGATTTCATAAAAATAGAATTACAATCTCCAAGAAAATAGGTTCATTGTATTTTTTTCATGTCTGGTGTGCACAGCTGGCAGATTGATAGCATATCTTTCACTTCAGGAGGATGACTCAATCAGGAATGTAGCTGGTTGGTATATGTGGCATCCAAAAGCTCCGGGATGATATAATTGATGGCATTAGAGAGGCATTTTGTAGTCATCTACTGGCTGTGTGGTTTAACCAAATAGGACCATAATGCGTCCCATGTGATTCCTTGTATTGCACTGATCTATTGGTCCTTATTGGCTAAGTCCTGCTTCCATTGTTTCTCTATTTCTTTGACCTTTGGTAGCTTCCCTGGGATACAATCAGAAATCAGGTTGGCTGCATACAAATTGTCATTGATTAATTGCACTATAATGTTCATTAAAACTCTTTCTCTGGAGGTGGCCCATTCTTCCTTGATCAACTACGTTTCCCATTTTGCAAACAAAATTTCCTTGTGTGATTCCTGAATCATGGGAAGATTTATAGCAATGCCTTGGTCTGTGTCTTTCCATGTGAGGAATCCCAAAATTTTCTCATCGACATCTTCAAATTCTAACCTTGTATTTACTGCCTTTTCTATAAGTGATGTCGCTATTTCACATAAAGGATCAGCCAATGATATTTTATGACATAAAATATCAAGTTTTTGTGACAATGCTTTACTTAATTCAAAAGCCTCTACTTTAAATTGATCTAGTTTAGGATAATCCTTAAATATTTGTATTTGTGCTTGTAACAAGACACTCTGTTATTCTTTGGCCATCTTCTCTTGTTGAAGCATCACCTATAATTTATTTAACTCTTGAGACAGTTTCTATTATTTATGTATAGGTTGTTGCTCAAGATTTTTCTTTTCAATATTCAATTTCTCTTCTAGCTGGTAAATTTTTTGTTTTTATTCACTTAGCTGTTGTTTTAGCTGTGATATTTTATGTTGATCCGCTATTGCCTTTTCTTCCAACAACGCTATCTTTTGATATTTCTCCTTGATCAATTGACTAACTTCAGAGGCTTTGTCCATCATCACTACCGTATAGGCCCCTGCATATTGAGACAATTTGGTTAAATCCTCTGAAGGATTAACTTCAGAGTCCTTCTCGACAACATTCATTAATTCAACTTGGGGAGATGAAAATGGCCCTTGATCGATTTTCCTTTTCTTCCTTTGTTTTCTAACTACAACCCTATGCTTTGGACTGTAAAAGACATCCAGGGGCAGTATAAGTATATCTTCAATATTTAATACAATTTCTTCAGAATGATTTTCTGGGATAATCTCAACATCTCGGGTATTAGTATTGCAGAGTGTTTCTTCAACTGTAACACTAGTCACCATGAGTTGTTGTGTTGCGGGAAATTGCATTGTACACACATTTTGAGAATCGTTATGGCCCTTGATCTACCGATCAAACTATTCCCATTATTTCAATAAATTTGCATGAATATATACATTGATGTCGGAGGAATCACCATATTTTTTACCTTTCTTTTCCTGTTCAGTTTGAATATCAGCCTTATTGCCTATATTTTCCTTTTCTTTCTCTATTTCAGTGTTCTTTTCTTCTTTGTATTCTTCCTGTTGTAGTAGAGTAGTTCTCAACTGATCAATAGGTACTGTGAGTAGACTCTTGTTTCTGAACTATAAGAACTCTTCCATGCCACTTGCTTTAAACTTTAAATTTGCTAAATGTTTAACTTGTGAAAATCCTTCAGCTGAGGCAAATAGATCATCAAAATCAACATTTTCATGTTCAAATTTGGCAACCTGTACCATGGATGTAAAGTTAAAGGAAATTGTTTTTGGATCATACTGTCTTTTGGGGATGGTTGCCAATCTGAGGTCTTTTATTTTTTGGGCTTCTTTCTCTACATGTTTAAAATCATGTAGAGAAAAAGATCCACATCGGAGGGGAAATGTAGGCCACATCAGCGTCTTAGAATTTTTTAGGCTTCTAGACATCCCTTTCTTCGTTATTTGATAAGCTATTTCCCAGGCTAATAATTTGTCGGGAATGTATAAGGGCAAGACATGAGGATCAGTGATACTTCCAAATATCTGGATATAGGTGAATTTTTTTTCTCCAGACCAAATTCTGATTGAGGTTAGGTCAATGCTGGCCTCATCGGATAACCTTGGAGCAGGTTTATTGAATATAAGTTGATGAACTGGCAAAATGAATCCCTAACAAATTCTGTATATGTGGTCTTTATAATAGGACTTCCACAGATATTTGTGATAAATGTGGATAGGAATTGGGCTTTGAGGATTCCACTTCCAGCCTAAGATAGGGAACTCAGAATTGAAACATATAGTATCACTGATTTAAGCACTCATGTAAAAAGGGGGTATTATCCGAGTAGTTACAAACCTATTTTTCCTATAATCGAGGATTTTGCTTGCCATTTTATCAGACAAAATGGTTGCCCAATCCATAATGTAGGAATTAACAACAACTTCAATTAAGGGTACCATCTCAATGGAAATTTTTTCATAGTTGACAGTTCCAAATAATCTACACATCATAGCTGTAGCATAGCAATAAGGAGACACCAAGGATTCTATAGAGTACATACCTGAAGATTAATGCTTATGTTTTTAAGGAAAATTCCTCCAATCTCTAATGGGATCTGACTCCACTTCATTTTCTTTGGTGAAGTCTTCCAAAAATGATTTATTGTAAATTTGTTGAAGGTTTGGTAAGTGATACATCTTTTTGATGTATTTTGCTCTGAAAGACCCGAAAATCCCTCCATCTGACGTAAAGAATGCTCTATCTATTATATTGATGCTTTCTATAACCCATATTACTAAGTCATTATATGGGAGAACATTTTTGCGAGTTGCTACTTTATGAAGATAGGAGCTTGCCAATTCCTTAAGAGTGCTTTCTAATTTTTTATATGAATCTGCCTCCAGCTCTTCTTTTGAAATTATAGTTGGATCTTTTGCTTCTAGTAGATTGTAAACTCCGTCCCACAACGTTTTGACAAGACCCAGACGGGTTGTATCAGTTACTAACACCAATTTAGTTGGTTTCTCTTTTGGAATGACGGGGACCTTCGCTCTCTTGGATTTCTTAGACATTTTCATGTCTCGTAGGTTTTTCTCAGGTCTGCACAATGGAACAGATTAACAGAATGACATAATTTTTTTTTAATAATGAATACCAAACAGAGAGGAGCTAATGGCATTTAACCACAATAAAAATGATGGATTAAAGAAATATTATTCCATTGAAGATGAAATCCACAACGGACTTCAACCATGGTTATCTATTAATTATTTCCTCGTATAATGTGAGATTTTAATGCCATTTGTAGATTGTCTCATCGCACATTCATAAAGGTCCTTTTAAAGCGTTCATACCATAACTTTTTAAGATTTTTTGATCAATGATAATCGTATATCAGAGATCAAAAGTTTTAAATATCAGGTTTAAGTATTACCATTTTACACTTGCGATTTGCGATTATTGCTGAGCTGGCATGGATGGCACGATGCCTTTTAAATCATATCAAATTATTGGCATTTATTATACAAATGATTTATTTTATGTTTTTCATTAAGGAGTGCTTTTATGAAATAGTGATATCGCATCGCAGATTTTTAGCGGAGTATCTTTGGATATGAGTTATGCATTTTTAGCGATGATCGATTTGAGATTTAACTTATCGCATTGGAAAAATGGTGCATGAAGATGTGATATGACTTTACCGATTCGCGATTGCGATCGGGCTTATCGCATCAGAGCTTTTCAAAATGGACTCATAATTAATTGTTATATGACTTTATCGATTCGCGATTGTGATTGGGCTCATCGCATCGGTACTTTTCAAAAGGATGTATAAGAATGTGATTTCCCCGATTTGTGATTATGATTAGGCTCATCACATCGAAACTTTTCAAAGTGGAAGGCTTGAACTCATGTTCATGCGATATGTGCTTTTGTGATTGCTTAATCGCATCGGGGTTGAATGATAACACATTTGATTCTATAATTTGAATATGCGAAATGCGATAAAGGACTTTATGTGTTTTCTTTATTTTTCGTTAAATAAATCCATTTTATTTGGGGTTTGATCTTATTTCATGATCTCATCGGATTTCCTTAAATAATTTTATTGATTCTATAATTATTCAAAGAAAAGGGGACCCATTTCTTATTAAAAATTAATATAAAAATTTGAAATGGGGAGGGTTTTTTGTATAGCATAATAGATGGATGATGTGGTCATCTATTCTCATGGTAGAGTCTTCTTGACTAAAGCTTCTAAGCTCAAGGAGAAGCTGCTACATGCAACCCATGAAAACTTCCTTTCTATGCACTTTAATGCATATCATTATTTGACGGAGTATTTCACTTGGGAGGGCATCCAGCAAGATATATATCAGCATACGGAGAGATGCATAGCCCAGATGGTGATGGAGAGGTTGTCACAGCCACATCTCTAATCATGGAGAGTGAGGCAGAACTTTCAGTTTAGCCATTTCAGCTGAATGACCAGAGTACATAATAGAGGAGGTACATTTTTGCATTATGATTTTCACTTGTTTACTTTATATGAGTAGCATATTGTACCAAGGAGGATCTTTCCTTCTTGTATATTTTATTGTCTTGTACTTGAGGCCATTTGCAGCATTGATATGGGCCATTCTATCGGTGGTTTGTGGGTGAAGCCACATGATTCTTGGTGTGCACCATTGACACCGCATTTTACATTTATGATTCCATATTATGGGATGATTGTGGCAACAAACAAGTGGCTGGAAGGGCACTTGTTATTCTTTGTTTTGAGGTAGGAAAGGGGTGCACTATGCTGGTTCCATGTGTGGAACTATGATCCACTTTCCAGTTGTCATATGGAAACTTGTTTTCACTGGTTTTTGCTTCCATATATTGTTGATATTCTTATGTTCATGGGGAGCTTTGTTTGGAGAGTGGGACAAGAGTTGGAGGTGCCCATTGGGAGTATGATTCTCCCTACTTTACGTATTGTATGTTTCAGGAGAAACAATGGGCAAACCATGATTTATGTACTACATCTCTTTTCTTCCTGTGGGAGGAGCCATTTGGAGAACTTGAGTTCTTGGAAGAGGCACTTCATGGCTGATTCATTTTGTGGGGTAACTTGGGCCATTCTTGGAGGCCATGAAATTTCAGCCCAAGATCAGCAACAACCCCATACTTACCATAAATGGAGAGAGAAACAACTTGGATGGAAAAATCTACTCTCTCCATGCAGCCCCAACACATTTCATAAACCGAGGGTTGAGAAATTATTTGATGAGCTACCTAGAATGGCTCATTTCATTTGGATGATAGCATGGGTATGGGAGACTCTCATTCTGGATGAGATTCCCTATGTTTATCATCACTCCTACCTTGAGGAGGCCATTGGATAGCAAGAAGGTTTCCACTTACACCTTCCACCTTTTCATGATGTGAGACATTTTGTTTTGCTTACATGGGAGGAGCCATTGGAGGGAAGATTTATTGCATATTACTTTGAGTAGTAGTGGGGACTATTGATAAGGAGGCCACAAGGGGAAGAAAGGAGGAATTTAGCTCCAACTTTATAGTTTCTTGAGGACAAGCAACATTTTGGAGGGGAGGACTGTAATATTCCAAAAATTTAGCCTTCATCTAAATGGAATATTATAGTTTGTTTTATCACTAGGTAGGTGAATAAGTGGGTGGGGAGGCTCATTAAACCTCTTTAGAAGGAATAATAACACTCTTAATGTGAAAGGAGGAAGAATAAGCAACTGTATTAATCACCTTTGGGTGTGAACATGGATTGGATCATGTTGATTCAGTCAACTTTGACCAACTCAACAACGTTGTCATGGAGGAGTGGCCTTTATGATAAGACAACGCAGTTTTAGTGGAGGACAACTTGCATGAGCTTGGTGGAAAGTATGGATGGGACCTAATGTGAGTAGGCTCTCATGCTATATATGGAGGGGATAGAAACCATTTTTATTCATGTTTTAGTTTATCATTTTGATATTGGTCTGCTTAGACTTGCTTCCTCTCACTATTTAGGAGGGTTGTTGTGATGTTTAGCACAAGGGTTTTCCTGGTCGGGAATCCCTACCTCATCCTCAGGGAAGGAGAGGCTCTTTGAGTTTCATTTCCTCATTCCAACATTTTGGCCAAGTAACCTCCTTCAGCTACAATACAGTTTTTGTTTAGAGTTGGGTTGTGTTGTAGGGTGCAGCAAAGGAGGATCACATAGAGCCAAAACTGGGCTTGTTTTCCAGTGGAGAGGTAGCCTATCCATTAGAGGATCAGCAAGGAGGGCTAATGGGCGTATTTCTATAATTTTTGCATCACGCCAACCATCTACCATCCCTCACAACACAGTTCCAGTCCATGACTGTGTTATGTTAGTGAGATGTTGTAGTGGGTAACTCAAAATTGGTCGAAAATCCAAAGTTAATCTCTGGCCAAACCATTTATGGGTTTTTTTGGGTTTTTTGAGCAGAATTTGTGGTTAAAACCCCAGATAATTCTGAGCACACTAATAGTCTTCCACACATGGTTATTTTCCTCAGAATTAGTAGTTTCCAGCAGCAGCAGCAGTAGCATTACACATTTCCAGTGCTTGGTTCTTTGGTGTATTTTAGCCATCTTGTGGCTTGAGTGAATTCCTTTTGGAGCATTGTATTTTCTTCTTTTATGGGAATTTATTTTGTTTCTATCAGCCATATTCCATTTATGTATGTTTATAGCAACAACTACATTGATATAGACAGTGTTGTCATTGCTCTCTGGCATTCTATACAGTTGTAGAAACTCATATGTTGATTGTTCTGATCATTGGGGGATGGTTCTTATTGCTTGAGTGGCTTGTCACTCAAGATATTTTTATATATTATTGTTGATATATTAATAAAAATATGGATGCATATTGATCCCTCTCATGTCATGATCAGATTTGCTATGTTTTACATTATTATGTCTTATATTGCTACTATTTCCAATTTGGAATATTACACCTGAACTCTCTGTTGTGCTGTATGGGCTTGCTTTTCTGAGACCTGTAGGTCTGACAGAGCCTTGGTTAAGTGTGTTGGAGTAGCACCTACTGTATCAAAAGTTGGTGTCACGTAGGCATGAGTATCCCATTTTTCTTTCTATTCAGCCAATATCTGTCTGAGAGCAGTCATTTCTACTACCGTTTTAGCATTCTCATCCCTTTCCCGAGCAATGGTATCTGTGAGGGCCAATTTTTATTTTTCTGCCTGGGCTAATTCCTTAGGTTGTACGTATTCCTCACGGGGAATGTTGAGTCTCCTCCTTAACTCTGAGTTTTCGACCTCTAAATCCAGGATAATTTTCCTCCGGATTCCTTCCTTATCGCTTCCTTTTTTGCTCATTATCCTTCTAAGATGGTGCAGGTTATTGCTAATCCCCATGGCACTTGCCCTTTATTTTTTCTAATTCTCTAGCACATATTTGTATTTATCTTCTAGCTTCCTTAATGCGAGCATGATATTCACAACCTTGTCCCTTAGCATGTCCCTGATGCATTGGTTAAGGCCAAGTTTGTCGGTTAAGGGGACCTTTGATAGATTCACAACAACCTCCAGAGCTTTGTAGCTGACTTCATCAACAGTAGGGTCTAACACTTCCTCCGTGATAGCTATTATTAGCTGTTATTTATCCATATCCAGATCTGAGGTGAGCTAGGTATGATACTTATCTATGAACCCAACCAGTTCTGCTTGGAGCTTCTCCCTTACTGTCCTGTTCCTCCTTATGATTTCTTCCCTTACTTCGGCTCTGTTTACCGAAATAGCCTGTGATATCCCAAAGGGTTTTGAAGAGGAAGAACCATCATAATTAACTCTGAAACCGACCTTGCTCTTATCAGGCTCCCCATATCTGATTAACTCCTCTTGAGGTGGCTCATCCCAGATGATCTCCACATCATCACTTTTATGCTTTTTGGAGGGATAGGACCCCTCCCTTGTATCCAAACCGTCTGGCTCCTCTGAAAAATTAACCTCATCAGTCTGCCATTTCCTCCCTATACCTGCTGAAGCAGTGTCACCCCTTCCTTCTGCAGCCAAAGATTCGGCCTCCATCTGCGAAGCCAAGGGCCATGTGCCAAGGTTAGCTCTCCATTCAATGAAGGGCCTAGTCTCATGCACATATTCAATGGACCTAATATTCATTTTCCTATTAGAGAGAATTCCTTTTGGGTCATAGGGCTAGACTTTTCCCAACACTAAATCCATCCCCTGAAGCAGCGTCTCCACTGTGGAGAGGGTGTGTCTTGAGTTTACGGTAAAAGGGCCGATGGTGGTAGGGAGCTTGAGGATATAGCCCTTCTTAGCGGGAAAAAAGTGGAACTGGTTCGCTTTCATGGTTTGGAAAATGTATTCAAGGGAGAAAACCCGCATAGAAGGGAACAACGACAGGTGGTAAGGGGGGACATCTGCACCATAGACTCTGATCTTAGTGTAATCATCAAAAAAATACCAATCCCCTATACCTTCCTCATCGCCAAAATACAGCTAGTCTTTCTGCTCGGGAAAAATCCTGGACAAGGGGCTATCGTGAATTATGGTGTAGGCAATGGTCATGAACTCATTCAAAAACCTTGAGTAACCCATCCCATTAGGCTGCTGACATACTGAGACGTTCCACTCAAAAATAGTTCTTGGCTGGCCATTCATTCTTGAGAGTTTTTCAAGGCCCAAAGCTTCGAAATTGTTATTGTGCTCGAAAAGAAAAAGGTAAAACACCAATGAACAGAAATGAAAAGCCCTCGTAGAGGGTAGTTCTTGAAACTGGGTCTAAATGGCCAAAGCCAAGAAAGTGGGGATATCCAAAACGACACCAGGCTGGGACATGAGACAGAGGAGGGCTATGAACTCTTTCGACACCCTCTCGACCTCTCTGAGACCTAGCAACCCCAAGATCAAAGCGAGAACAGGCTGGAGGCCTTATGAAAATGAGGTCAAGGGTACCATGTCCAAAGATGGGATGGATGTGAGGCAGGAGTCTAAGATGGAGGAGAGGAATTCTCTTTGTTGTTTCCAGGGTAATTTGGAAAACTGACGAGACAAGGACAACTCTGTGAAATCGACATACTCCTAGCTATGTGGGAAATGGAGGGCATTTTTTATGAGCTCAGGGGATATATGAAAAACCTTGTTTCCTTGAGTTGAAAGGAATACATCCCTGTGTTTGTCATAGGCGTCTCTGATCCAACATATGAACTCGGTGACTGGAAAGGTGGATGGAACAATTTGGTAATATAGGCCAGACCAAATGACTCTGAACTGGTCTTGGCCTTTCACATGGCTTTCTAACAGGTTGGGCCTGACACATGAGACACTGAAAGGGTATTGAGGGTCGCAAATACGAGCTTGTGTATCAATAAAAGGATCAGGTCCAGGGATGGCCCTAGCTTCATGGGCTTGGGGGGGTTCAGGTTTAGACTTTCTGTACTTGACTCTCCCGACGACCATTTTGAATGAGTAAAGCGGAAGGAGAACTATAAGGAACATGAATGGCTAAATACCTGTGACCAGTGCGGAAAACCCAAGAGGGAAAGCGATGGAGGGGCTGAAAGCGACCTGGTGCGGTAATCCAAGCTTAACTGTTATGCGAGTTTGTAAAAACAAGTAATTTACCACAAATGTGCATTAGGTAGGGTTAAACATGCCATAAATTTACGAAAAACAAGGCTTGGGTAACAACTAGGAGTGCTGATGTTATAAGGACATCGAAATTGAGGCATGTGGCATTTGGTTGTTGGCTATTAGGAGCCGAGTAGGTGTGAGCCACGAGCTGGGTTAATATCGGTACTGTTCGTGTACCAAATTTCCTGACTTACCTTACCTTTTATTTTGCGTGCACCACCTGTTAGTCTAAGGAGTCCACTGTAGAGTTCTGGCGGGGGCTTGTGAAGTCTCTTCACGCTACACCACTACCACACGAAACGATCGAAACTTGCCCTACCAACTAGTGACGTGATGGGTTTCTGGGGGTCAAAGCTCCATTCCCCTTGAGCATTCCTTGGTACCCCCAAAATTCATCCATATGGTAGCGTTACTCAGGAAGTCCCATTGTATGGCCTGCAACTTCTCTGCTCAGCTATAACGCACTATTTACTTATTTTTCCGCTCTTTCTCTATAAGGGGAAGGTGTTGCATATTTCCCTCATACCTATTGGTCCGCTCACACTTCCCAATACTATATTTTTGCTTATCTCAAGTTATCTTTTTGCGAACCTTCTGAGATGAGGGTTATCATAACAACATTGGCTCCACCTGGGGACGACGCGTTCATCCTTGGACGTGTTGAGAACTTCACAGACCACTTGTAATTCATTCTTTGAAAACTCAAGTCTCTTCAAAAATTTCAAGCATTATCATGGCGGAACTGAACATCAACTATGAAAGTAGAAATGACAACTATATGCACACTATAATATAGCGGTCTCCAGGACCTGGATCAGTTTTGGAAATAGGGCTTCAGGAACTGCCCATTTACGGGTGTCTCGATTACATCACCTTCCAAATTCTCTAGTATGAAGGTATTATTACCTTTAACCTCGACAATTTTGAAAGTTCCAAACCACAGGGGGTCAAACTTTCCATGTTTTCCTTTGTCGGCTCTGCTGATGTCCCACCTTAGTACTAAATCCTCTCTCAGCATTTCTTTGTCTTTGGCATGTTGGTCAAACAGATTTTTCATTTTCTCTTGATACTCTACCAAACGGTCATTCACTTGACTGCGAGTCTCTTCCAATTGGACCAATTGATTTATTCTCCTGGTAAGATCGTTGGGTTATTCCTAACTGTTCTGAAGGAACCTGGCCACAGGTAAGGCAAGCTGTATTGGAAAAACTGCTGCTCTACCGTAGACTAGTTCATATGGAGACTTTCCTGTCAATCGTTTATTTGTGATCCTATTCGCCCACAACGTGAATTTTAACTGGGAATCCTAGTTTTTCTTACTTTCATTTATATTTTTATTCAATTCCCTTACCAGTGTTTTATTTGAAGACTCAACCAATCCATTTCCTTGAGGATAATAGGTTGTGGAATGCCCTAGGGCGATATGGTATTGCTGACAGATATTGGTGAATTTTGTAGACTTGAAATCCTGTGCATTATCTATCACAATCTTAGTTGGGCAACCAAATCTAGATATAATATTCTCCTCTAAGAACTTAGCACCACTACATCAGTTGCGTTTCTTGTAGGTATTTCCTATACCCACTTGGTGAAGTAGTCAGTGGCGGTTAATATCCACTTATGTTGGGCGCTGGATTGTGGATGAATTTCCCCATTGAAATCTATCCCCCATTGCTGAAAAGGCTCTTCTATGTGTACTGGGATCATAGGTAGGGGAGCGAACTTCTGCTTTTCAGCGAACCTCTGACATTTTTCACAGGCCCTGACTCGAGCATGCACATCCCCAAACAAATTGGGCCAGTAGAATCCTGCCTTCAATATCTTATGGGCTGTAGACCTCCAGCTGTAATGCCCTCCACAAATTCCTTCATGGAATTCAGCCATAGCTTCCTCCACTTTCGTTTTAGTCAGGCACAGGAGAAATATTCCCGAAGGGTCCTTCCAATATACTCAGTCATTTCTAATGATATACTTCTACGATTTCAGCCTCAATGTTCAATATTTAGCCTTATCGAAGTTCAGAGGACACCTTAGAGTTAAAAGATATTCCAAAATATATTTATACGAAACACTGTTCAGATACTTCATGTGGGTCTTCTAGACGGATGTTTCTATCTTGGGCCGTTCCTTCGTGTCTCCAGACAATTCCCCAATTCCCATGGATAGGTTTATTCCAAGGGCCTGATAGTTGGACTCAGACAAAATCTTGGCTAGACCCTGTCCCTTGATTAGCTTTGTGGGACGGATGTGTAATTCATATTCTTGGATTTTAGCAATCCATTTGCCCCTTTTTCCCTCACTATCCCCTTGAATCAAAATATCTTTAACAGTGGCCATAGGTACAAAAGAAGTGATGGATGAATGTAGGACGTACATCCGGAATGCCTTTAAGGATTTCACCAAAGCGTATGTATGCTTCTATAGAATATTGTATTTTAGCTCAGCATCTCGAAGTACCTGACTAAAAAAGGCGATGGGCTGTTCATACCCTTCCTCATTTTTCTGTAAAAGTACTATGGAAATAGTATGTGGGGAGGAAAATGAGAATATCATGAATGGTTTATTGTAATCTGATGTTGCTAATACTGGAGATTCTACAAAAGCACTCTTAATCCTATTAAATGCTTCTCTCGACTCATTTGCCACTTCACCTCATTGCTTTTATTAAGCATTTTGGTGATATGCCGAACTATTTCTGCATAGTTTGGGATGAACCTTCTCAAAAAGTTTATGCGCCCGAGGAAAACCTGAAATTATTTCTTGTTACGAGGTAAGGATATGCCATTGATCACTTCCACCCTTTTTGGGTCAATTTTTACTCCTGCTTTGGTAACGATATGCCCCAGAAATTTTGCTTCTTCTAAAGAAAACGTGGATTTCTGAGGATTTAGGGACAGACCATACCTACGACATTTTTCAAAAGTTCGGCGTAAGTGTTCCACATGTTCGGCATCATATTTTGAGAATACTGTGATATCATCCAAACATACCACTACAAACTTGTCTTGCTCTCCCATGAAAGCGATGTCTTTTTCTCTCTAAAAGGTGGCCCCGACATTTATCAGACCAAAATGCATACATGCGTACATGAAGGTACCCCATGGTGTGGTGAACATTGTCTTCCTCTGATCTTCTGGAATTACTACCACCTAGGTGTATCCCAAGAAGCCATCCATCATGGACATTCGAGAAGACCCAACCACCTTTTGAAATATATGGTCCATTTTAGGGAGGGGATAATTATCTTTAAGGTAATCCCTATTCAAGTTTCGAAAGTCTACACATAACCTTATTTCTCCATTTTTCTTTCGAACTGGCACCAGGTTAGCCACCCATTCTGAATACCTCAGGGGTACAATAATATTAGCCTTCAATAGCTTTTTGATTTCCTTCTCTATATCGGGGAGCAGAAAAAGTTTAATCTGCCTTAGTTTCTGCTTATGCAGCTTGGCCTCAGCCCTCAGTGGGATCTTATGTTGGATGATGCTTATGTCGAATGTTTTAAGATCTTGGTAGGACCAAGAGAAAACATCCTTATAGGAATGAAACAACTGCACATACCTTTCTCTGTGTTATTCCGGGACTCATTTAGATAATTTGATTATCTTAGGTTCTTCTTCCATTCCAACATTAATATCTTCCACCTAGGTTTCTGGTGTTAGTTTTTCGGGGCTGACGAGAACGTCATTATTATCAAAAAACCTCTCCAAGGGTACTATCCCTTTGGAGATCAAATTTCCTTTCAACTACAACACTTTGTGACCAGCCAACATCTCTTGCCATTTATTTTGGGGTTTTTCTTTAGTTTCCTCTTCCTCCTCGGTATCAATAACCAAGTTAGAGAATTCCCCAATAGTCTCCATGAAACGTTTCATCTGTTCTTCGTCTTCAAACACTTGCCAATGTTTGACATTGTCTGGAATGGAAGGATGATAACACACCTCCACTTCATATCTCAGAAGTGGATTCTGAGGTGGATGGAAATTGCTTGCTGCCACAGCCAGTGAATCTGCTATCTTGTTCTGATCTCTTGGCATAAACTGTATGTTAAATTCTAAGAAAAAATTCTCCACCAAGTCCCACACTTCATTTCTATATGCCCTTAGCCAATGATGTTTTTCTTTGCATTGGTTCTTTATCTGCCTCACCACCAACTCCGAATCTCCAAAAAAGTTAAGGCTCTGAATGTTCATACTCTTGGCGGTTTGCAAACCCAGAAGAAAAGCTTCATACTTATCCATGTTGTTAGTGTCCTTGTACTCCAATTTCAAAGAGAAAGGCACTAATTGTCCATTAGGGGAAATTAGGAGGACCCTTGCTCCATTTCCTTCTCTGGAGTTTGTGCCATCAAAGTGTAAGGCCACATTCCCCTTTCATCATCGATTGAGGAATGTTGGGATTTTAGTGAGTTGAATGATGGTTCCTGCAAAAACTCTTGGTCTTCCTCCAGCATCAAACAAGAGAAATCCCCTTCCTTGCTGTACACCAGGGAGTTTACTGAGCCATCGGCTTTGGTCACCATTTTTACAAATCTTGATTCCCTATACAACCTTCCTTCTTGTCCTCCGAACACTAGAATAGTTGCATAAGTAAGAACCAGCTTGATCGACCCTCCAATCTTTGAATTCCATGATCTGGAAAGAAGCATTCCAAAACGGGCTGGGATATCGACAACTACTATGTCAATGATGACACTCTTGGCTAGAATCTGAGCCAAATTTACCACCAGATCTTTAATCATCCCGAGACATTTGACCCGTTTGGAGTCAAACAAATAGAGGTATTTGTAGGGTCGGGTGAATTGTAGACCTAGTTGTTCCATGACTGAAAGAGGTAACAGATTATGTGAAGCTCCTAAATCCAACATACAATTATGTAACAACAAATCATGGATTAATAAAGAAAAATAAAAGGGTGGTGTTGTAGAGTCTAATTGTTCTCCATGGGGGCCAAAAACTACCATCGACCTTTCTTCTTGAAGGTTAAGGGAGTCTGGGGGTGAATTTACTCCATGAGGGAGCATGAACTGGGAGACTTGAGCTTTATAGGAGGGATTTTTTAAGAGTTCAACCAAAGGAACAAGGATTTTGACTTTTTCTAGCTCTTTTTGTAGATTGAACACAGTGGGCCCTTTTTCTACAGAGGTCTCTTTTGGTTCCTTGATGAAGATAGGAGGATTCTCGACAGTGGACATACCTTTAGCATGAGCAATAGGGTCGGGTATGGACTTGGATGATGATGCTAGAGTACCTTTATATTCAGAAGGTTCTTCGATGGGTTTCTTGCCTTTGTTATCAGTCTTCGAGAGGGTTGATTCCTTGGAAGGTGATTCTTCCTCTTGATCTTGAGTACGTGTCCACTTCCTGGAAGACCAAAGGTCATACTTCTTGTGAAATTGGGCTTGCATAAAATCAACAAACTGCTCGCAGTAATCATCTATGTCAGGTTTTTCAGTAGAGTTTACCTTTCTTCCTTCTTCTTCTTCTTCTCATAGGGAAATCCCTACCTCTTTTCCTTCTGAATAAGCGAAGAACTGATCATCTTACCCATTTGGAGCATCTTTAGCAAGGCCCTCCATTTGTCCCTCCAAATATAAGGGGGGTTGTATGTGATCTTGTTGCACTTTTCTATCCCTTTGCAGGATTTTTAGAGGCGGTTTCTTATGCTGCTAATTATACCCTCTGTTAAAAGTAGGCTGAGCTGGCCGAGAGGAGGCATTCTTCACTTCAAGTTCCAGTTTCACCAGCTTGTTAGAAAGATTTTTAATCATTTTTTTCATCTCCTCGATTTTATAATCTGAGAATTCCTTTTCTTGACTCGAAGAAGAGGCTTCTTCTTCACCCTTTCGCCTGAAATCATGGTTCAATCTGCCTTTTGAATTTCCTGTAGAAGCGAAGTTAGCCTCCACCTCTAAAGCATCTGCCTGAGCTTGGTTGAGAGAAGCAAATTTTATCTCCCTTAGAGTGAAGCCAAATTCAGATTCAAAAGCTCCCACGAACACTACCTTAGCAGCAGCTTGAGGGGGCTTTATATCAGCTGGTAGGTTGGTGTACAACTTATTAAATCTCTTTATAAAATCTGCTACATCTTCATTGTGTCATTTCTTTGATGTATTGAAATCTATGAGACAATAACCATGGTCTCTTTTCTCTCCCCACTTCCGAGTGAAAGAATTTTCCATCTCTTCCCAGTTAGTGATGGAGTTGTCTCCAAGAGTTTTGAACCACTTTCTTGCTTCTCCATACAGATATTGGATGAATAACCTCAGAACTACACCCAACTGTTCTACATTGAAATTCTTAGCAAAAGAACATAAATCTTCCAAGTGCTTTTGTGTAGCACTGATGTCTTCCCCGGTAAGCCGGGGTAAGTGCTTCATTTAGTCTTGGGGCATGTCATTCATAATCTGCGGTAATGACAAAGGGGCATATTTAATTGACAAGAAGTCAGGAACTGCCATGAGAGGTGGAGGAGCTAAAGGGGGGTTTTGCTGAGTGACACTAGAAATATGTTGGACAGTGGTCTGTAAATTTGCTTGACCAAGTAGGATTTGAGGGATAGTCGCTTTATTTCTTCAGCTTCTGGGGTAGGATGTAAGACAAATTTTGATGTATCTACAGACTCTACCTCATCTTTTATCTCCGAATGTTCATGGAAAAGGTTATCTAGTGGGTATTCAAGCACTCTAGCAGTAGATCCAAGACCTTGAACCTGAGCTTACTGGGAGGAAGACAGGGAATATTCTAGGGAGAATCCGGGTATGTTAGTATGTGTGGGCTGCTTCTCCTTCCATATTCTATTAAATAGAATTTTTTCTGGATCAAATACAGAGGTTGTTCTTAACTGAGAAGTATCTGACCTTAGGTGAGGCTTTTGATAAGATAGGACTGCAAATAGATTTAGAACTTTTGAAAGACTGTGGAGTCGCCAAGGTGAGGGATATACAACTCTCAACCCTTCATGCTCACCTGATCTTGAAGGGTGAATGTGATTATGTTGTACCCAGGGATAATATATTCAAATTCGTTCCCCAGCAACGACACCAAAAAGATGTTGTAGCTCCTAGGAGACAACAGTTGTGAAGGACCAGCGTCTAGGCCATCTTAAAAGCCAAGAGGATTCAAAACTTTTCATGGTCGTGGATATAAATCCTCTTGTTTATAATTTTTTTTAAAACTTCATAAGGTGGGACCGAGACCTTAGGAATAGAGATATACCGCCAAGAATACCCGATAAGAAACAATAAGGGTCTTATAAGTACATTATTGAAGATGAATCTAGATTTTAAAAAAGATGTGAGGAGGGCGAGATCATGAAACGCAATGCACGCTTATCAAAATATGAAAGCATGGTAACAATGACAAGAATAGAGAGAGTATTAAGTACGTATAGGTTTATTATCATATAAGAATCTATCACCGTATAATATTAGAAGAAAGGCGATTAAATGAGATGTAACATATGAACACAATATCAAAGCTCTGAGCCATATTGCAGCACCATAGACCAATATACATGAGTATCTTCGATGCATAAATTCATTTCAGCTTAATCAAGCACTCGCATTCCTAAAGATCTTATAATATAAAAGAGTGATGGATACAAAACATTTGTATTAGAATATAACAAAGAGAATACAACCATAATCCACCCTACCAGAATCCATCTCACAACAAAATACCTTCATTCGTCCTTCCCCAACGGATTCTTCAACGTAAACCACAAGAAGGCCTAAAAACTTTACAAAGGATTTACAATTTACAGCCTCTCTGTTTCCGGAAAATCTCGAACCCTTCTATAAATCCTTCAGGTTGTTTATTTTATAATCATTTAATTCTTATAAAAGATATTTTGGATCAACATTGCTCGCCGCAGATATCTTTATGTTTCTTTTCTCTATTAGGAATCAAAATTGATGATGAGGAAAAACGCCTCTCATCATCTCTCAGAAGTGGGCCTTAACATAGGTGCTTAACCTAAAACAAAACAACTTAAATGTAAAATAAAATGACAGAAAGGAATATTTCACTCCGATATTACAAAGTAAAAAATAACAGTAAAAAGGCCATTGCATGATCATGAGCATCATTTTAGAGGAACGGGGCATAGCAGCCTGCCGGGCCGAGTTGAAGCACCGATGACGCTGAATGCAATCCGGTTTTATGCTTCTCCGAGGAGGTGGACTGAGGACCCGTGTGGCGACTGCACATTTACATACTCACCGCATTTCTGCCATATGGTCACTCCCGTTGTGAATATGGAAAAATCTCCACTAAGGCCTATATACGTCAATTCCGAGTAATCCACATGTACGGCCAAGTTCTATTTGATCCGAAAGAGAAGGGAAATCTCCTTTCCTAGGGAAAAAATGAAGTTTCAAATTTTCAGGCGAGTGGTTTTCTCATATGGAATATTTGTCTGATTCATAACCAATCGCTATCTTCTCTTCGTAATTAGTTAGACCTAAAAACGTGATGTATTGTAGGATCCTGAACATGATGGGATTCTGCCACCATCTCATCCCACTCTCTTGCTCAAAATTCCCCACTCTCTTTGGCAAGTAACTGGTTCCAAACCACTCAATGCATTTACACGCAAAGATCTCTCTTAATTACCCTTGTCTTTCAATTCTTGGACAACCAACTCTTTAGAGCCCAATACATTTAGCTAAGTGATATACTTCTTGTCCATGACCACTCATTTCTGGATTCCGCTTTGTCCTTCCTACAACTTCCCTTTGAACAATCACGTACAATAGTCTTCATCATTCATTAACATAATATACTTCCACGTTTCACCTCCGATATGATGTCATTCCAGATGAGGCGCTCGGGCTTCTAGGAGGGTTGTGTTTCCTTTCATCCGATTGTTTAGATCTTTGATGAATTTTTCCTCGCTCGGCAGCTTCTCTCTTTTGCTCCGTCCACCTCTTGCGGTGGCCGTTATTACCTTATCTTTTTGTTCCAACCCAGCTACCAACTCCCGAACTCTCTCGTTGTGTTGTATGAGCTTGCTTTTCTCGAGACCCATAGGTCCGATAGAGCCTTAGTTAACTATGTTGGAGTAGCACTGCCGTATCAGAATTTGGAGTCATGCAGACATGAGTATCCCATTTCACTTGCAATTCGGCCAATATTTGTCTTAGGGCAACCATTTCGCAACCATTTTAGCATTCCCTATCCCTTTCCCGAGCAATGGTATCAAGTGAGGGCCGATTTCTCTCTTTCCACCTGCCACTCTCACATTTATTCCCCATGGGGAATGTTGAGTCTCCTCCTTAACTCGGAAGTTCTCACCCTTAAATCCAGATGATTTTCCTCCCGATTCCTTCTTATTGCTTCCTTTTCACTCATTATCCTTTCCGAGATGGTGTAGGTTATCGTTGCACTCCCCCCCGGCACTAGCGCTTTCTTTTTTTGATTCTCTAATACCTCTTTATATTTGTCTTCTAGCTTTCTTAATGCGAGCGCGGAAGCCACAACCTCATCCCTTAGCATGTCCCCAATGCATTGGTGAAGGGCAAGTTTGTCTGCTAAGGGGATCTTTGATAGATTCACAACAACCTCCGTAGAGCTTTGTAGCTGACTTCATCGGCAGAGTAGGGTCTAGCATTGCCTCCGTGATAAATATTATCAATCGTTATTTATCCATATCCAAACTCTCCGAGGTGAGTCAAGGATATTCTTATCCACAAACCCGGCCAATTTCATGGAGTTTCTCCCTACTATCTAGTTTTGTTTCTAATTTCTTCCCTACTTTGCCTCATTTACCTAAACGTCCGTGATATCCCGCAGGTTTCCGAAGAGGAAGCGCCATCATAATTAACTCAAATCAACCTTTCTCTTATCGAGTTCCCGTATCCGTTTAGCTCCCCCCGAGGCAACTCATCCTAGATAATCTCCACATCATCAATTCTATGCTTCTTGACCTGATGGGACCCTCCCCGTATCCAAACCTTCTTGTTCCTTTTAAAAATTGGCCTCGGGCTAACTCGCCCTTTTCCTCGTACCCACCGAAGCAAGGTCACCCTTCCCCCTTTTCTACAACCGAAGATTCGACCTCCATCCGCGAAGCCAAGGGCTGTGTCAAGGTTAGCTCTCCATTCAATGAAGGGCCTAGTCTCATGCACATAAGGCAAAGGACCTAATCTTCCTTCCTATTAGAGAGAATTCCTTTGGGTCATAGCTGCATTTCTCCCGGAAGACTAAATCCATCCCCCGAAGCAATGTCTCCACTATGGAGAGGGCATGTATTTATTTTACTTGGTGAAAAGGGCTGATGGTGGTAGGGAGCTTGAGGATATATCCCTATTCGCCAGGAACGAAGTGGAACCGGTCCGGGCTTTCATGGTTTGGCGAATGTATTCAAGGGAAAAACCCGCATAGCAGGGAACAACGATAGCAAGAGGGGGGTACATCTCGGCATCATAGGCTTTGATCTCGGTGTAGTCATCAAACAAATGCCAATCCCTTGCTCCCCGCCGGGCCGTTCGTTCTTGAGAGTTTTTCAAGGCCCAAAGCTTCGAACTTGTTAGCGTGCTCAAACCAAAAAGGTAAAACACCAATGAACAAACGTAAAGCCCCGTAGAGGTGTAGTTCTCAAACTAGGGGTTTGAATGGCCGAGGCCAAGAAAGTGGGGATATCCAAAAAACGACACCCGACTCGGGACATGAGCCAAAGGAGGGCTATGCATTCTTTGACACCCTCTCGACCTCTCGAGACCTAGCAACCCCGGATGAAAGCGAGAACAAAATGGAGATCTTCTCTCGTGAATGTGTCAAGGGCACCATGTTCAAAGACGGATGGACGTGGAGATGAGTCCGAGATGGAAGAGAGGAATTCACTACCGTTTCCAGGGTAATTTAGAAAACCGATGAGTTAAGGAAAACTCTATGAACTCCGACATACTCCTAGCCGTAGAGGAAACAGAGGGTGTCTTTAATGAGCTCGGGGGATATAAGATTTCGAGTCGAAAGAAATACATCCCTACGTCATTGGCAGGCGCTTTCCGAGCCAACATATGAACTCGATGACTAGAAAGTGTGTGGAACAATTTTGTAATATAGGCCGTAACGAATGACTCTAAACTAGTCTTGGTCTTTCACATGGATTTCTAATGGGTGTAGGACCGAGATGGGACACTTGCTGGCATCATGGGTCACAGATACGGTAGTTCAATGAGGGGCTCGGGGTCTAGGGATGGTCCTAACTTCGCGAGCGTTCGAGGGGCTCTCAGTTTAGACCTTCTCTCGGACTCCGACCATGACCATTTTGAATGAAAGTAAAGCGAAAGGAAAACTCGTAAGGAGCAAGGAATGGCTAAATACTTGTAAATCAGCTAGAAAACCCAAGAGGGAAAGTGACGCGGGGCCGAAAGTGACCGGTGCTATATCCAAGCGAATCGGCGAGACGAGTTTGTAAAACAAGTAATTTACCAAAAATTAGCATAAGGAAGGATTAAATAGGCCATAAATTTACGAAAAATGAGGCTCCTGCAATAACTTGGAGGGCCGACGGGCCATAAGGACGTCGACACCGAGGCACGTGGCATTTGGCTGCTGGCTATCGTGAGCCATGTAGGTGTCATCCATGAGCCCGGTTAATACTAGTATTGGTCGTGTACCAGCCTTTCCCGACTTACCTACCTTTTATGTGCGCCACCCGGTTAGTCTCGAAACTGTCTTGGTAGCTCTCCAGCCGGGATCCGTGAAGTCTCTTCACGCTGCACCACCCCACGGGACCCGTCAAACCTACCCCACCAACCAGCGGATGTCATGATTTCCTGTGTGGGGTATAGCTCCGTTCTCCTTATACATTCCTTGGTACCCCTAACCTCCAGGTGGCGGCATACTCAAAGGTCGGTCAGAGCGGCCCGGCGTTTCTCTCATTAGCTATAACACACCATTGACTCCTTTTTCTCCATGTTTTCTCTATGAGGGGAGGGCGTTGCATATTTCCCTCATATCTATTGGTCCGCTTACATCTCCAAATGCTATATATTTTCTTACCTTGTGAGATGATGGTTATCATAACAATGATGTGGTATGGAAGAAAAAATGGAAGGTTTCAAGGAAGACATGGAAGTTTTGAAGGAAGGTTTGAAAATTTTGATACAAGAAATGATACCTAATGGCGAAAAGATAGTAGAGGAAACTCATGATGAGAGAAAAATAAATTTTAATCATGACTTACAAACTCTTGAATGTTGATGGAAGACCCACCATATTCCAAAGATCTATATGAGGAAGTTTGATGGCAAGGATCCCATAACATGGATACTACAGATGGAGCAATATTTTGATCTCAATAATGAGAAACACATAAAAGGGTATGCATTGAAAATTTATATTTATAAGAAATAAATTTGTATGGTATCGATGGGCTTTGCTCATAAAAGTTTTTTCACTTGGCTAATTTTTAAGGGAGGAAATGATAGCACATTATGAGGTTACAAAGAGCAACACTTTTTTTGTGAAATAATTGAGAAATCTCAAACAAAAGGGTTTAGAGGTGGAGCACATTGAGATTTCCAAAATTGAATATAAGGGTAACTGGGATATTCCATAGGAACATCAGATTGATGTCTTGATAGGGGACTTTAAAGGATAACATCCAACATGAGGTTCGCATTTGTGAACCCGATCTGATTGAGAAGGCATTCAGTTGGCAAGAAAAATTGAATGTAAATTATGGTGACAAGGGTTTACCACTCACACCTATAAAGATGGAAGTGTTGCTACTCCTAGACTTCCACAACCTACAAGGTTGACACCACAACAATTGGAAGAAAAAAAGATCAAAAGGGCTTTGCTACAATTGTGATGGTAAATACATTAAAGGTCATAAGTTTGTCGAGAAGAAATTATTTTACATAGATTTGTGGAAGAGGAGGAAGAAAATGAACAAGAAACTTCAAAAGAAGAGGATATACACCAGGAACCAACCCTAGAGAAAGAAGAAAATGAGTCCGACCATTGTAAAATGTGACTGCGTACACACACTCAAAACTCTCAAGATAGAAGGATATATCAAGAAGAAAAACATTAGGGAATTTTTGAGGTCTAAAATGGCCTCCTAAGGAAATTATAAAATAATAGTGGAAAAAATTCAATAAGATTTGATGACATCATCAAATTTTAGAGGGAAATGAAAAACTACTTTTTCAATTCATATTTCGACTTATCTCCCAAATTTTACCAAATTTTTGTTTTATACTGTTGATGTGAATTTAATTCCCCATCTGGCACCCATACTGCATACTGATAATCCTAATTGATGACGAAAAAATGAGAAATACATAAAAACGTGTGATTACAATCACGTTTTTTTATGTATTTTATTTTTTCGTGTAGAAGAGTTCATCGAAAGCATGCAACAGGTACTCCTGGATGAGGAATTAAATTCTGCATCCAATGAGTACTCCCGCTCGAAATTTGAGTAAAAATTTTGGGAGATAAGTTTAAAATACGAGTTGAAAAAGTAGTTTTATTATTTTATTATTTTTTAATATTTTTACTTTTTTTACTCCAAAATGGTGAATCATCCATTATGGATCACATCATCATCTTGAATCATTGGTTGTTATAAAGTTTCTTATTTTTTGTACATTTTTCTTATGAGGCCCATTTTAGACCTCAAAATTCCCCTAATGGGTAAAGTATTGATTTATTCATGTAGTACCCATTGTTGAGCAGAAAAATCCTCTGGCAGAGAGAGGTGATCCCTCTAGCCCTAGGGTGGGTCTAGCAACAAGGGAACATGCTGAATTCCTAAATTCTAGCTTGTAAATGAAATATGAACTCGGAACAGATATCCTACCTTAGTCCAATGCTTTATGGGCACGTGGCAACGATCCTTCGATATTTTTCTTCACTCCTTGCACTCCATTGTGATGACGTCCATGCACCTAAACAAATATCAAACAAAAGATGACAACATACAAGCATATACATTCATCTACAACTATTCAACTAGTCAAGGAGTTAAACACTTTGAATATAAATGGAAACAAAGTTGGAACCAAAAAACCAATCATGTATTATTGATATAAGGGAAAAAGAAGTTTACAACCTAAGCCTTGACGTTGCTCGATCTCCTTCGATGGGTTCGATGGCACGTCTCAAGAATTCGTTTTGTTGTTCGGCTCAATGAGGCAATTGGCTTAAACTCAATTGGGCCTCAAAATGGATTCTTCGCTTTCTTCAACACACTGCCTATAACTATTGACTATTCCGCTGTCAATCAATGTGAGGAAGAAGAATCATAGGAGAGGAGGGAGGAGGCTTAAATCCACATAAGGTGGGGGAGATGTTCATCCCTTTTGGAAGTTTCACATTTGTAGGAAATAATAGGCCAAAGGGAGAAACTTGACTGATCTAGCCGAACAACCATGACTCCACTCACGGGGCCGTTAAAGCATGTGGCTTCGTCTCTATTTTTAAAACTTTCCAAAATCATCTCGACGTAGGTTCCTCTCCGAGATAGAGGCCGATGGGCGCAAGGCTCGTTGTTAACTTTTCATGGGAATGAGGACATAACTACCCACGTTGTCGACCCAAAGCATAGGTTTTTTACGGTCTACTTGAGGAATGATCAATATAGGATATGTTCCCGACATGTCAAGGGATGAAACTGACATTTATGGAAATGTATGACAAGACACAGGATCACCGAAATGGTCCTCCAATATTCGGGATGGGGATTTCGTGACGGTGACAAAATATTGTGTAACAAATGCCCCTAAAGCATGAAGTCCGAGAGAGAGAGGAGGTGAAATGCTTTACGAGAACATGCCCAAACCAAAAGGCCGTTGTTGGAAGACCTCGTAAGATCAAGTACAACTGATATCTCTAATACATGAATATGTGGTATGGGCGCAACCATCCATAATAAAATATGTAATAAGATCCAAGGTATGGATGCGACCATCCAAGGAGAAGGATCATCAAAATGGACTCAAAGTATGGTCGCAACCATCCAATGAGAAGAGTCATGCATATGTTCATGATAAACCAAATCGTCTACAAATGATTTCATTAGAAAAATCTAGGTCTCAGGTTCGTCTACTCTCGAACAAGTACAAATTCAAGCATGCGAATGAATGAGCTAAAGTCGAACATGCAAGAAATTCACCGATTACCAGCCAATGATGAAAACTATTAACAGCGCGATAGAGACCACCAATAATGACTCTCAAGGTACATCTAGTACAATCCATGGAATGTGAAATGAGTCGAGACGAACACCCACAAAATCACTCGATCAAAGGCCAATGATTAGAACCTATCGTCAAATGAGAATAACTTGCCATTGAGGCATGCAAGATCTAAGGTAGCAAGGGAGTCTCTAGATCAACTTCCTAGATAATGAGCCGATTTCGACAAAGTGATCTATCAAGGAGGGCCATAATGTTTGCCACATCATCAACATGAGACAGAGGAATAAGATGATGGTGAATCATGACTAAACAAAGGATTAGGGGTTTAAAAGTTTAAGGAACTTCTCTTGAATATATTGGTGACACGACTCCGGAATTTGGCAAGATTTGACATCAAGGGATTTGAGGTCATGGTGAGAAGGCAAAGAGTGTAGATGAGAGGTCAAAATGATCACCAAACCCATGGAGGAAAATGACGAATATGGGTTGTCCCCAACCCGATAAGAACCTGCATGCTAAGCCAAGGTTCAAGAGTGACATACCGCCAACAAAACCGAGAAATGGTTCCATTTTACCCCCCCATTTTCCGGTGAGTACCCCAATTATTTTGGAAACAAGCTTGAAGGGAATAGCATATGCTTGTCATGTGTTTGTCCTTCAGACAAATCAATCCTAGCATATTTTACGAGCCCTAGGAAGGAGGAATACTCGGTAACGTAATGATAATCATTATCCTGAAGTGTCATTTAGTTTTAATGAGTTTGACAAAGGAAGAGCTCAAAGATATTTTCATGTTTAGAGAGTTTTAAAAGAAGCGTAGAAAATAAAACTCCAAGAAGTCCCTTTTTTGTAGGTAGTCCTACGATCCAAAAAGGTAGAAAACGAAATCTCGAGAGAACCTCTAGCCATGTTCGACTATAGTATTCCTTTTTCATAAATAATCCGTCCCAACCCAAAAAGGGTAAACGTATAATCGGGAAAAAATGACATTTCACACTTTTAACTAGTTCAAAATGACAAGAGTCTCGACAATCTTTCAATTTTTGAGAGTCGAAAAGAGCCGAGAAAGTTGACTCCTCCCCGAGGAACGAGTGGTATTATGGGTGCTAAATCGGTTCTCGTGATGGTAAATTTCGTAACAAGTAAAGGTCAAGGGGCTAGCTACAATACCACTCATTGCATGAACAAGAATGGGTAAAACAATAAAGTGAGGACAAGGTGATTGGCCGGAAAGCAGATGATAACGATGGAATGAGAAAATCAAGGCTCATCCGGAAAACAAAGCCGATAAAATGGAAATCATGAGAGGTAAAATAAGAATGGTTTCATTTTTACACAAGCTTGAAATCAGGAAACTCTTACTTGAAGTAAGTTGGCATGCCCCCACCATGATGACTCAATTCGAGTTACATGGCCCCCAAGCTTCATGGCATTCCACTCGAGTAGACCGGCTGGTTACTAAGAGGTGGATGGAATGAAGGTTCAATTATGAGGACGGGGCGAAAAAATCAACTCGGGATTCTACGAGATTTAAACAAAGACTCCGAATTTGAAAAGGGAAATTATTTACTTAACGAGGTTGACACAAGAAAATAAATATCCTCACAAGACCTAATCCATTTTTTAACGACGTTGACATAGCAAATGAACTATCCCCGAAGATCTTGTTTCATTTTTTAAGGAGCTTGACACAAGAAAATGAACTCACCATCCCCCAGAACCCCATCTCGAATAGTGGAAGAAAATTTCAAAGGACTTCGTTTACCGTCATACATTGCCTTAAATTTCATTACATCCCTTGACATGTCAAGAACATAATCTTTTTTGATCATTCGCAGACCCCAAAAAACCTATGATTTTGGGCTCACACTTAGTAGGTAGTTATGTCCTCACGCCCATGAACAAGTTAACAGTAAGCTCGCACCTATCGGCGCTCTCGTCTCAAAAGGGAACTTGCACCGAGTCGTTTTTGAAAGTTTTTTAAAATAGAAATGAACCTTCTATTTTTTAATAGCTTCATGAGTGCAGTCATGGTTGTTTGTTCGACCGAATCAATTTGAGTTTCTCCTTTTGGCCTATTAGTTCCTACAAATTTGGAAATTCCCAAAGGCGTAAACCTCTCCCCCACCTTTTATTTCGGGATCCCAAACCTCCTCCTTCTCTCCTATAAATTATTCTTCCTCACATTGATTAAGCTAGTCAATAGTCAATCGTTATAACTAGTGTTGAAGAAAAGCGTAGAAGAATCCATTGTTGAGAGAGAGTTTAATCCCATTGCGTCATTGAGACGAACAACGAACGAATGTTTGAGTTGTGCCCGACTAAACCCATCAAAGGAGATCTACAATGTCAAGGCATAGGTTGTAAAACTTCTTTTTCATATATCAATAATACATGACTTGCTTCGGTTCCAACTTTGTTTCCATTTATATTCAAAGTGTTTAACTCTCCTTTTTAACTAGTTGAATTGTTGTAGATGAATGTATATGTTTGTATGTTGTCATCATTTGTTTGATATTTGTCTAAAAAGTAATGGACGTTGTCACCAATGTAGTGCAAGGCATGAAGACAAATATCGAAGGATCGCTACCATGTGCCACTTTACGTTATTGACCGAGGTAGGATATTTGTTCCACCATATTTCATTTACAAGCTAGGAATTTAGGAATTCAGCATGTTCCCTTGCTGCTAGACCCAATCTCTAGGGCTAGAGGGATTGCCTCTCCTTGCCTGGCAAGAGGGGATTTTCTGCTAAAATATTTTGGTGACTCCACTAGACTGGCCATTTACGTTTCGTTGTTCGTTTTGGAAGTTTTTCTTGTGTGTTCCGGGGTTTTTTCGTTTTGTCATTTCTCCACTTTGTTTCGCTTATTTGATCGTTTTCAATCCACTTCACCTATTCTCATAGTGATAAGCCTAGTTTTTCCTCTGCCACCTTTTCTTCCTTTTCGTTCTCTTACTCTCGTGGTGCCGTTTTCTTGACATTTGCATCGATTGAAAGTGGTGTTTCCTTTGGCAATGTGTGCGATTTTCCAGTGTTTAGCGCCTTGATTACTACCGAAATGTCATGCTAATTCCCGTAGGTTTGATTTGGCCCTTTTCCTAAGTTTTTAGTGCATCTACCCTTTGGATTGGTTTTTCTCCTCGAATTAATCCATTTGGATTGGTTTTTGATTTCGGCTTGCTCATTTTGCTGATTGTCTTCCTCGCATCAGTGTGGCTCTTTCAATTCTAGGATTTCTAGGTGTCTTCCATCGTTGGTTTGGTCACATGTTCATTGAGTCTCCGGTTTCGGATATGGGTCATGAAGTCATTTGTATTTTCAAATTTCATTTTCTGATTGCTTGGTTCTTATTTCGATTATACATGTTGTAGTATTGTCGGTCAGCTCATCCTCATGTCCGTTTGACCCTTCCTCCTTTGCCCCGAGGATAGATCACATTGATCATTGAGTCGATTTGAGTCCTTTTTTCTACATGAAGGAATGCATGTCTGGTTTTGAGTGCTTTTTACATTCACTGAATTGGTCTTTTTGTGTTTTGATCATTTCATTCTAAGTTTCTCAAAACTAGAGTTGGTTTTGTAATTTTGATGTAGCATTGCATTATTGCTTTTCTGGGCCATACAAAAGAACAAAAATTTTCATTCTTTCTTTTTGTTTGAAAATGTAAAGTACTCTTTGCAATAGTAGGTTTCTTTCTTCATTAGAAAGTGAAAAACAAGAGAGGCATTTTTCGTTTTCCACTTTGGTTGTATTAGTAGCATAAAAGGAAGTGTCATTCTTACATTCGATCAACATGCCCGTTGCGAACCCTATCCCTCTCTTAGCCAGATTACCTAATTTAAATGGTATTATTTCTCTCATGTAGTTGTGCATTAGATATTTGATATTACATTCAAGTATAAGGCCTTGAAACTAAAACATAATTTCAAGATAAACTATAAAATTAACTCAATCAACCTAAGTGAATCATTGAAACTTAATGCTCACACTTAGAGGTTCAAAGCAGGACATAAGTGTTTCGACGTCGTTAAACCTAGCAGCGGTCAATTCACCATCTAGCATTGACAATGCTAGTATGGACTTTTGCTCCCCATACCATCGCGTATATAAAGGGAGACCCTCATAAGCCGTAACTTTATCCATAGGAAGTCGAGTCGCCGCCCCGTAACCGTGATACATCGAACACAACATCCGTGAGACCGGCCGCATGTACATTAAGTCCTTGGTCATTTCTCTTTCATTTGACCACCAAGGTGTATATTACAGCTCACTGGAGCTTGGTACACCCTCTTGCCTAGAGTTCCCCGAGTAATCATTTGATCTTCCCGTGACTTTTTAAAATTTGAAAAGATCATCGAGCACTTGTCCTTTCGAGCTTGTCCAAATCAGTGAATAGAGCCACCTTTTTTTTCCTTTTCTCAACTCCTTAAACATGAAAAGGCATAGTCATGTTTCAATGTTATAAAAATTAATTGCCCGTGAAATATTCCTAGTTAGAGTTTTATTCCTTAGTGATTCTGGTGGTGAGGTAATGGCAACGTTTCCCGGGTATACTAGTCAAGGATCCCCATCTGATGGGAGTCCCGGGTCCTTTTCCTTATTTTGGAAATGTTGGCTCCCTTATATGATGACGTTGTCCCCTTCCGTTACCTATTGGTTTACCCGTTTGGTTAACCTCGAAAGGGTATCAATCGTTCCAACCTCGTCCAACCAAGTTATCCTATGCCCGAACTTATCAACCCCGTGTTGATCTTAAGGTCGACCCCTCACCTTCTTCGCCTATTTATTTGCCCCGGCTCTCTCCTCTTCTCCCGGTGAGTCTAGATTCTAGTAACCAGTGGCTAAGAAGAAGAAGAAGAGGTCGAATAAGAAGGAAAGTAAGCTAGGGGGAAATCAACAACTATTGCTACCCATGCCTTATATCAAGAAACTCCACCACTCCATCTCAGAGTCAAATTCACTTGCAAGCTATGTGAGAGTGACCACCTTCTTCATGATTTCCCCGGTATTCCCAAGGTCTTAGAAATGTGGTTCCGTTGGCTCGATTCATCCTTCATAATCAACCTCTCGGGCATCATGCTAATGATGAGCCTTTAGAGACTCGTAATAAATGTGGTAAGATCAAATTTCCCCGTAGGTTGTGTAAGGAACCATCCCATTCGCCTCTATCCTCATATGGATGAATCTTCTAAAGTGTTGGATATCCTTTCAGATTTTGGAGTCTTGTCTTCTCGTTGGTTGCTGGAATTTTTCCTCGAGTCCTATGCTATCGATCAAGCCACATCAAGATTCATCCCCAAACTCGACCCCACTCTCTCCCGAAAGTCACTTCCGAGTCCATGCCCACCAAATCATTGGTTGAGAAAGTTCGAATTCGATTCCACCTACCCCTCTATCGGTCTTATGTCGAGAGTGGTTCTCATCCCAATGTTCTTTGTTTTCCGATTCCCGTAGATCGAAGGGAGATCCTCCATTTCCATGATCCAGGAGGATGATCTTTCACTCCCATCACCACAAACTCCAAGAAAGTGACCTCCTTCTTTCATTCCCCGAAGTTCAAGAGGATGGTATTTTTTCTCTTGTAATGCAAAGGGATAATCCTCTTAGACTCATGGCACCCCTTCATGTAGTTTGTCGCTTCTTTGATTGGAGCCGATTCATGGGATATCGTCTTCCTTCTTACGTGCCCTTTCGAGATCATTGTACATGCCCGCAATATGGTTGTACTGCACGATTATAGATGAAGGCTTGGCGTTAGTATCCTATCCTCAACTACCTAGAAAACTTTAGGTTCTCCGGCAGCTGTGCTCGTTACTTAGAATCCGTTGGCTTTTAACAGGACAAGTCAACAATTATGGATCCTTCCGGTTACCTATTACGTTGATGGAAAACCATCTATATAGATGTGATGGTGGTCCAAGGCCCCTGGATTTTAATTTAATCCCTGATGCGACTATGCCTATGCCATGGGCACGCCTTTATCTCTTCCCTCTCTCATCTGATTCATTTCTCCATGAAGGTCGTGATCGTGACCATTGATCAGCTTCTCATTCTTGGCCCCGATGTGACATCCGTCCTACCGTCATCCCTTCCTGTTCCTTGCTCTATCGCTGATTTATTCCCCGCCACGGGTTAATTATGTGGCCACTTGTTTTATTACCCTCATCCAAAGATAGTACCACTACGTGCCATCTACCGGGGGCATTCGATCGATTTCGAGAGTGTTTTTCTCCCATCGTATGAGAAACTCGGGAAGCCATGAATTTTTATTCATCATGATCGTCTTCAGAGCATAGTTCATTTTTCAGGTCAAGCTCCTCTTAAAAAATGAAACAAGGTCGTCTCTGAGCATAATTTTTTTATTGTGTCAAGATCCTTAAAAATGGAAACAAGCTCTTCTCGGAGCATAGTTTGTTTTCTGTGTCAAGCTCCCAAAAATGAAACAAGTTCTTCTAGCATAGTTCGTTTTCAGGTCAAGCTCCTTAAAAATGAATAAGCGCTCTCGAGGATATTTCATTTGCTATGTCAACCTCATTAAAAAATCTATTATGTCTTGTGAGGATAGTTTTTTTACTATTTCAACCTTGTTAAAAAAATGAAACAAGTTCCTTTTCAAATTCGAGTCTTTGTTTAGATCTCGTAGAATCCCGCCGAGTCTTCTACTCGATGTTAAGTCTCTATATTAATAGTGTAGTCCCTTATTATGTTAGTGTAGGACTTTCTTATTGTTATTTTTGCACTTTTGTAACCCCCATATTGTTATTATTGTGCCCTTACATTATCATTGTTAGGTCAGCTTAGATTACATTGTGGCCCCATGGACTCCTATATATAGAAATGAGGTTTTGTCATTTATATCATCCAAGAATTGTTCATTCATGTAATGTATTGGAGGTTTCCCCTCGAAGTGGCTTATTTATAAGGCATTGATATTTTCTTCTATTTTTGGAGTTGGTTTCCCAACATTTGGTATCGAGTTTTGGATTTTAGGGTTTCGCCGGCTCCAAAATGTGTCATCGTGGCATTTGCTGCGATAACTTTTAGTGTTCTACGAAGGTTCATAAGCTGAATTTTAGAGTGCGAATTTGAAATCCCGAGGAACATTTTCGAAAAATTTCAGAGCTTGTTCGCAATATTTTCGTAGATATTATTCAAGGAAGTTAGGCTCTTTGGTGTGCTCCTAAATTTCCACTTAAAAATGTCATTGCGGAATTGTCGCTATAACGTTTTTTCTACGAAGGTTCGAAGCTGAAATTTTTAGATCGGTGGAAGCTGATATCCCGAGGAACATCACAAAATTGCTGAGCTTGGGTGCGTAATATTTTCAGAGATATGATATGTGGAAGTTAGGTCTTTAGGCTCTCGAATTTCATCTCAAAGAGTGTGATCGTGGAAAAGCTTCATCACTCTCTCCGAGCATCTTGATTGGAATTTCAGAAAAGTGGCCGGAAATAAATGGATCGTAGCTTTTTTTCTATCAAGTTTAGAGCCAAAGGAGAAATGCTGACACATGGAAAGTCATACAAGTTCACTTCCCACTAACCAGGCCATAATTAGGTCATTGTGGGAGATTGACATAACTTTGACTTGAAGAATCCAAATTAGGTCGACCTATGGCATTAGAAAGCTAATTCATAGGGCTACTTTAGGCCTAATTTCAGCTATTTAGGATTTGAAATCATATAGATAATTCCGCTCAATATCGAGCTTCTCAAAGAAAGAAAAAGGTGTATTTGGTTTTAAAAATTGCATAAAGTTTGTTTGAAAAAGTAGTTTGAAGTGATTCCAAGGGCATATTTTAGAATTTTATCAGTATTGGGTTCTATAATGCTTCCAAAAATAATTCCATACCCATTAAGCAATAAAAACGCTATACTATGACACATGAAGAGGAATAATTTCGCATGAGATATCAAAATTACCGTACCAAGTGCAACAAATTTCGATCTTAATAAGAGAAACCAAAGATGGCATAGATGGTTTAAAAGCAGAAATGGAGGCTAATTTGGATGGTTTAAAGGATCAAATAATATCTAATATGGATGATAAATTAGTGGAAGATCACATCGAGCATCAACAACAAGTTCTCCAACTCTCGAAGGATAACCTAACTTTGGTACGAATTCAATGAAACAACAAGAAGATCAACATCACATCGAAAGAAGTTCTCCGCGTAATAGAAACAAGAACTCAATAAGTACGATCAATTTCGTAGCATCTTAGCAAGTGGAATAAATTTATCGTAGAAGATTCCACATGGAGCGATGAGAATTCTTATACGTAAGCATCAAGAAATAATCAAGCATTGAGGACAACACTTGTTTGAAGAAGAGGGGCATGTTAAGTCCCTATATTAATAGTGTAGTCCCTTATTATGTTAGTGTAGGTCTCCTTATTGTTATTGTTGCAATCCTCAGAACCCCATATTTTTATTATCGTGCCCTTAAATTATCATAGGTCGGCTAGATTACATTGTGGCCCCACCGTAATTACATTGTGGCCCCATGGACTCCTATATATAGAAAGGAGGTCTTGTCTTTTGTATCATCCAAGAATTGTTCATTCATGTAATTTATTGGAGGTTGTCCCTCGAAGTGGCTTAATTTCTCTAAGGCATCGATATCTTTTCTTCTCTATTTTGAGCTATTTCAACACCGCTCTCGTAATTGAACCTTCATTCCATCCACCTCTTAGTAAACTGTCACTACTCCGTGAATGCCATGAATCTTGGGGGCATGTACCCCTAATTGAGTCATCATGTTGGGGGGCATGCACTTACTTCAAGTAGAATTTCCCATTCTCAAGCTTGGGTAAAATGAAACCATTCTTATTTTACCTCTCGTGATTGCCATTTTATCAACCCTGCTTTTCCAAGTGGGCCTTTCTTTTTCATTCCATCGTTACCATATGCTTGACCGATCATATTCCCTCACTTGATCATTTTACCCATTCCTTAGGAACATCCCCTCGCAATGAGTGGTCTTGCTTAGCCAACCTATTGAACTTTACTTGTTCCGAGTGCCCACCATCACCGAAACCAATTTCTACCCCATTACCACTCGTTCCTCTAGGAGGAGTCAACTTTCAAAAGTCAATTTCAAAATTGAAAATATTGCCGAGACTCTTTGTCATTTTGAACTCATTAAAGGTTTCGAAACGTCATCCTACCTAGTATACGTTTACCCCTTTTCGGGTTGGGATAGATTATTTACGAAAATGAATACCTTAGTCGAACATGGATAAGAGGTTCTCTCGCATTTTGTTTTCTACCTTTTTTGGATATGTGAGACTACCTACGAAAAGGGACCTACCGAATTTTTATTTTCTCTCGCTTCTTTTCAAACTCGGACATGAAAAGACATCGAGTTCTTTGTTTGTTAGACTCATTAAAACTAAAATGACATCGATGTTTTCATCATGACGTTACCGAGTTCCTTCCTGTGGCTCGTAAAAATGTACTAGGACGGATTTTTCCAAAGAAAAATTACATGACAAGAATATGCTATCCCCTTCAAGTTTGTTTCCAAAATAATTGGGGTACCGCCACAAATGGTGGGGAAAAATGGAACCAACATGGGCCAGGTTCTTGCGCAAGATGTCACTCTTGAACATGTTGAGTCCCTAGTGAGTTTCAACCTGAGCAGAAACACCTCTCGCGGATAGAGGTGATCCCCTAGCCCTAGGGTGGGTATAGCAACAAGGAAACACGCTAAATTCCTAAATTCCTAGCTTGTAAATGAAATATGGATCGGGAACGTATATCCTACCTGGGTCAATGCTTTTATCATGGCATCGTGGCGTTGATCCTTCACCTTGTCTTCACACCTTCGCGCTCCATTGGTGACGACGTCCATGCACTCCGAACAAAGATCAAACAAACGATGACAACATACAAGCATATACATTCATCTACAACTATTCAACTAGTCAAGGAGAGTTAAACACCGAATATAAATGGAAACAAAGTTGGAACCATAAACAAGTCATGTATTATCGATATATGAAAAGAATTTTAAAACCTATGCCTTGACATCAGAGATCTCCTTCGATTGTGTTCAGTCGTGCACATCTCAAGCATTTGCTCGTAATTCATCTCAATGAGGCAATGGGCTTGGGAAACTCTCTCTCAATAAATGGATTTTTTCTCTACTTTCTTCAACACACCAAATATAACTATCGATTGTTCAACATTTTAATCAATGTGAGGAAGCAGAATTTATAGGAGAGGAGGAGTATGTTTTGGATCCACATAAGGTGGGGGAGATGTCTATCCCTTTTGGGGAGTTGCACATTTGTAGGAACTAATAGGCCAAAGGGAGAAACTCGACTTTGATATTTAAATAAGCAACCATGACCCACTCACGAAGTTGTTAAAGCATGTAGTTTACTTCCATTTTAAAAACTTTCCAAAAGGTATCAAGCGCAGTTCTTATGAGACGTAGTGCCGATGGTGTGAGGTTCGTTGTTAACTTGTTCATGGGCGCGAGGAAATAACTACCTACCAACACCAACCCAAAATCATAGGTTTTTGATGGTCTACTTGAGGAATGATCACCGTATATTATGTTCCCCGGTATGCCAAGGGATGCAATGACATTTATGGTAATGCATGACAAGACACAAGGGTCACCGAAATGGTCCTCCAATGTTTTGGATGGGGATTGCAAGACGTGACAAAATACTATGTAACCCCATAATTTTAGTTCATTGTAAGGTAGCCAAGGAATTGAATTTCTTCTTATGCACTCAACACCCGAATGTAAAAGTGATGGTTGCAAATGGAGGAACTATAAATCTCTTTTGGAAAATGCCATAATTTCAAGATAACCATGGGGGAATATGTATTGAATAAGACAATTCTTTCCATTCCAATGGTAGGTGTTGATGTTGTGCTAGACTAAAATGGTTACAATATTTGGGGACGGTAGATTTTAATTTTCAAGAATTTTTCTCGAAATTTTTTTCGAAGGAAAGGAAGTCGAATTACATGGTATCGCAGTGGAAGTAGGGAAAGATAATAAGCGCCGATGTCATGAAGAAAAATTCTCAAGAAATAAAAACAAGGTGGTAATTGCACAATCATGCTCACTAGAAGTTCAAACATCAAAATCATCTATTTCTCCAAATCTCCAAAATGTCTTGGACAATCATTCTAAGGTGTTTGAAACTCCCAAAGGACTCCCACCTATTCGTGGGCATGATCATGCTACTCATTTGATTCCAAGAAGTGTTCCTCCAAACATCAAGCCTTACAGATATCCTTTTGTCCAAAAGAGAAAAATTGAACGTATGATTGCAGAAATGTTAGAGGTTGGTAAAATTCAACCTAGTTAAAGTTCTTTCTCTGCTCCAGTAGTATTGGTGCACATGAAGGATGGATCATGGTGCATGTGTCTGGATTATAGGGAGCTCAATAAGCTCTCTATTAATGATAAATTTCCCATTCTTGTGATTGATGAATTATTGGATGAATTACATGGAGCAATTTATTTTACCAAGTTGGATCTCCGTTCAGGATATCATCAAATTAGAATCAAGAATGAAGATATTCCGAAAACAACATTTCGAACTCATGAGGGTCATTACGAATTTTTGGTCATGCCTTTTGGCCTTACCAATGCACCTTCTACATTTCAAGGGTTGATGAATTCCATTTTGAAACCCTTATAAAATTTTGTGCTAGTATTTTTTGATGATATACTAATATACAACAGGTCTTGGAAGGATCATGTTCAACATGATGGTAGGGTGCTCAAACTATTGGAGGAGAAAAAATTATATGCAAAAAGCTCCAAAGGTTTCTTTGGAGTACAAGAAGTGAAATATCTGTGTCATATTGTATCTCACGAGGGTGTTAAGGTATAACCTAACAAAATTAAATCCATTAATGAATGGAAATTCCCCATAACCATAACGAAGTTGCGAGGATTTCTTGGGTTAACAGGGCATTCTTGCAATTTTGTTAAGAATTATGGGAGAATAGCAGCACCTCTAACAAAATTATTGAAGAAAGATGCATTTTCATGGACTCCTGAATCAACTAAGGCCTTTGAACATCTAAAAGAGGCAATGTGCCTAGCACCGGTCTTAGCTACGCCAGACTTCACAAAAACCTTTATTGTGGAACGTGATGCCTTAGGAAATGGAATTGGTGATGTTTTAATGCAAGAAGGAAGACCCATTGCTTTTGAAAGTCGTCCAATCAAAGGAAAGTATTTACAGAAAGCTATTTATGAGAAGGAAATGTTGGCAATACTACATGCACTAAATAAATGGCGACCTTACCTAATGGGAAGACACTTCAAGGTAAAAATTGGTCATGATAGTATTAAACACTTTTTGGAACAAAGAATATCTTTAGAAGAACAGAAAAAATGGGTCACAATGATGTTGGGTTATGACTTTGAAATCATCTACAAAAAAGGGAAGCTAAATGTTGTTGCAGATGTACTCTCAAGAAAGGATGAAGAGGTCGAAGCATTTCTTTGTGCCATTTCTATTATCCAACCAGATTGGATAACCAAAGAAAGGGATGAATGGAAGAAGGAAGAAGAAGTGCGGACACTCATTCAAAATTTGCAGCAATATCCTAGTACATCTAATACATTTAGTTGGAAAAATTATTCCTTATGGTACAAAGATCGCTTATATCTTTGAAAGAATTCCCAACTAAAACAAAATATTATTTTGGAATTGCACACTTCTCCTTTAGGAGGACACTCAAGTTTTTTAAAAACTTACCACAGGGTGAAGAAAGAATTTTTTTGGGATGGCCTTAAATCTGATATTCAAAATTTTGTGGTGGAATTTTTGGTTTTCCAGCAAAATAAATTTGAGACAATTAAGACCCTGGGTCTTCTAGAGCCTTTATCCATTCCAAGTCAACGTTGGGAGGATATTTCAATGGAGTTTATCACAGGCTTATCTAAGTCCGAAGGAAAGAGTGTCATCATGGTCGTAGTTGATAGACTTACCAAGTATGCACAATTTTGTGCATTATCTTATCCATTTAAAGCAAGTATAGTTGCTACTACATTTATGGAAACAACTCAAAAGATACATGGAAACCCAAAGATTATTGTAAGCGACAGAGATCCTATTTTTACTGGAATGTTTTGGACGGAATTATTTTCTTGTTTGGGTACTCAACTAGCTCATAGCTTATCTTATCATCCTCAATTCGATGGTCAAACTGAGATAGTAAACAAATGTTTGGAAGGATATCTTTGTTTTTTTGTATCTGATAAACAAACACAATGGGTCAAGTGGTTACCTCTATCTGAATGGTGGTATAACACTTCCTTCCATACTGCAACAAAAATGACCCCATTTATGGCACTTTATGGATATCATTCACCATCCATCAAATCATATTTAAGAGATAATTATAAGGTTAAAGCAGTGGAAGATCACATTGAGCATCAACAACAAGCTCTCCAAATCTTAAAGGATAACCTAAATTTGGCTCAAAATCAAATGAAACAACAGGCAAATCATCATCTTAATGAGATAAGTTTTGATGTAGGATACTGGGTATTTTTACGGCTACAACCATACAAAAAAATTTCCCTCAAGCAAGCTAAGAAGGATAATAAACTATCGCCAAAGTAATATGGTCCTTACAAGGTGTTGCAAAATATTGGTACTATGGCATACAAATTGGAGCTTCCTGCTTCTTCGCAAGTGCATCCAGTTCTCCATGTTTCATGCTTAAAGAAGGTTAGACATGACAAACTTCCAGTTCAAAAAATATTCCCAGAACTTGATGAGGAAGGAAAAATCATATTGGAACCTGAATGAGTCATGGAAACAAGAACTCGACAGCTACGCAATTGATAAATTTCAGAGTATCTCTTCAAGTGGAAGAACTTACCCACTGAAGATTCTACATGGGAGAATGAGAATTTTATACAGAAGTATCCATAGCTACTCAAGCATTTAGGACAATATAATTTTGAAGGAGAGGGGCATGTTAGGTCCCTACATTACTACTATAGTCCCTTATTGTTGTTATTGTAACCCCCTTATTGTAATTGTTGTACCCCTGTAACCCCCATATTATTATTATTGTGCCCTTACATTATTATTGTTAGGTCGGATAGGATTATATTGTGGACCCATGGAATCCTATATATAGAAGGCAGTTTTTTCATTTGTATCATCCAAGAATTGTTCATTTATGTAATGTAAAGGAGGTCTCCCCCTCGAAGTGGCTTATTTCTAAGGCGTTGATCTCTCTTTTCTTCTATTTTTAGAGCTAGTTCCATAACATTGTTTCAATGTAACATCATTTGTTTCTCCATTTGTGATGACGTTTAATGCTCATCACATTGTGACATTGTTTGTTGTGTGTCACATTGTGATGAAGTTTATTGTTCATCATATTGTGACATTATTTATTATTCGTCACATTGAAACAACATTTATTTTTCATCACATTAACGTCCTTCTTTGTTTGTCACATTGCAATGCTGTATGGTGTTCATCATATTATGATGACATTTTTTATTTATCACATTGTGATGTTTTTTGTTATCCATCACATTATGGTGACACTTATTGTTCATCATATCATAATAATATCTGTTTTCATCACATTGCAATGTTGTTTATTTTTTATCACATTGCAATGATGGTTATTTTTTATCACATTGTGACAAATTTCATTGTTCATCACATTGTGATGAATTTCATTGTTCGTCGTGTTATGACAACTTTCATAATTCAATAAATTGTGATGAAATGCATTGTTCATCACAATGTGATGATTTTTATTGTTCATCACATTGCGAGGATGATTGTTGTTTGTCACAGTGCAACATTGTTATTGTTCATCACATTCCAACATCATTTGTTTTTCATCACTTTGTGATGATGTTTGTTGTTCATCACATTGTGACATCATTTATTGTTCAACACGTTGCGATGATGTCCACATTGCAAACAATATTAAAATTACTAAAATTATATTGAAAACAACATAAAGTATAATAATAAAGTTATATTAATAAGTTATAATATAATTATAAAAGTCATATTAAAAATTGAATATTGAAACACTTAAATAACATTAATGTTAAAATTATATTATTAAATATTAAATTTTCTAATCACTATATTAATTAATTTTATGCCCATATTTACTATAGTTGGCTATGATTAATTTTTGTTTCTTATGGTTGATTATTATTGACAATGGTTGACTACTATACATAGAATTTCAAAAACATGATACATATATCGACTATGGTTGAATTTTGTTCATTATGGTTAACTAATGTGTTGATTTGTGGTAGCATCATATGTGCTCTAAGTCTCAAAATTTGTAGGGAGGCTTAGGCACATATATTCCAAAGAACCCATAAAGAGTTTTGAGAAATTCCACTCATATTGTGTTTTATCAAAATAATTAATTATTTTTATTGGGACCCTAAGTCTAAACTTACGAAATTAAAATAATTAATGGATATTAATTAAAATAGAGTGTGAATCTTCTAGAGAAGACGAAGATCAAGTCAAGTTAAATCTTAGTCGTTGATTAGTGATTTAATCTCGGTCATTGAAGTCTCAACGAGAATCTTATAAGAAGGATTTGATAGAGAATTTGGAAAGAACACTGAGACGGAGAAAAAATCCAAAGATAGAAATTATTTAGTGATAAGTGCTCAGAGAGAAGATCGATCAAGAGGATTCTCGCTGAGAGGGGCAGAGTTAATTTCTGATTAGAGATTTTCCTTAGCCAGAGAATACATAACATAGAAGACATAGAGCAGTACGCATAGAGGCAGGGTAGTAGAGCTTGCACAGAGCCAACAGAGGAAGCATGGTATCTTAGAGGAAGTCCATGACTCAGAAGAGGATCAGTTAGATCTAGTGTCGAAGAGCTGGGGTGTGAGACTGAGAGAGTTCAGAAGGTCAAATCCAGCCAGTAGAAGAGACAAGAATCAAAAGCCACACAGTCCCCACATAGAGTGACGCAAAGACTGTGCAAAGGCTGCACAGAGGCTGTGCAGGGATTGCCAGTTCAGGGTTTTGGCCAGTTTGGACTTCTAGTGTCAGTGTGAGGTAATCTCTCTATCTTCTTTGCCAATCATATTCTCTGTGTGGATGGCCGTAAAGACATCCCATATTGTATTCAAAATAACTGGATAATAAATAAACCCTCTGATGTTGCACCGTTTTTCCCACATTAGGTTTTTTCAGGAACATTAGTCCAAAAATAATGATGTCATGTGTCTATGATTTACTCTTTCTCAGATCTTGTTTCTGCACTTGTATTTTTCCGTAGTCTAATTTTGTGTTGTTTGTAGTGTATGAGTTTTCAATATTCACAGTAGGAAACTGTAAATAATTTGTTCAAGGAATCAACAAATAGAAGAATTTTCATCAATTGTTGCAGTAGGATTCCATATCTAGGAATTTTCACAGGGTTTTAATTTTTTTTTGGATAAGTGCGAGAGGAGAAAGAGAGTAGATCTAGTAGATTCGACATTGAAGCAGAAGTCGAGGATCAAAGAGTTGCGTAAGAAGCAAAACAATTTCCCTGTGATTGCGCAGTACAAGCCAGGAGGGTTACATCTACAAGGAAATATCTCTGTGAGTGAGCCGACAAAGAGGTAGGATTTTCCAGTTTACAGTTTTTGAAAGGAAAAGGGATCAGCACAACAGATTCAACACATATCAACAACTGGTGGGACGCAGTTTTTTTATAACAGTGATTGTTGGTGCAAAAAGCGTCAGAAGAGAGTAGCTGAAGATACATTTTTGGGGTTTCTGACCTCAGAGAGTTTCATGCCTAAGAAACTATGATTTCCTATGAAAAAGCAGTAGGGAGTACGTAGAGCCATTGCGTAGAGGGTTAGAGACAACAGAGCGACAACGCTTTGGGGATTTTCTTCCTTAGAGAATTCCTAGCTAGGGAATTCTAATTCTTGATAGCTGAGTTGTAGTATTGTGCCGAAAATCTACTATCTCTAGAAGGGAGTGCGTAGGCTAGGCCAGCAGCTGCGCAAAGGAGAGAAAGGGAGCTAGTTCAAATTTTTTTCAGCAGAAGTGGCAGAAAGCAGGATGAGAGATCAAGATCAGTTAGAGGGAGCCTCTAAATATGTGATCTGGTAGGAAAGGATCAGATGCATGCTATATGAACATGATCTCAAAGCTTTCATCGATGGTGTGGTAGTTTTACCTATAGAGGCAGATCTGCTGAAGGCGTACAAGAAAGATATGGCAAAGGCAAATCACTTGATCCTCGAAGGAGTGAGGGATCATGTCATGTGTCACATAGCAAGAAAAGACACAGCTAAAGAGATGTGGTAGGTCTTGGAGACGTTGTATCAGGGATATTCTGAGCAGCGTAAGATTTTTTTAGAGGAGAAGTTGCATTCTAAAAGGATGCATAAGGGTGAGTGCTTTGATCCATTCCTATCTAGACTTTAAAAGAACTGAGATCAGCTGGAAACTATAGGAGTTGTGCCTCAGGCCACCAAGATATTTATATTTTTGATAAATCCAGTTTCAGATGAGTGGCAAGTCTTCGTCTAGAGCATCTTAGGCAGAGAAAGACTGCCATATTGGGAAACGATGTGGGTTTCTCTTCAGTAGGAAGATATGAGGCGAGAAATGCTCAAGTGTAAGCTTAAGAGTAGCAATATCAGTGGGTTGAAGCCCAAGGAGGAGGAGGAAAACATAACCCTTGCATCAAAGGGATAGCAGGAGCATTGGAGGTAGAAGAAGGATGTCTCTAAGATCAAATGCTTTCGGTGTAGAAAGATTGGACTTTACACCTCACAGTGTCCTCTCAAGAATAAGGAAAAAGACAAGAAGCATTATCCACGGGCTGTAACTGCTAGGATCAAAGAAGAGGAGTTTGCGATGATTGCCCACATATCTCCTGGGGAGAATTGGGGTGATCTGGAGCTGTAGTTCAGCAGAACTACAGCTGGGCAGAATCCTTGAGAATTCCACCTCTGAGACCATCACCTTATTATCAGAGCCCAAATCATAAGTATCAGGATGGACGAGTTTCAGTTGGTGCATAGGAGTGTAGAAGTGACAACATAGTGACTAGTGAGCGCCAGAGACTGAGCAGAGCAAAGAAAAGTTGGAAACAGTGCGCAATAAGGCATAGTGCAGAGTTAGCAGTAGCACATCAGTTCAGAGGGACAACACAGAGGCTAGCAGCAATCATATCTTAAGCACAAAGATGTATCATGGTGAACACTTAGTTCATTATTGGATGTTTTTCAGTTGCAGTACAGTAGAAGTTTGCAGCAGCATTCAAGGTTAGCATCAACATGGATGTAGCAACGCATTTTTGGTGGGAAGTAGTGTCAGACATCAACAATGCAAAGGCAAATGTTGTAGAATCAAAGCATCCTTTTAGATGATTTTATTGCTAGATAACATTCCCCGCTAAGAGGGAGTGTTGATTTGTGGTAACTTCGGATGTGATCTAAGTCTCAAAATTTGCAACGAGGCTTAGGCACATGTATTATAAAGAACTCAAAAAGTGTTTTGAGAAATTCCACTCAAATCATGCTTTATGAGAATAATTAATTATTTTTAATGGGACCCTAAGTCTAAACTTAGGAAATTAAAATAATTAATGGATATTATTTTAAAATAGAGTATGAATCTTCTAGAGAAGATGAAGATAAAGTCAAGTTAAAATTAGACGTTGATTAACGATTTAATCTCAGTCATTGAATTATCAACGAGAATATTATAAGAATGACTTGATGGGGAACTTGGAAAGAACACTGAGATGGAGAAAGAATCTAGAGATCGAAATTTTTTAGTGAGCAGTGCTCAGGGAGAAGATCGGTTGAGAGGATTCTCGTAGAGAGGGGCAGAGATAATTGTCAGTTGGAGATTTTCCTAAGCTAGAGAAAACACAGCAGACAAGACTGAGAGAAGTATGCAGAGAGGCAACGTAGCAGCTGCGCAGAGCCAGTGCATTTTCCCAGAGGAATTTCATGATTTAGGTGAGGATCAGTCAGATCCAATGCAGTAGAATCAGGGTGTGAGACCAGGAGAGGTCAGAAGGTCTGATCTAGCCATCAAAAGAACCAAAAATTAGAATACATGCAATCCCCACCCAGAGTGATGCAAAGACTACGTAGTGATTGCGTAGATACTAGGCAGAGGCGATGGAGGGCTTTCTAGTTCGGGTTTTTGGCCAGTTTGGACTTCCAGTGTCAGTGTGAGGTAATCTCACTAGCTTCTTTATCAGCCAGATTCTCTGTGTGGATGGCTAGAAAGGCATCCCAAATTTCATTCAAAATTACTGCATAATAAATAAACCCTCAATTTTTTCATCGATTTTCCCGCATTGGGTTTTTTTGGGTACATTGGTCAAAAAATAATGGTGTCATGTGTCTATGATTTACTCTTGTTCAAATCTTGTTTCCACACTTGTATTTTTCCATAGTTTAATTTTTTGAAGGTTGTAGTGTATGAGATTTCAATATTTATAGTAGAACATTGTAAATAATTTGTTCAAGGAATTAACAAATAGAATAATTCTCATCAGTTGTTGCAATAGGATTCCAGATCTAAGAATCTTCACATAATGTACATTTAGTTTCCAGAACATGATGCCCATGCTAAATTTTATTTACTTTTGTTGACTTTTTTTACTATGCTTGATTAATGTACATATAATTTTTGAAACATGATGCCCATGTTTAACTATAGTTGACTTTGGTTTAGTTTAGTTAAATATGGCAGACTATGGTTGAATTTTGTAAACTATGGTTGACTATCCTTAATTAATGGACATATAATTTTCAAAACATGATTCCCATGTTAATTACAGTTGATAATGGTTTACTAATGTAAACTTAATCTCCAAAACATGATGCCCATGTTGACTATGGTTGGGTTTTATCGATTATGGTTCGCTTTTGTTGACTATAGTTGATTATTTTTTATTAAAGTATCTAAAGCATGATTCCCATGTTGACTATAGTTGGTTATGTTTGACTTTAGTTTACTATGCTTGATTAATTAAAATATAATTTCCAAAACATGATGCCCATGTTTACTATAGTTGACTATGGTTGAATTTTGTTGATTATGCTTAATAGATGTACATATAATTTCCAGAACATCATGTGTATGTTGAATATAGTTTGTTATGGTTGACTAATGCACATATAATTTCCAAAACATGATGCCCATGTTGACTATGGTTGTATAATTTCCCAAATGTGATGCCCATGTCGACTATAATTTACTATGGTTGTACAATTTCCAAAATATAATGCTTATGTTTACTATAGTCGGCTATGGTTGACTAAATTTTGTTTGAGGAATGATTTATTTGGTTTGTATAGTGAAACTTTGACTCGTTTGACTTCCCATTTATCACTAAATAATGAACCCTTCCTTTATGATGATGTTTACTTTTTGTTGTGTTGTGACAATGTTTGTTGTTCATCACATTCAGATGGAATTTGATGTTCATCACATTCAGATGGAATTTGATGTTCATCACATTCAGATGGAATTTGATGTTCGTCACATTTAGATGGAATTTTATGTTTAAAGATGGCTCTGAAGCAGTAAATGAACAACTTTGATTAGATGCAAATATTAATAAAAGATGCAGCATCGTCATAGTCGGTTTGGAAGATAGCTTTTATTCGCCAACTAATGAGGAAGTGAGGGAGGATTTGCCTGTCAGCTCAATGGAGCATCCGGTAATGAGCAGCGTTTACAAAGAGAGGGAAACGTCCTATTATATTGATAGGAACATTCAGAGCAGGGTTTTTTGCATAATATTGGTAAGAAACTCTATGTTAAGCAGCACAATAAACAACACACGAAGCATGCCTTTCGTATCAGTTGTAACTATTGGGGAAATAGAACGATAACCTATAATAATAGCGAGTTATTATTGCTTAGTTTTCGTTCTCCCTCCTCAAAAAATCTAGTCAGACTAAGAAATAAGGATAATTTGGCATTAGAAAGTGATTGGTTTAGTACCATCCATGATATTTCTATACTAAACCCTTCAGAACAGTCTTATATTGACCGTGATGTTGGCAGAATCAATAGTAATGATGCTCGCAACAACATTGGAAAAGATAATCGCGTTAATAATGTTTTCAGCATCAGAGAAGGTGAGAATGTTATGATATCAGGTCATACTCTTGGCTGTAAATCAAGTTCTCAGCTTATGACCTATACAGGAGGCAACAAACAAGGTGGCATGAAAAGTGATGAGGGTTGTATAAAAAGCAACCATGATGTTGAATTATGTCATAGTAAGCCTGTTGCAAACTACCTAATTGAACCAAGAAATAATAAGGTGGTCAATTTTCCTCTTTAAATTTGAGTCAAGAAACCATTAAAATATTAAGTAGGGGACTCAGATTTGTTGTTTCTCCTAAAATCATTCCAAAGGAAAGCATCGTTTGCAATATTGAATATGGGATTCAGGGTTTAGCATTAGATGACAAGGAGGCAATAATACAAGAATTAGGGGAATTTTGAGATATAAAATGGGCCTACTAAGTAAATTATAAAATAATAGTAGAAATAATAAAATAATATTATATTACATCATTAAATTTTAGAGGGAAAAATAAAAAACTACTTTTTCAACTCGTATTTTCAACCTGTCTCCCTAAGGCTTTACTCAAATTTTGAGCAAGAGTACTTGTTGCATGCAAAATTTATTTCCTCATCCAAAGAGTACCCATTTTGCATACTTGCAATGGACTTAGCTACACAAAAAATTATAAATACATGAAAAACGTGATTGAAATCGCGTTTTTTCATGTATTTCTCATTTTTCATGTACCAAGGTCCATCAAAAGTATGCAACATGGGTACTCTTTGGATGAAGAATATAAATTTTGCATCCAATGAGTACTCCCACTAAAACCTTAGGGAGATAAGATGAAAATACGAGGTGAAAAAATATTTTTATTATTTTATTATTTTTTAATATTTTTACTTTTTTACTCCAAAAATGGGCAATTGTCCCCCATGGTTGACATCGTCATCTTGAATCTTATTTGTTCTTATAAAGTTTATTTTGGTTGTAAATTTTTCTTAGGAGGCCCATTTTAGACCTCAAAATTCCCCTAATGAATGTGCCCTTATAATGAGGAAAGCAAGAGCCCCCAGGAGTAATCTAAGCAAAGATGAGCTTAGTGCTCTAAAATCCCTTTGCAATAATGAAAGCATTGTTTTCCTAAAATCAGATAAAGGAGGAGTTGTCGTGGTATTGGATAGGGATGATTATATAAACAAAATGAATGAACATCTAAAATGTAGTAGTTATAAGAAACTTAACTCCAATCCCATGCCCAGAGTTATAAAAGAAGTCAAAAAGGCAATCACAGAATCTGGTCTTGATGATAAAATAAAGAATAAGTTGATCCCTTCATGTGAGATCATTCGTAGAATTTATGGATTACCCAAAATTCACAAAGAAGGCATTCTTCTCGTACTGATATTTAATACCATAGGATCCCCCACGTATGAGCTGGAAAAATATCTTTCCAAGATTCTTAAGCCCTTGATTGGAAACATTGACTCATTCATTAAGGACTCTAATGATTTCGTAAAGCTCATCAGTAATGAGAAGGTAGATGATGATGACATTTTGGTAATTTTTGATTTAGTATCATTATTTACCAAATTTCCATTAGATGAGGTTGTTGAAGTTATAAAATAAGTAACTGATCCAAAAATAACTAAGCTTGTTGATATTTGTTTATGATCCACCTTTTTCAGTTTCCATGGAGCATACTATGAGTAGGTATCTGGTGTCGCAATGGGGTCACTTCTTTCACCTATTATCACTAACTTATATATGGAGCACATTGAAAAGATTTCCCTTGAATCCTTTACCGTAAAACCAGCTTGGTGGAAGAGATTTTTTGATGACACCAACATAAAGTGGACTCTTGATAAGGAGAATATTGAGAGATTTTTTAATAACCTTAACTCTATTTCATCAAAATTCAAGTTTACCATGGAGGTTGAAGAAAACAAGAGCATCCCATTTTTATATGTCCTTGTCACTAGGAAGGAGGATGGAACTCTTGGGCATCAAGAATTTAGAAAGAAGACTCACATTGACAGTTATCTTCATGTTGATTCCTACCATCATCCAAATCAGAAATTTGGTGTCATGAATACTCTTGTTGTTAGGGCCCTCGAGATATTTGACTCTGAGCACCTTAGCAAGGAAATAAGGAGAGAGATATTAAGAAGGCCATAAAGAGAGCTAAGGATTCAGTCCTTTCTCATAAGCATCAAGAACCTCAGGATAAGTTCGGTAGGGTTTTCCTTCCATACATCCAAGGAATCACGGATAAGATCGCCATGGTTTTGGGGAAGAAGGACATAGTCACACAATTTACAGCCGCGGGAACAATAAGACAGAAAATGCGGCCAATTAAGGTAATATCAATCACGAACAACTTAAAGGAGTTTATAAGATTGATTGTTTGTGTGGAAAGAGTTATATTGGAGAAACTGAGTGTTCTTTGCAGAAAATATTGAAGGAGCACAAAGCCGATACAAATAATGGGAGATCTCGTACCTCAGCCCTTGTAGAACACTCATCGAAAACTAAGAATAACGTGTGTTTAGAAGATGTCAAAATTATTTCCAGAGAGGAACAATACCGGAGAAGGAAAATTAGGGAAGCTCTTGAGATTATTAAGCATCCTCATAATCTCAATAAGGATGGAGGGAGCGAAATCAGTGATAGTTGGCTTCCTCTGATGAGAAAAATCTGTTCCACCAACTCGTCCTCGCAGGTATAGTATCTCAGGTAAATCTTTTTAAATTAGGGTTTTATATTTTTATTTAAAACAATAAACTATAAGTAGATAGAATCAAACTATATTATTAATTAATACCTATTAATCATAACATTAATTAGTTAATAAATCACAACATTGATATAATTCTAATTAATTATTTTTATTTTAGCTCTTAACCATAATGTTACTTATAAGTGAATATTATTCAAAATAATTATTAATTTTAATCAATAAAGGATAAAATAAATAATTATTTGGTTTATTAATATTTATTTATAAGTATATCTTAGTTATTCAACGTTTTTAATAAATAATATAATAAAATTAATATTAATTAATTATTAATAATTATTGAATTATAATTTAGTAAATTAAACTTTTAATAATTATTATTCTTTCTACAAAAATTTAATAGCTATTATTATTTCTAAAAATTATTTATTAATCTAAAACTTATTTATTAAGAAAATAGTGCACATTAATAATCTAAATATAATATTGAATTAATTAATTTTTCTTTAATAATTAAGTTTGATTTATTATTAATTATTTAACGCTCTTTAAACATATTACTGATAAAGTAAGTATTAAATAGAAACCATTATTAATTTTATCCATTAAGCATGTTTATTATTGGATAAAATAAATAATTATTTGGTTAATAATACTTATTTATAAGTTTATTAATTTAATATTATTAATATTTGTTAGAATATTTAATAATTATATTAATTGTTTATTAAAAAAATTATAAATTAAACCTAAAACATTTTATAATAATACACATTATTAAGTAATTATTTAAATTAATTTATTAATTCAGTAAATAAAAAACTCTTAATTATTATTATTTATCAACATTATAATCAACATTATAATTATTTAATTTATAGAAATAAATAATAAAAGAATTAAAATTTAAAATTACTTAAAATTTATTAATAATATTAAAATATTAATTACAAATTAATTAAAATATACGGTCAGCTCTTTTAGAATTATTAAACTTTTCTTCACTATTTATCCATGGTTGTGGCCTCTCTCTGCTCTCATTCATAATATGTCCTGAAGATGGATCTCCATTGGGATTCGAAACATCGACCAATTTCTATTAACATTGTGGAAAATTCAATTCACTCTCCTTCACATTGTGATGATGTTTATTAATCATCATGTTGAGATGACATTTGTTGTGCATCGCATTGTGACATCCATGTTGACTATGGTTGTCCATCTTAACCATGCCAACCATGGTTGACCGTGGTTAACCATATAGTCAACCATGTTGACCATTATTGACCATGGTTTAGCCACGTTTGACCTTGTTTGAACATGGTTGGCCATCTTGACTATGTTGACCACATATGCCCATCTCGTTGTCTATGATTGACTATGCTCGACCACATGTGACCATGGTTGATTTTGTTTGACCTCAGTCAACCAAGGGAAGATCATGGTTGACACAATTAAAAAAAATTGAACTATATTCCATCGTTATATTATTTTTCATCCATCATAATTCTTTTAGAGTTAAATAAATCAAGGAATTATCTCACATAACCATTTTTACCAGCAGATCTTAGTTTGGAAAATTGGGGTCTGAAATTATAGAAGTAGTTTGAACAATCAAATGGAATTTTTTAAGGGTAAAACTTAGCACTTAAATTTTTCATCCTCTAGCACTATTCTATGCACAAATACCTTTCCAACGACTGTGCAAGAATCACCTTAATCAGATTCCATATGAAATTATGCCACTCAAAAGTTGACCTTATTGTTTTAACCGCCATTGATCAAGAGGATGTTGAGTTAGCCCCCATTACTCATGGAAAAAGGGCTAGCCACATTATCATGGTGAAAAAGAATATAGAAGAGTTGATATTGTAACTCTAGTTAAGATTTGGATTCAAATTGAATTGCTAGTCATGCTATCAAGTTGTGTTATAACCGGACCACTAGGAGGAAAAGGGGTTTAGTTATATTTGAGTTCATTATGTTCCATAGATGAGCGGAGTAGTTGAGAGTGGATAGAGAGAGAAAAAAGTTAGGGTTTTCACACTGTAGTAGCCTACATGCCACGGGTCTCACTTCTTTGTACTTGCATCCATTCTCCATTCAAATAAAGAGAGAAGAGCAACCTCACCTTCTAGCTGAGTTTTCTCCTGAAAGGGTTTCCCAAGTTATATCTTATGTCAATTGTGGCTTGTGATTTTTATTTCATTGTTCTCTAGTTTCTACATACTTTATCTATTGCATGCATAAGCATAACACAATAATTAACAAATCCATAAATGTAAGGATAAATTAACCCTTATAGCATATATTTTGGATTTTAAGTATAATTTCATCAAATTTATTGTGAAGAAATATCCAGTGGAATATCCACGGTAGTTTATGAATCAATGGTTAATCATAGCTCTCAATGGTTTTGTTTCTTGCATTACAATATTATCTTTTTGTCCAATTGCAATGACATTTGATGTTCATCACATTATAACATTGTTTATTATGCATCACATTATCACATTTGATTGTTCATAACATGGTGGAATTGTTTATTGTCCATCACATTGTGATGACATATATTATTCATTGCATTGACGTATTTTGTTTTTCAGCACATTGTCACATCATTTGTTGTTCATCATAGTGTGATGGTGTTTATTTTTCATCACATTGTCATGTTGTTTGTTGTTCATCATGTTGCTATGGCATTTATTGTTTTTTCACATTGTGACAATGTTTGTTGTTCGTCACATTATGTGATTGCTTGTTGTTTTTCATCTTGAGATGATGTTTATGATTTATCACATTGAAACAAATTTCATTGTTCACCCCATTGTGATAACTTTCATTGTTAATCACTTTGTGATGACTTTTGTTGTTCATCACATTGCAATTATTTGTGTTTTTCATCGCACCTCGACAAATTTTTTTGTTCATCACATTGTAATGACTTTCATTGTTTATCACATTGCAATGAAATTTATTGTCCATTGCATTGCAGTGATGTTTGTTGTTTTCACATTGTACTTTTTTTCATAATTTGTCACATTGTGACTTTTTTCGTTACTTGTCACATTGTGACATCATTTGTTATTATGCAGGTTGCAAGGATGTTTTGTGTGTATAACATTACAACATCACTCGTTGTCCAATGCATTCCAATGACATTCACATCGAGAAAAATATTAAATTTACTAAAGCTATATTACAAACAATATAAAATGTAATGTTAAATTTATATTACTAAGTTAAAATAAAATTACAAAAGTCATATTACAAAGTAAATATTAAAACACTTAAAATAACATTAACATTGAAATTATATAAAATATTAAATACATTAAATAAAGTTATTTATGTTTCCACGTTGAGTATGGGCATGATGCTTATAGTTAACTAAGGCATGAACATGATGCCCATGTTGACTACAGTTGAATATTGTTGACTTCAGTTGAATATGGTAGATTATGGTTGGTTTTTTGTTTACTATGGTTGACTATTATTGGCGTTGCTTGATAAATGTACATATAATGTTCAACACATGATGCCGATATATACTATGGTTGACTTTAGTTGATTATGGTTGACTTTTGATGACTAGGGTTAACTAATGTACATATAATTCCAAAACATAATACCCATGTTGACTATGGTAGGCTTTTTTTGACTATGCATGACTTATGTTGACTATGGTTGACTAATGTACATCTAATTTCCAAAACATGATGTACATGTTCATTATAGTTGACTGTGGTTGAATTTGGTTGAATTTTGTTTGTGCATTGCAACATCAATATTTTTTCCAAATGTGATGACATTTGATGTTCATCACATTATGACATCAATTATTATGCATCACATTGTGACAATGTTTATCGGTCATCACATGGTGACATTATTTATTGTTTGTCACATTGTGACAATAACTATTGTTCATCACATTGACATCATTTTTTGTTTAGCATATTATGACATCATTTGTTGTTCGTCATATTGTGATGATGTTTATTGTTCATCACATTGTGACATTTTTTACTATACATCACATTAAAATGATGTTTATTGTTCATCACATTGCAACAATGTTTATTCCTCATCCCATTGTGACAATGTTTATTTCTCATCACATTGCAATGACTTTCATTGTTTGTCGCATTGTGTTAGATTATATTTTTCATCACCTTGCAACAACTTGTATTTTTCATCCTAGTGCGATGACTTTCCTTATTCATCACATTGTGATGACTTTTGTTTTTCATCACATTGTGATGACGTTTATCGTTCATCACATTGCAACGATGTTTTTTTTTGGGAACATTTCAACAATGTTTTTTGTTTAAAACATTGCAATGACATCCACTTTCCAATAATATTAAAGTTACTAAAGTTATATTGGGAACAATACGAAGTGAAATATTAAATTTATTATACTAAGTTATAATACAACTATAAAGTTATATTACAAATTAACTATTAAAACACTTAAAATAACATGAACATTAAAATTATATTAAGTATTAAATGTTTGATTTATTATATAAAGTTATTTGATTTAAAGTAATTAAATTTAATGATTATATTATTTTCTATGCCCTTGTTGACTTTTGTTGGCTATCCTTGACTATGGCTAACTTTTTATTGACTATGCTTGACTAATGTACATATAGTTTCCAAAACATGATTCCCATGTTGACTATAGTTGACTATAGTTTATTTTTGTTGCTTGTGATTGACTTTTATTGATAATTGATTTCCAAGACATCATTCCCATATTGACTATAGTTGAGTATGGTCGAATAATCTACATATAAATTCCAAAACATGATGCCCATGTTGACTACAATTTACTATGCTTGATTAATATACATATAACTTCCAAAACATGATTTCCATGTTGACTATAGTTGACTTTAGTTGAATATGGTATACTCTGGTTTATTTTTGTTTACTATGGTTGGCTATTGTTGACTATTCTTGATTAATATACATATACTTTACAAAACATGAAGCCCATGTTGATTGTGGTTAACTAATGTACTTATAATTTCCAAAACATGATGCCCATGTTGAATATAGTTGACTATGGTTAACCTTCATCGACTATGATTGACTTTGTTGGATATTCTTAGTTAATATACCTATAATTTCCAAAACATGGTTTCCATGTTAAATATAGTTGACTATGATTGAATTTTGTTGAATATACTTGAATTTTGTTAACTATGGTTTACTAATGTGCATATAATTTCCAAAACATGATGCCCATGTTCATTATAGTCAACTATGGTTGACTTTAGTTGTATTTCGTTAACTACAATTTACTTTTGTTAAATGTGGCTGACTAATGTAAATATCATTTCTAAAACGTGATGCACATGCTGACTATAGTTGACAATGGTTCTATACTTTCCAACAAATGATGCCCATGTTGACTATAGTTAACTATGGTTGACTAATGTACCTATAATTTCCAAAACATGATGACCATGTTGATTATAGTTGATTGTGGTTGTATAATTTCAAAAATATGATGCTTATGTGGACTATAGTTGGCTATGGTTGTTTTTTGTTTGCTATGGTTGACTAAATTTTGTTTGAGGAATGAATAAGTTGGTTTGCATAGATACACTTGGAATCGTATGAATTCCTTATGACTAAATAATGAACACTACCATTGTTAATATCCTCAAGATATTTACATTTCATCAACTTACCAAAGACAATGAGGAAGCTTGGGTTCAAGTAATAAGATATTTTTTTAATATATCTACATAATTTTTCTTTAAATTATTCTAATATAATTCTCATTTATGAATGAGAAAAAGTTATTCTTAACAATAATTTATAATTAATATGCTTAGGAAAATTATTTTCTAAAAGGATATGAAAAATAAATCAAAATTTTCTTAAGTTTCATTATATTCAAATTTATCTTAATTATTGTCCATGGGGTCTTTGATAGACAGTGATCGGGTGCTATGTTAAGGAACTCCTTAATGTGAAGTCATTGGTTCAATTCCCCACCCCAATGAGGGTGATATATTCTACATGATGAATATGTAGTTCTTCCAAGATTACAATATATATATAACTATTACTATTATATGTAAAGAAACATCAGATTCCTTAAACTAAATTTTTATTGTTTAATATAAAATGGTTAAGTAAAGAAGTGTAATATACATTTATGAACTATACCATGTTAAATAACTCTTTGTCATTAACTTTGATAATTTTTTATATGCATATGATATCACCTTATGTGCAATAACCTTGCAAAAATTTGCAAATGTATTGATATTTAGTCCAAAATGTCACTATGAATAATCCCAAGCGGTGAAAAATCACCCATATCTTCCCCTTCTCAAATTTCTCTCTACATGGTTTCCAAGTATGCAACCTTGACAAAATCCATTAGAAAATTTTATGTTTGGAAAACCTATCACCATACCTTGCTTTCTAACTTACTACAATTAGAAATAATTGAGATGACAAAATATCTCATGAAATAACCTACTAACTTCATTATCATGTGTTAGTAGTACAGTATAAGGTGATTTAAGAAATAATTTGGTAATGCATACGACCTGAACTAACGATTTTTTATCCCAATTACAACCTTTGATCCCATAGAAATATTAGAAATCACCACTAAATTCGAAGTGAAATCCACTCATTTTATAGTGCCTAACTATATTATTTGATATATGGAATGTATATTGATGGAAAGTTAGGGTACCTACAATACATTATGAAAATTTCCATATTCCAAATCAACTCTATATTTCCCATATGCTTGAATAAGTGTATCATCTCCCATTAAAATGGAAGGAATTTCCCATGGCACCAAAGAAGTGGAGGAATCATGTGATGAGGCCATTAAAGGCCTAAATTAAGAATCATGTGGATTATAATGAAGAAATAACAGCTAAAGAATGATCATATCATCCTTTTCCTTTATTATCAATGGCCTTTTTCAATCCTTCTTCCTCGTATTTTTTGATATATGCCCACCAAGATTGTTCTAATCAAGAGTATGTGCCATCTAATCAATTTTTTTTTCATCTGTGCATGTTCTAGGTGAAATCCTCTATCGCAGTATCCATACTTTAACTTCCCCTTATTTGATTTCCCTCCTTTCAAGTTGGAGTTCTCCTCAATAGATTTCGGATTTCAATATTGTTTTTCAGATTTGTGTCTTTCTTTCCTTTTAATTTTTGTTTATATTTAGTACTAGACTCATCCTTTGTTGCAAGTGTATGTTCCTTTGAGGAAATGAGGACATCATTAGAACAAATTTATTTTTCTCATAATTAAATGACTCAACAACATCATCCATGGGAGTCATGGTCCAAGTAGCTTCCATTGCTAGTTTTGTAGCATGAAAAGTAGAAAAAAACACTGAGTATCTAGGACCCACTTTTGATAGAATGAAAATAATGAGTTTTCTATTATTTTTATCTATGTGACATAGCTTGAGCTATAGAAATAATTATTTGAATCTTGTGAATAAGTTATGGATGGTGTCAAAGTTACTGGAGCTCAAAGCAATGAGCTCAATCCCTAATTGATGACCTTGAAGCACATATTGCTTCCAAAAAAGTCCTTCCAATTTGGTCCAAACTTCTTTTGAAATAGTAGTAGATTCGATGTGTAATAGAAGGTTAGTGGAAATTTAGAGTAAAAAAAATTCAAAGGCCTCATCCATTTTGTTAAACCATTTTTCTTTCTACACTGAAAAATTTGACTCAATCTTTATTCCCATTGTAATATTGTATAGGCCCTTACTCCACAAGAGAATGATTATGTGTCTCTTACTCTCATGGTACTTAAATGGAGTAAGTATTATTTTTAATATTGATCCATTTTATCTATTTTTGTATTTTATGGATTTTCCACTTCCAAAATCTATATACCTATTATATTCAAGCTTACTCTATAACCATCTAGAAATCTTTGCACACCTACAAGATCTAGAAAATAATATAAAATTAATACGATAGTGATTGAGAGGAAGGAAAAATAATAGTAGAGAAATTCAATGCTCATTGGCACATAGAAAATAAATCATACAAAGATAAATTGGTCAATTTTCTAAAAATACAATGCAATGTAAGAATTATCGATGCAACTATGCTAGGCTTACTTGCATGTAAAACATGCATGGCCTAATTAGCCAAGTGAAATGAACTTTCATGATTTAACATGGCTTTTAATAGCCAAATTTACTCAACAATCTCATGCAATTTCACTCCTAGAAAGTAGGGTCTAAGTACTCCACACATTTTTGTAGAAAATAGTAATTTATCTAAGATAAATGTGGAATTTACCAACAATGGTTTATGAGCAAGCAATTTTTTCAACATGTGGTATTTTCCCATGGTATTACATATTATGCATATGAGGAAAATGCATGCATGTGAGGTAAATTTATGCATGTACCCCAAGAGGAGGCTTCAAATATGCTAGGGTTGAATGATGGTTGTTTTACTCCTCCAAGAGGAAACCTACTAAAGTTGGTTGTAAAACACGCGTTCCCTAATTAACCAAGTGAAGTGCACTTTCATGAGGGAATTAACTTCGATTATATTAGACAAGTTTATTCAACTATATTATGCACTTTCACTCCTAGAAAGTGGGGTCTAATGGCTCCTCAAAAGTGCATGTATTTCTAGAAATTAGGAATTTACAAATAAAAGTATAATTTAACAATGGTGGTTGAGCGTGTGGTTTTGGAAACTTGTGGTATTTTCCCATGGTATTACATATTATGCATGTGAGGGAAAATGCACACATGTGACAGAAAAAACATGGTTGTGGGGGGAAATGACTATGAATGTGAGGGAAAATTATGCATGTACACCAAGAGGGGACCTCAAAGAAACTAAGGTTAAATGATAGTTTTTACCTCCTTTAAGAGGAAAATCAAAGTTGGTTGTAGAGTTTTCTAGTGAAAGAGATTTATTCGCTTTGAATAGAATTAATAAGTCACCCAATCTGTGAACATCCTCACATATGTTGGAGAAGAAGTTATTTTGGTTAAGTCAATATAAATCTGCAAAATGTGAAGTGTTGGAAATGTTGTAACAAGGCCTTGGTGTCAAATTCACATAATGATATGTGTTATTAGACATGATTCCATTAGATATAATAACCAAGACACATTTTATCAAAGAGTTGTTTGTTATCTCCTTTGGAAATATATAACATATGACTTCCTTTGGAGAATGGTTCTCTTCTTAACATAAATTTGGAGGAAATATTTTTCTAGGTGATCCAAGTTGGATTGAGAATGGAATGAAATAACACAATATTGCAAAGATAAGACGAGACATGGTATTGAAATTATATAGCTATAGTGAAAATTAAATTTTATTACTAATTAAATCAATGGAAATTAATGAAATGTACCTAACAATACAAAATGGTTGGGATGGTGGTAGCATTGAAAAAAACCCTAAGAAGAAGAGAAGTTGGTGAAGGTTGGTGAATATAACATAGGCCCTAAAAAACCTAGTTATTACATCAACTATCTAGGTCCATAATTTTTGCATACAAACTTTGTTTCAAGTGTTCTTTAAACCACTACAAATCTTATCTTGAAATTTGTGTTCAATGGAGTGTTTGGCTATTATAGAAATGAAATTGTTGAAAACACATAAGAAAGGAATAAAAAATGCATTGAAATTTCAAGGTCTATTAAATAAATATAAATCTAACAATTTTCAAGACCATATTGAGATAATGGTAATCTTGATGGGCACTTGGATCAATAGTTTTTGTTAAATTTCCTTAACCCTAGAAACCTGGCCAATTTCTACCTAGAAAATTCCTTGTAGTAACATTTGACTATTATCCAAACCTACTGAGTAAAAGACACGACTAATATTTTAACACTTAAATAAAATATAGTAGTGGAAACAAATTAATCACATTAATCTCAATCACATGGACACAACAATTTATGGCCTTCAAATAATTCCTTGATTCAAATAGCTTCATAACTTACAAGGGATCCCTTCCTAAGATAAGGTCATATTGAGGAAAATACAAATACAATAATAAATAGAGATATCTTGACTGATCAAACCTCTCTAAAGATATGTCCTTCAATGTTGTTGGTTCATCTATATTTATCTCACTTACTACCCCTTACACCTTGAACCCTAACACTTAAATGGAAGTCCTCCACTTAATCACTGAAATCCCACTCACATTGTGTATTGTGCTAAATATGTGTTTTCTCCATTATCTTAGCCTTGCTATTATAAGTGTTATTGATTTAATATGCAACCCTAATCCCAAATTGATTGACGATTGATATTAGATCTCAACATTGTTTAAGATCAATGGTTGAGATTCATCTAATTAAATAATCCAAATAACCTTTGCACTTCATTATATTAACTCACTTTATCTTATAAAATTCTTAAAATTGAATTAATTGCTAAGGTTAAGGGTCAATTATGTAATTCCACATGCCTATATAGTTAGTCCTATGTGGAAGTAGTTCCTTGATTTACCTTCACTCATCAACAGTTCCCCCTTAGGAATAATGGTCCTCACCATGTCAATTTTCTACATGAGATGGGGAAATTTCTATTGAATCTTGTCCACACTAAACCACTTCCCCTAGTGAAGTACCTTCCCTATTTTTACAACATGATAAATATGTATGTTATGCTACTAGGTTAATCTAGGGTTTGAGTGCTCTACTTTCGTTGAGCTAAAAAGTATGTCCAAATCAACTCCAAATTAAAGACATGTTGTAAGTCAAGAAATGGTGGAAAATTGAATTCAAAGGCATTCACACCCACAACCTTTATGAGGATGTAAGGCTCATATTAGAGTTGTTAGAGCTTCTTGTGGTATTTTATGAGTCACTCTTTCTATAGATGCAACCACACCTTATGAGTAACCCAAAACTTGTGTAGGCTCACATTGTTCATTATATCATTTCTTGTACTTGGAATTTTCTTTATACAACATTATATCATGAATTTGTTGTTGGGTGATTTGATTTCATTTAAAAATAATTGTTTATATGTATGCCTCATTCTAGGCATGGCAGAACTCTTGTTATGTTTATTCAATTTACAAAGCTACATCAATTTGGGTCCCTGGATGGAATCTTAGACACACCTTAAAATAATTGTGGAAGATGGAACTATGAATTATTTTATTGTGGATATGTTGAACATAAAGAAGGATTTCATCCCATATAAATGGAGGCTTTTGATTTTACATTTTGAGAATATGCATATTCATCCTATTGACTGGCTATATATGTCTAATGATTTGGATATGGAAATCATTCAATACGGTCATTGGAGTGTCCATCATGGACCAAAAAAAATAATTACAATCATGTTTTCCCTATTAAAATAAATTTCCTCTGGAAACCCAAAAACGAACCTAAACAATTTTTACGAAAGATGTCAGTAGTGACTTATATGGTGACAATCTTCTTATAGTGTACCAAATTTTCCATCTTAGAAAATTGATCAACAAAAAAAATCCTCACCATATTTGGTTGACCAAGAAACTAACATGAAATCCATAGATATTGACTCCCAATACTTATATTTAAAGAATAGAGTGTGCAATTTATACTTCTTGATTGTAAATTTAGAGATGGAAAAATCAATACATGATCTAGTGTATATGTCTATGTCTTGACATTAGAGATTTTTCATGTAGAAATATTTATATAGAACTTCCAATATCTTATCCATGTTAAAATTCCTACATAACTGTAATGTTTATCCCAAACCATTCTCTCACACTCACCTAAAGGAAAACAAATATGGCCCAAAATTCCATCCTAAAGGTGAAAGTATGAAACTTGATTACCCATGGCTACCATCTAGTATGTAATAGAAATGTCTTTGGGGTTGACTGGTCACACATGAATTGGATCTATTATAGCATATATATTGCATTATTTTCATGTTGAATGAGCACTTATCCAAGTTTATGTGTAGCTTTTGTTTCCACAATGTGATTGTCATTTGTTGAATGTTCTTTAGATTCTAATCCTAGTTTCTATTAAAATAAGGATGTCATCAAGCAATAATACCGCAAAATAATTTTTGAAATTACATACAATATTATACATCATTTCCATGAGCACCATTGTAGCATTAAGTTAAAAGGAATGACCGAACACTAAGAAACCTTCTTATACTTCAAGTCTATCTATCATGCACTAATTGTCAATTAGCACTTAATGATAACCTGACTTAAACTCAATCTTGCTAAAAAATGTGGTACAGTTTAGTTGATTTGGAAGATCATCACTCCAATGTATGGGGTATTAACTATTAATTATAATTTTTTTCAAGTATTTTTAGTTAATATAAAATCTCCATGTTCCATCCTTCTTATAAGCTAACATAATAGGGATCCCATGAGGTGATGAAACTAGTTGAATGTGGCATTTCTATGTCATCTCTTGAATTTTAAAATTGATCTTCTTTTTCTCTAGAAGAGAGCATACACGTATAGTACACTGGGTAGAGGGGCACTTGATGTTAATTAAATTACATTCCATACTTGAGTATTTAAAGGTACTCATGTAGTTGAGGTGAATATGTCTCTATATTCTTCCACTAATTGATCTACTTTCCTTTATCACTCAAAGGGATCCCTTACAGATGAATTATCAATTGCAATGATTTTTTCTAGGCTTCCTAATTAGACCATTAGGAAGAAAAACCTCTTAGCTTGAGATATTATGTTTATGCACTACATAGTAGTGATAATAGAGTCTATGGCAATCAAGTTAACCTATGCTATATTTTAGAGTTTGTATCCTAGATTGATAATGACCTTAAGTGGCCCGGACTTGTCAAATGCATGATTCCTCCATGCATATGATTCTCATAAAATTGCATGCTAAACTTCAATATGGGAAATGTCACATGGTACATTTTATTTAAATGGATTGATTTTGTATTATATGTGTATTTTCTAACTAACATGGATATATTTTCTTTAACTCAACCCACCTAAAAAGTATTGATTGGGGTGGAATCTCATTGGAAGATTCATCTTCCTAATGACCAAATGCGAAATAAAGTTCTTTTCATTTCCATTGTCAAAATTAAAATGTAGTGGTGTTATATTCATCCACATATATGATTGCAATAGGCATTCACCTTTACTAATCTCATTTATTTCCTATGGCTAGACCCTTATAATGGTGATAGTAACATTAGGTTCCACATCAATGATTCACTTTCCTCTATCCATGGAATATGGTGGAGTCAAGGATGAATAAAAGTTTGAGACTTTCATCTCAACCAACAAGGAATACCTATTATGAAATTAATTATTTTTATGTCAAGGAATTTTGTGGTGGTCACACCAATTTCCTATGTCCTTCTGCAACTTCCCATTCTTATTCATTATATGTGTCTCTAACTACTTGTCTTGAGGCTAGTTATCTTATAATTTCATTTCATTATAGAGTTAAAGTTGCCTTTACCCTTATTTTTCTAGGGCTAATTTATAACCCTAAAATTTTAAACTTCATCAATTTTTTTTTCTCAATATTGATGGCATGTCAATAAGTGGCTCTTGAAAAAGAGAAGCCTATAAACTACATTCTATTTGGATGTATATGTGTAGGTCACTTTATTATTTTAGAACTAAGCATCATGTGAAGTCCGTAATACATTATTTAGTAGTAAAGGTAGGTGTCATTTCACTCCATAATAGTCTAGACTTCACCTTAGCATAAGGCCATTCATCTCATGTGGATACTTCCAACAGGTAGATACTTCTCCTTGAGGGAATTAATAAATTACCTATAAATGAGTTATATCAAATTAATTTGGAATCAATGAAATGTTACACATAGTACATATCCCAAAGATCTCTAACATGGGGAAGGGGTTGTAAAAATGATAAAGAAATGTTCTCACTATTGCAAAAGTTATAAATAGAGAAGTAACCCTCAAGCATATTTTATCACCTCTCCAAATATTTTTCATATTGTTTTCCTTCAAAGAAAGGGATATCAACATTAAATTGGAACTTGAAGCAATTTTTACTCTAGAATAACTTTTTATCAAAGGTACATTTATCATTTTTTGGATTTGTCAAAGGATCAGGGTAAAATAGTCCATGATATTGTTCCTCAATCACTCAATGGATTCCCATAGAAATTATTTAACATGATCTACTACTTATTTCCTAATTTCACTTTCCACCATTAGAGTCTACTTGGGCTCATGAGGGAAATATTTTCTATGCTTTGTTAGTTTGAGGCCAATCTCTATGTCCCTTGGCCTCATTAAGGCCATGAACAAAAAATAAATAAACAGAAGATTGATTTGATACCACTTATCTAGACTAGATTAAAAAAAAAAAATGAAAGAACACAATATTGTATAGATAACACAATATACAATATTGAATCTAGAGTATTGCAGTGAAAATTGAATTCTATTAATGAGTAAGGTGGTGAAAAAACACTACACTATACAAAGTAATACAAAACGGATAGAATGGTGGTAGTTTATATCTAGGAAGATAAGTTGGTTCTATAATTGTTAACAAAAGGAACATAACAAGAGGTTGAAACTACACTTTTCATAGTGAAAAACTAATAAGAGGTTAAAATCCAAAAAATTCAAAACCTTCAACTTAATACATAAGGTGGCGAAATTAATGGGTCAAAGGAGCCTACTTGGTACATCAACATCATGAGGCCATAATTTTCTTATACAAACTCCATTTTGGTTGTTCTTTGAACTCTTACAAAGATTTTTATGATAGCTATGTATTTGAAAGTCTTGGTCAACATGTGTGCCATATGTCACCCAAATCACTACAAATGCATGGGATGGGCCATAAAAATGTGTTCAAATTACAATAACTACAAAATTGTTGTGAATCTTAAAAATATAATTCCAATCCAACTCCCAAGTAGAGATCACTATTCTCTATTCCAAGTATGGAATGTTGGAGCTCATGAATGGGAGTGAAAGTTCCTCCTCAAGTAATGTGCTCCACATATAAAATAGGTTTCTTCAAGGTCAAGCAACTTTAAAAATAGCATGTGAATGTAGTGAACCAAAATTCAACTAAACTAAAAAGGTTAAATCTAAGGATAACAACCCTACGTAGGATTCAAAACTCTTAGAGAAAGAAAAAAAATAGTTCAAGTGGAACCCACCGTTGTCTCTCATTTTGTATGAGAACCATGCTTGTTAGGGTCCAACCCTAACCCCTTTATTTATGTAATAAGACCATAAGGGCCTAGTCTGAGTCATAATTAGTTGGTTGATTCAATAAAGCCCGTAAGCGGTTATCCGCATTAATAATAATTGTAAGTGGTTGACCCACATTCTAGAAGAGGGACCACAATTAGTTGTAAATGGACATTAGTTAATAAATAAGGTGGTTAACACATGATTATTTCAGGGACCACGAGTAGTTAGGGTTTTGGATTTCATTAGGCTATAAATATCATTAGATAGAAGGACAAAGAATTGTGTCGTATTGTAATTGAGCTCTGCTCTATTGGAGGTTTCCCCCTCGAAGAGGCAAGTGAACATTGTATCTTGTTTCTGCATAATGAAATATCTCTGTCGCTTGTCTATTTTCTAGTGATATCAATATGTACCGGCTATTTTGTTTCATACTTATTGTGTTCTAGCTCGTCTAATAGGTCAAGTGCATAACAATTGGTATCAGAGCTCTTTCCAGGGCCAGCAGGACCCCCAATTTTTGTAGAAATGTTTTTTAGGCTAGAGACGTGTTCCGACATCTTTAAACCATGGGATCTGTGGTTGAGCGCATAAACCCGCCAATTTGGGGAAGCATGCACGCAGGAACTAAAAGAGGTGGTCATGTTTGTTGGACTCCCTTGTAACCCATGTGGGTACCCCTTCAATTAGTAGCGCATTATACATAACCGCGCATAGACTGCACTTCCACGTACCCTCAAGTATATAGAAATACCCCCAGGAAACCCTGAAACCTAACTATAGTTCAACCATCGATCATATTGTTGCTACAGTGCACTGAGAATAGCACTCGGGGAGATTACTCACACGTACAACAAGGTAGTCGAGTAGTACAGTTAATGGTATGGTCGATCCTCCTTAGTTGGTGCCCTAAAATATTGGGTCGAGTACTATTGTTGGAGCCCTGCATATATTGCGATCTGTAGCACTTGACACTCCTTGTGACAATAGTTTCCCCATATATCTGAAGCTCGCTCATATTCTCTATCCTGCTCATATCTACCAATTTTGATCCACCAACGTCATGAATATATCTTTCGAGGTATTTGCAGTAGAGATTTGGCTTAGAGTACAGTAATGGTTTTTGGTTTTTGTTGCCATCACCCAGATCTAATTCTTGTGGCACAGTTGATGGTAACCAAACATCCAAGTCCATATAGTCTAGTCCAGGCCTGATTTTCACCAAACATTTGACAGTATCAAGATTTTTGGTATTTGGCCACTGTAGTATTGATCAGCAGGCAATAAAAATCCACGCAAGACATTTGGAAGTATCAAGCTTTTGGGTATTTGGCCACTATAGTATTGATCAATGGGGAGTAAAACTCCATTCAGAGTTAAGAAAAAAAAACCTATCTATTTTGGGACGCTTTATGGAGACCTATCCCATAAGACTCAGGACGACGAGCTGATCATAGTTGTACCTTCACTTACCAGCCCATTTTCTTAGGCGATCCCAAATCTAGACTAGTGCATGTATAGAACTCGCTTGCAATTCATGGTTGTAGGGAGTTAAATATATGAGCTTTAAGAAGGAAGGCCACACTCATACATTGAGGGAACTCCAAGCGGATGCTCCTACCATCGTCAACTCGCATAGAATGGAGAAGCTTTTAAAAAGGGGCCATCATGGGGTCGTAGACCAATTTAATGCCATCCAAGCCATTGACTCCACCCCTCCACAAATTCATCCAGATATGCAATAGGTCTTAAATCACCATCAGTAAGTTTTTTGACAAACCACAGGAACTCCTCCCTTCTCAGGGTGAGCATGATGATAGAATCCCTCTGATCCCAGGAGCTCAACCACCAAATGTTCATCCATATCGCTATCCTTTGGCCCAAAAGAATGAAATTGAAAATATAATCAAGGAGCTTCTAGAAGCAGGGATTATTCCTCCTAGCACGAGCCCTTATTCATATCCTATAGTAATGGTTTTAAAAGGATGGAGAATGTCACATGTGTCATGACTCTAGGGCCCTTAACAAGCTCACTATCAAGGAAAAAATCCCTTTTGCCCATGGTGGATTATTTTCTTAATGAACTCCATGGTGCTAAATTCTTTAACAAGCTCGACCTCCGCTCTGGCTATCATCAAATATGCATGAAGTAAGTTGACATCCCCAAAATATCTTTCTGAACTAATGAAGACCATTATGAATTCTTGGTCATGCCATTTGGTCTTTGTAATGCTCCCTCCACTTTTTAAAGCCTCATGAACCACCTTCTAAAACCTTATCTCAAATAATTTTTCCTGGTATTTTTTGATGATATTCTCATCTACAGTCTCACCTGGGATAAGCAACTTCAACATGTTGACCAAATACTACAATATCTCCAAGACCATTAATTGTTTGTCAAACTCTCTAAGTGCTCCTTTGGAATGGAAGAAGTTGAGTATTTGGGACACATTGTGGGACGCGATGGTGGAAGAGCTGATCCAAAGAAGATTCAGGCAATGCAGGATTGGCCCCAACCCAAAACCTTGAATAATTTGAGGGGATTCTTGGGTCTCACCGGTTACTATCGCAAATTCGTCAACAATTATGGATTTATTGCACTCCCCTAACTACTCTTCTAAAAAAAATTCATTCTTATGGACTGACACCGCGCAACAGGCTTTCGTGGCTCTCAAACAAGCCATGTGATCCACTCCAGTTTTGGCTCTACCTGAATTCACCAAATATTTTGTGATTGAATGTGATGTTTCTGGTATGGGCATTAGTGTAGTCTTAATTCAAGAAGGTAGACCATTGGCCTTCACTATTCAACAACTCAGTGGCAAACATATGGTACAATCCACATATGAGAAAGAAATTATGGACATCTTACATGAAGTCGACACTTGGCGCCCATACTTATTGGGGAGACGATTCCAAATCTGTACTGACCATCATATTTTAAAACATTTTTTAGAGCAGCATCTATCATCACCACAACAAAATAAATGGCTGGAAAAAAATGTGGAATATTATTATGAAATCATTTACAAAAATGGACGTGACATTGTAGTAGCTAATGCCTTATCGTGAAAGTTTGACGATGAAGGCACCCTTTTCTCACTCTCTCTACCCCGATTAGATTGGATTGAAGATGCTCATCAGGAATAGTTCACCCACTCCTCCCTATCCCAACTCATTAATAACTTGAGAGATGATCCCAATGCCTCAATTGACTACTCTTGGCAGGATGAGGTTCTTCGTTACAAGGATCAAATAGTGCTCTCCCCAACCTCAGATCTCAAACCCTGCATCTTGACCAAATTTCACTCCTCTCCAATGGCTGGACATTCAAGATTTCAGAAGACTTATGCGCGTGCTCGTCGCTCCTTCTTTTGGACCGGCATGAAAACTGACATTCTTACTTTTGTCTTTGAATGTGATATATTCCAGCACAATAAAGGGGAAACAATCAAGAAACGAGGAACCTTACAAAATTTACCCCTCCCTGCCTCAGTATGGACAGACATCTCCATGGATTTCATTACTGGCCTCCCAAAGTCCAGAAACAAATCCGTTATCATGGTGATTGTTGATAGGCTTTCCAAATATGCCCATTTTTGTGCTTTACCCCACCCATTTACCCAAACATTGGTGGCACAAATTTTCATGGACCACATATTCAAACTACATGGCATGCCAACTTCTATTGTGTCCAACCGTGACCCCAGCTTCACCAGCAAATTTTGGCAGGAACTTTTCAAGCTCTAGGGCACACAACTCCAACTCAGTACAACTTATCAAACTCAAACCGATGGTCATACAAAGGCCATCAACAAATGCTTGGAAACCCATCTACGTTGTTTCACTTCTAACAAGAAACATCAATGGGTACAATGGCTACCTCTACACAAATGGTGGTACAAGACTAAATATCATGAAGCCACCAAGATGACACCTTATGAGATTGGATATGGACAACTTCCACCATCACCAGTGTCTTACCTCCCCAGTTGTTCCAAAGTGTAGGCATTTAATCGAATCTTACAAAATCATGCCACCATGATCGCTCATCTCAAAGATAATCTACATAAAGCTCAGAACATAATGAAGAAAAAATCCGATCAACATCGATCTGAATGGTCATTTCAAGTAGGTGACTAGGTATTCCTATGACTCCAACCATATAAGAAGATCTCTCTCAAAGAAAAAGGATGTCAGAAACTCGCACCGAAATTATATGGGCCTTATCAAGTACCTCAACATATAGGATTTGTCGCCTACAAATTGGATTTACCAACCTCTTCATGAATCCACCCAGTATTACATGTTTCATGCCTCAAGAAAGTTGTGGGGAACAATTTCAGGGTTCAAACAAGTCTGCCATAATTAAATGAGGAAGGCTCAATTTGGATCCAACCAAAATAGGTCCTCGATACTCGTGAATGTCATTTTTGTGGTTGCGAGATCAAGGAAGTTCTAATCAAGTGGAAATACACCTCTCCAGAAGATGCCACATGGGAACCAGCCACTATTCTTCAATAGTTTCAGCAACTTCAACCTTGAGAACAAGGTTGCTTTTGATGGGGGAGGGCATGTTACAGTCCAACCCTAACCCCTTTATTTATGTAATAAGCCCATAAGGGCCTATTCCCAGTCATAGTTAGTTAGTTGAGTCGATAAAGCCCGTAAGCGGTTATCCGCATTAATAATAATTGTAAGTGGTTGACCCACATTCTAGAAAATGAACCACAATTAGTTGTAAACAGGCCCTAGCTAATAAATAAGGTGGTTAACCCATGATTATGTCAGGGACCACAATTAGTTAGGTTTTTGAATTTCATTAGGCTATAAATAGAATTAGATAGAATGATAAAGCATTGTGTCATATTGTAATTGAGCTCTACTCTAGTGGAGGTTGCCCCCTCGAAGAGGCAAGTGAACATTGTATCTTGTTTCTGCATAATGAAATAACTCTATCGCTTGTCTATTTTCTGGTGATATCTATATGTCTCGGCTATTTTGTTTCGTATTTCTTGTGTTTTGGCTCGTATAACGGGTCAAGTTCATAACAATGCTAGTGAATTTGTTTAATAGTCTTATAATTTTGATTGCAAAGGCAAGATTTATAGGTCAATGAATTTTTGTATGGCCAAGGGCTTATAGTATCACTTGATGCCTTGGTCCATAGTTGATGACATTATTGGTGATGTAATGGATGCATTGATGGGTTTTTTCTTAGTATAATTTCTTGTCACATAGGTAAGGAATTGCACATGGTAATATAACTTTCACATTATTACAAGTTAATGGTACATTATGACATGTATTTCACTTGATAAAACTTCCTAGCATATTTGGGCTTGTTTTCCATTCCATTGGCATTTTGGTTTGGTCGATAACATAATGTTGAAGAATTCTTGACACTTTGCTTCTTTAATTTCCTTAGTTCGTACTCATTTGGGACTATTTGACATGATTAGAGTCTCACTAATGTATTATGTAACCCTTATGTATGTTTTTCATATATCAATAAGTTGCTTATGAGGTGGATCAATGTCCTATGTAGAGAAATCCCTTATTTGGAACATATGGGGAGGCATATACACAATTTTCATCATTTTATTACTTGAATGATGAGGTCACACACTTATTTTTTCACTTGGATGAATTATCATATGGATTGGTGGTGATACTTGGTTCTTTCCTCTATGGTTCAAACATATTTCATATTTTGAGGATGTTTTGGTGGATTCATAGAACACATGCTAAGTGATAGTATTATTTATTCATTGTTGAGGGGATATTCCCTTTATTTATGGATTTAGTTGAGCATTGATGGCACTTCACATGTTATTTTCATATATTTTATGCCTTATTTGATGGGATGTTTCTCTTGGAGGTCTCACACAAGATATCATTAAAGGTTTGAATTATTTAAAATCCTGCTTTGAGGAAATGCCCACCTTTGAAGGCTACATTGCATACCTTTCCTTACTTATTTATGGGACATCTCACCTTGGAAGGAGGTTTCATATTTGTATTCCCGAGATGAAGGAAGGGTCCACATCTAGACGTTGCATGTTCTTGTGTCTATGGTTACTATTAAAAATTTCAAACTTTCTTGGAGCCTTATTGCACTTACGTATAATTTTAAATATGATTTAGAATCTTGGAGAGCTACCCTACCCACATTGAATGAGATGTACGAGGTTGCTAACCTAGATATAGGGTTTCATTACATATTTTGAGGGAGTCCTAGCTTCAAGAGAATTTATATTTTGATAAAGAAACTATATTTACACTAAATCAATGCTATTATATGCAAAGTTGTTGCGGGATTTCAAAATTTTTGTCATAATTAAAACTCCAACAAGAAATTAATGAAGTTATGGTGTTTTCAAAATCTGTTGCTAGAAAATTCTTGTCACATTTTGACCACTCATTTTGAGGAGCACCCTTCCTTTCTTGCTATAGAATTTTGGTTATTTTTGGAGATCATTATTGTTGTATGTCCCCATTGGAGAGTGAATTACCTCTCAAGGCCACATGACACACTTTTTTATTTACTTTAACAATACATTATACCTTGGAGAGCTTTATGGAGGTTGTTGCATAACCAACTCCTTTATTTTACTTTTGTTGACTTATCTGATAGAGTTGATTACATGGAAGCATTATTTTATTGTTTTTCCATCGAATTTTATTAATCCTTCTCGGAGAAGAAATTTGATCTCAACAAATTATTCCTACTTATATTAATGAATTCATTGAAGAGCTTAATTTATTACATTCCTTGGAGAGATTAGTGGATTTGGTAAAACATTTATCATGTTACTATAAAAAGAGATTAATCCAGGTGGATATTGGTGGCCACCCGCCTATTCCACTTGGGGCCCACAATTATATCTTTTGGGTTTTCAGTTTCCTTAATTGTAGCACAATTTACTATTTTTAGTAGTTTTTCGGGTCCTAAACTTCCGGAGCCATTTTGAGGCCCTAAACGAAATTTTTTGGGAAAAATGGGAGCAACAAGGTAGTTCCTTTGATGTTTCTCACATAAAAAGTTGTAGTCCTCATATATATCTTTCTAACGAGGTATTTTTCATGTCAAACAGAGATCGTATGCCAAAGTTACGTCCCCGGGAAGTTGATGTACCAATTTACCCAAACTGGGCCCATAGTTTTGGCGCTTCATCTCCCAGGGTTAGGTTTTTGGATGTTTAGGGTTTTCCATTGTTTATCAATAATAAATAAGCCCTCGAGCCTCATTGTAGAACAGTTCAAAGGCTTGTAGCCACCACATCTCTTCTCAGAGATAATCTACCAATGCCCTAGCTAGTTTATTTACATTCTATCTGTAAACAAAATCCAGTTCTTTGATATTAATGAAATGAAGTGTTATTTCCACTACATCTTTGTATTTATGGCTATATGTGTATTCTTTTGCGTTCCTCAATAAATTTGGATCAGTGGTATCAGAGCAGTCTTCTTTTTCTTGATCCTTATTTGCATGTCCCCAACGAGGTCGGGATATAAGGAGTTAGGGCTTGATCTAGTTGAACCTTTGCAAGATCAGCCTCACAAAACCCGATGGCCACCCATGGGGGATGAAAAGAGAGACGAGGGAGTAGGAGATCCTATCAAAATATTTCTCAAGGAGGCCCTTAGAAAAAAAAGGAACGTGATGATGGATACCTTTCCCCATATCCTTCAACGACTGCCCACCGGCAGCGCATCCGCATCCAAAAACCACTCTAGAGGCACAACTCCTTTTAAGGTATAGTAAAATTTGACATTCCCATATTTGAGGGCCAAATAGATGCAGATGTTGTAGATAGATGGTTGAATCTATTAGAAGGATATTTCTCAATTCATGACTTTTTCGACCGGGAGAAGATTATTTTTGCACTCCCCAAAGTCGCCCCCCATGTTAAGGACTGGTGCGAAACCTACTGTGATAAAAAAGGACAAGGGGAACCCTCTCTATTCTCGGTCATGCCCACTTGGAATTCTTTTCTAGATGCCATCAAGGAACAATATTATCTCATGGGGAGCTATGAGGAAAAGTGCATACAATGGACTACGTTGCAACAGCAAAGGGATCAAGATGTGCATGAGGTGACGAATCTGTTCCATACCCTGCACACAAAGTTGAGTATCAAATATTCGAAGAAACATTTGGTGTTGAAGTACCGCAATTTTCTACACATATACATTCAAGATGAATGGAGTTCCTTGACATTTCCTTACTTGGTACGACATACTAGTATGCTGCCAAGATTGAGCAAAAATTCAAACAGAAGAAGCGATACTTTGGATCTGCGGATCAAAAGCAAGGGAAATATGCCCCAAAACCACAGAATAAAGGATAAATCCAAGGCATGGTGGCCCAATACAACCTGCCAAAGTCGTAAGCAAATAACAACATCACGAAGCCGAAGAATGACACGGGAAAGTGGTGTGAGTTCCATAAGAGCTCCACACACAACACAAGTGAGTGTCGGGCCAAGCACTCACTAGAGGCCAAGATAAAGGCTTCTAAATCAGATGTATGCTCTGACTCTCAATTAAAACCCGAAAAGGTGAATGACAAAGGGAAACAGATTATTGACGCGGAGCCCAACGCCACCATTTCCAACACGAAGATCCAAATGGAGGAACCAAAAGATCTAGAGGAGGAGAAGCATATATTCCACTCCCAAATGTGGGTAAAGGGTTCCCCGCTACAGTTCATTGTCGATAGTGGGAGCCAAAATAACCTCATTTCAGTAGATGTCGTGAAGTGGTTGGACTTGTCGACCACATCACACCCACAGTCATACACCATCGAGTGACTTCACTAAGGACGAGATCTCTGTGTACGCTAGTAGTGCCACCTTCCCTACAAAATCAAGCCCTTAACGGATGAGTATTATGTGACATTTATCCTCTTGATGTTTGTGATGTATTATTACGCCAACCATACTTGTGGAAGCGACATGTTGTGTATGAGTCTCGGCCCTGCGCTGTTATTGTTACTTTGGGCAATAAGTTGTATAGGATACCAAAGGCACCATTCTCTATCGTTATCTCTTTGGTTACTGCAAAAGAATGTAGTAACCTCATTTCCAAAACCGAGATTTCTTTTTCCTGATGATCCGCCCTTAGGACAAGAAGAAGACTATGACCACGACCTCCATACAGGGTTCCTCCGCATGACAACAACAAATGTACATGGTCATGGAGGAGTATGGGGACATCTTCACCTCACCCGCAGGGGCACCTCTGCACTGTCAGGTCAAGCACCCCATCGATCCGACCCCAGGTGCACCACTGCCCAATGGACCAATCTATCGATGTTATGTTCTATAGAATGATGAAATCAAGAAGCAGATTCAGGAGCTATTGTAGAAAGGTCATATCCAGCCGTGCTCATCGCCTTGTGGGAGCCTGATCGTGTTGGCACAAAAGAAGGATGGGACTTGGAGACTCTGTATCGACTATCAGACTCTGAACAAGATCACTGTCTAGAATAGGTACTCAATCCCACAGATTGATGACCTTTTGGACCAACTATAAGGGGAAAAATATTTTAACAGGATCGACTTGAAGTCCAGGCATCACCAGGTACCAATCAAACCCTCCAATGTGTGGAAGATTGCCTTCAAAGCCAAGGATGGACTTTTCGAATGGCTATTCATGTCTTTCGAGTTGATGAATGCTCCCACAACCTTCATGAGGTTTATGGACGACCTATTGAGGCCATTCCCCAACTCATTTGTAGTAGTGTACTTGGATTACATCCTAATCTTCAACCAAAATTGGGAAGAGAACCTCCACCACATCCGACAGGTCATCCAAACACTGCGGCAACACAAGTTGTGTGCCAATTTGGAGAATTTCACTTTTGGCATGACCCAGGTTCAATATCTGGGATACATTATTGATGAGCGGGGGGTGCATGTGGATCCAACCAAGATCCAAGTCATTCGGGATTGGCCAGCCCCAACAACTCTAACAGAGCTTCGCAGTTTTTTGGGTCTTGCTAATTTCTACCACAAGCTTGTGTTGGGATTCTCTCATATCACTTGTCCCTTTGGTCAAGTGACCAAGGGAGGAGCGAAAGAAAATTTATTTTAGTCGAAATCTCAACAGAAGGAGTTTGTAGAATTGAAACATCACCTCTGCTCTGCCCTAGTGCTCACATTACCAGATTTGCAACAACCATTTGAGATCGAGACAAATGACTTTGACTATGCTATTTGGGTATTTCTTACTCAACTGAGGCATCTAATGGCATATCACAGTGAGACATTGTTTGACACAGTCCGCAAGTATCCCACTTATGACAAAGAAATGTATTCCATTGTGCAGCCTTGCTGACAATGTAAGAATTACATTTTGGGGAAGGAAACAATCATCCACACAGACCATAGACCCCCGCAGTTCTGAGTTCACACAGACACAAGGGAAGTTGTAGAACGATCGACGTTAGAAGTGGTCCACATATCTTCAATAGTTTCATTTGGACATCAAGTACAAGAAGGGCCGCACCAATAATGTTGTAGACTACCTCAGCCGACCACCGATCATGACGCTAACCACCATTCTCAACTCTTGCGGGCACGAGACTTCTGATTGGCCACTTCTCTACAAGAGCGAACCAAAATTCAGCCACACATAAAAGACACACTTTTAGGGTACTCAAGTTCCAAATTTTCACATCCAGGATGCACTACTGTGTCACCTGGGACACCTTTGTGTTCCTTCAAGCGAGCATGCTAAGATGATTTGGAAAGCGCACTACAGTCAGGTCGTTGGTAATTTCGAGGTCGAGAAAATAGTGGCAGCACTGTATAAGTATTTCTATTGGTCGAAACTTCAACGGGATGTCAATAATTACATCGGATCTTGCACTGCTTACGCCATTGCCAAAATGACCATTAAGAAGCAAGGCCTCTATACTCCACTACCTAACCCTAATCGACCTTGGGAATTCATCTCCATGGATTAGATATTGGGCCTTCCTTCTACTAAGCATGGAAATGACTATGTTTTCATGGTCGTTGACAAATTATCAAAGATGCTCATTATGGTGGCCTGCAAGAAGAATATTACAGCAGAAGCCACTACTAAACTATTCTTTGAGCGAGTATGGGTGCACTTTGGGATCCCACATTATATCATCTCAGATCAGGAAAACAGGTTCCTCATAAAATTTTGGTCCAGCCTCTGGTCAATGCTGGACACCAAGATCACCAAGTCCATGACTTTCCATCCCAAAACTGATGGCCAGACAGAGGTCTTCAACAGGATGATCGTACACATTTTGCACATGTACAATTCAAAGCATCCACTCACATGGGATGAGAGCCTTCCCTATGTACAACACATTTATAACCAATCTCTCCATAGCTCAACCGACCACAACCCCTTCTAGGTGGTCTTGGAATTCCAGCCACTATGTCCCATTGACGTATCCATGCCATTTGCAACTACCCAGGTCGATTCGGCTCATGTCTAGTTTGAAGCTGAAAAAGCGAACAACTTTATTGAGCGCATTCAGCAGATCTACTGACTAGTTCATGAAATATTGGATAGAGCCAATGCTAAGTACAAGAAACGACATGATCAACATCGGGTGCCGCACAAATTCTAGGTGGGCGACAAAGTGTGGCTACATTTGTAGAAGGAGCGCCTCACTGGACCCCACCGAAAGCTTTGCCCACTCTGATATGGGTTACATGCCGTCACCAAGGCTATAGGGGCCAATTCCTTTAATCTCAGTATTCCACCACTCCTTGGTCTGCGCCCAATGTTCAATGTGGACCGCCTTCGGCCCTACTTCCCACCTCTACTAGACACCTCCAACATTGCAGAACAATTCACACTAATAGAGTTAAACCCAGACTTCATGGAACAAGCCACCATAGATCGTATCATGGACATGAAAATCAAGAACACTCACCTGCAGAATATCCAATTGTATCTGGTTATCAAAGCTAGCCAACTCCTGAACCAAGGCAGGTGGTTCACCGGGGACCAAGTTCAGCAGAAGTTTCCTCATCTCATGGAGGAACTCAATGCAATGGGGACCATTGCTTCCTAAGGGGGGAGGAATGATCCAAGTAGATATTGGTGGCCACCCGCCTATTCCACTTGGGGCCCCACCATTGTTTCTTTCAATTTTTCATTTTCCTAATTGTAGCATAGTTTACTATTTTTAGAAGTTTTTCGGGTCCTGAACTTCCGAAGTTGTTTTGAGGCCCTAAATGAAGTTTTTTGGGAAACATGAAAGTTCCTTTAATGTTTCTCACAAAAAAAGTTGCAGTCCTCATATAGATCTTTCTAACGAGGTATTATGCACGTCAAATAGAGATCGTATGCCAAAGTTACGTCCCAGGAAGTTGATGTACCAATTTACCCCAACAAGGCCCATAGTTTTGGTGCTTCATCTCCTAGGGTTAGGTTTTTGGATGTTTAAGGTTTTCCATTATTCCTCAATATTAAATAGGCCCTCGAGCCTCATTGTAACACATTTCAAAGGCCTGTAGCCACCACATCTCTTCTCAGAGATAAGCTACTAGCGCCCTAGCTAGTTTATTTCCATTCTGTTTGTAAACAAATTTCAGTTCTTTGATTTTAATGAAATGAATTTTTATTTCCATTGCATCTTTTATTTATGGTTATATGTGTATTATGTTGTGCTCCTGCATAGATTCATATCATATATGGAGCTATACCCTATTTAAATACTAGCTCTCTCCATTTGTAGTCATAGTTATATTTTTAGAGTTTTCCCTCCTTCAAAATTAATGGATTATATTTCTTGGAGCATATGTGAATTTTGGTGGTTTCCTTCTTATCAAGGTATGGGTTATTTTTCTAATCCTTTCTATTGTTACCTTTTTGGTATATATTTCTAGAACTTGCTTTGTAGGGCCAAGTGAGAAGAGTATAGTCTAACCCATTGGCAGGGTTTTATGAGAGGAGTTTCTACTTCATGATTTTCTTTTGTATTATACATGGTGGTACTATCTTGTATTAATATCTTCTTCAGTGTTCTCTAAACTTATACTTCATTGTGTAAGGCATACCCTAATGGCATGGTTTTGATGTGATACTTCCAAGGCCTTCCTAGTATTTCTTAATTGAATTCAAGCAATGTTGAGTTATTCTTATGGCATCCATATGTGGCCTTTATAGACATAACCCTTAATGAACTTTCCCACTTATATTATCCTATTGAATCCATTTTTCCTTATTGGGTTGGCACTAGTCTCCTGATCCCACCATCACTCATTTACTTATTTAAAACTACAGAAAAACATTGGTTTACTAGAGTTATCTCTTCATGTCACCTTTTAGATTCATTTATTATAGCTTTAGAAATCCTAATTTCTAGGGATACCTGTTTTAAGTTGGAGAAAATACAACCAAAAGTGAGAATAGGTTGCGTAGGTGATAGTGATGACCATCCTAGTAGTTCTAGCTTAAGTTGCACCTTTTCGATTAGGGATTTTATCATTAAGTGCATGTTGAGGAGGTAACACTCACCATGGAAGGCTTAAAAAACTCCCTGAGAATTCACCCTTCTCCTAATTAAGCACTAATGATTAATCAACAAGCTAATATAGCAAAACAATTACTTTTAGTGCAAGTCAATTTGAGTTCCCTTGATTTGTTTCATTTTTTCAATAGAAATATTGTATGTTCTAGTTGTCACATTATTTATAATGTCTATCTATTCACCGACATAGTTGTTTGTATTGGTCCCACTTGATTCTTCTTTGTTGGCTTATCTTTCTTGTCTAATAACATCCCTAGCAATAAGGCTAGTGTCTTGGTCACGAGGTTGTTCATATAGGTTGACCCTTGCACTAATATAATACATCACAATACACTAGATTATTGTTTTTTAGAGGGATTGGAACTCCTTAGTTTTGGTTGATTTTAGATTCTGATGAGGTCTTCACATATCCCATCCACCCTCCCCCCTAGGTGGATACTTGTTTCATTGTGATTATCTCTCTAGATAAACATGCATATTCTACATTATTGTGCTTGATTGCATCAAGTTAGATTACACATATTTTATGGATTTAGTTAAGGCTATCAAATGCTTGGGGGCTAGGTCAATAGTAATTACTAGACACTTCTTAAGCTCATTTCCAATTGTATAAGCTCTAAACGAACTTAGTTGATCTACTTTATGTGTTGACTCATGTTTATCCCAATATCAATAGTGACTTCATGAGAAAATCCAAGGCTTTGGGGTCCTCTTTGTCTTAAGTGGAAGTATAATTTAAACTCAAACACATCAAGGTAGTAAATGAGGATGGATGGCTCTGAGGGTTTGATATTAGTGTGGATTTTTTGGAGAATTTGGTCAAACCTATTATTAAACTCCCCCATTATCTCATTCTCATTTCTCTTAGTGGTACTAAGAGTAGCCAACAAATAATATTTTTTTCTTCTTTCCTCATTATCTCATGAATACACTTTGAAATTCATCCAATTTTCTTATGTTATTTTGGAGCTAGCATGTGAACCAATCTAAGAAATTATTTTCCAAGGATGAAGTGAATATTTTCATTTGTACATCTAAATGAGCCTCCCATGCCTCATGATTGTAGCATTGAATTCCTTCCAATGATTTATAGTATATACACATTATTTCTTTTGAAGGTGGATAACTTTCCAATTTCTTTCTTAAACACATCATGAGGTACCCCCAAAATTTTGACGAAATCAAATGGCCTATAAATCTCATTAATCCAAATTTCGATTATGACTTGGGCGAGATTTGAAAGATTAAACTTAAACAAACACCTGATATCTTCTACACTAGGAGACTTTAATTTGTTTGAGTTTTGGATCCTATTGATACCACATATTTGATAGTAGCTTTCTAGTTCTAGAATGAAGTGAATTAATCCTTGAGAATATGTTCTTGTTAAATATCTATTAAGTACAAGTTCAGCTTGTGCAATCAATAGATGGGATTAAAATTTAAATGTTGATTTCCAAATAACTCAATCATTACCGAATTGGATATAAGTATTCTAAACATGAGGTATAAGAAATTTTCCTCGATAATGATGCCAAAATATTACCTTCCAATTTTTAACTTGGTGCAAATTTCCCCAAAGCACAAGTTATGAGAATCTAAAGGAAACTTAGGCAAGCTACCATTGTCACCTTGGTGGCTTTACCTTTCTCACTTTAGACTAGATGAGTTTTAGCCTAGGGGCATTTCCTAAGGTCAACTAATCTTTGGTCATGTAGTATCTGAGTGAATCTAGTCAAGTTCAATTATATAATTTAATGCTTGCAATGAGTGATTTAAATGATAGGCTTAAAAAATAATTAAGTTATCCTTCAAGAAATTGTGAAACATTTAGATGTATACGAAAATACTTATTGTGACTTGCTCCTTGAAGGAATGATCCAATTATTTAAATATAAAGTGTTAGAAGTTCAAATTTAAACTAAGATTACAAATAAACTTTCTTAAATAGAAATAATGATGAAATTAAAGTTAAAGCTTGCAAATCAATTTAAGCTTAACCAAATGTGAGATAGTTTACCATAAGAAATTGATTCCTTAACCATTCAAAACATATTATCTATTGAAATTTCCATGTGTGAAATGGATTGGTTGAGTGCAAGCTAATTACGAATATGAATTAGGGACTTTTTCAAGGTTTTTTTAATTGATATCGCACTTATCAAATGGTCCAATTGTTCATGAAATTATGGCTTTATATAGAATATAACTAGCCATTTAGAATCATGAGTCATCATAATGAAAAAGCTAAAATGTAAATTGATCGTGAATATTAAATTTGGTGAGACTTCCTTCAAGGAATGTGTAAATCAAATCGTAAACCTATTTTTGAGATGTCCAATGCTGAAATTTCATAATTAATTTTATTAATAACCCTCCTTTATAACTATATATTAGGCCTTAAATTAGCGAAGTGAACTGAGATTCAACCATGAAAATACATATTTTCTTTAGAAAGTGTGATTTAAACCATAAATATGTTTAGGTAAATCGATTAAATTATAAATTTAAATTCATCTCATTTAATGTTCTTATACTAGAAAATTACAACGAGCATAATCAAGGGAAAATGTAACAAAAGTTGAATGAAATCTAGCATATTAATACAATGATTTAACTTAAGAATATTAAGTGAATCCTTTAGATATATTATGATGGATTAGTTTGATAAAAATTCAAATATAAATGAAATACCTCTCTTTGATATGTGAACCAACAAATAAAAAAGGGTAAATTTTAGCTTTAATTAATCAATATTTGAACTAGAAAAAACCATAAATATACTTTGAAATGACAAGACAATAAAAGGGAAAATGAAAATGACTTGTAGCACAACTTGATTTAAAATTTGTTTAGTTGAAAATTCATGTTATTAAAAATAAAAATTAAAGAAATAATTTTAAAGGCTTTAGGTTAGTCAGAAAGAGTAGATTAGTGCCTCACTTTACTTATGGGTTAACTTGATATCATGAAGAGGGATGTTCTCTTTGATAAATTAAAGGCTATAGTTATGAAATTGGTGTCCATTATAATAACATTAATTTTTTCACTAAAATGCAAGTTTGATGGGGAGATGGTTTATATAAAATCCACTACTCAATATAATTATAAAGATGGCCTCTATTTTAAGATTGTTTGTAGATGCTATGATTTTATGAGAGGAAATGCATAATTTTTTATCTTAAAATTAAGAAATACAATATGGAGATAGAAATTATCTCACCTTATCCAATGTAGTGATTCTACTCTTCTACAACCCTTGAATTAACTCTTTTATCCACAAACCTGCAAGAAAAATAGCTCCCAATGGTGCTCCAAGAAACATTATTCTCAATAAAGACATAAATAAATCAAAAAAGACTTGGAAACGAGAATATAAAATATTTATTAAAAGCTTTCCAGTAATATTACAATGAGGAAGAGTTTCTTATTTATATATTAAGGTCTCAACAACCTCCATAAAAAGAAATCATAAATCTATAATTAACTATGACCAAAATTCTCTGTATAACCAAAGAGGATTAAGTCAACAACAATATAAAGTGGTGGACTAATACTATATGTACAATAAAATAGAATATATGGCTCAATGAAGTGGATTCCCTCTTCAAAATAGAAATGGACATGGTCAAATTAGCAAAAGATCCCCTCCTCTAGGGGATTAACTTAGTCATAATGTAAAAATAGAAATAAGAACCTCACACATGTGGATATAGTCCCAAGGATAGAGGGATGCCCCCTCAAAATTCTTTAATGTTTTGTAACAACCTCCGCCCTAGACATGTTAAAGAAAATTCCAAGAAAAATAATCACACTCTCGAAAGTGTTCCATGTCCCCTCAAAATATGCAATAAGGTGGCACGTGTGGCTTGTGATGATGTGTTCATGGCCTACTAGGCAAGTTGAACTCATGAGGAATGTGTTAGGTTCACATACATTTCTCAAGATGATTTGGAATGTTTGTCTTGGTGTCCATTGCACATATCACAATACCCTTGGTAGGTACACAAATATGAAGGAAAATATGCAAATCTTGATCAAATTACATGGATCCCAATGCAAGTAACCTACTCATAATGATGATTCATGCCCTAATACAAATGTCATTATTTTGTAAACATCAAGTGACATCTCCTAAATTTTCAATAACTCATTATTTTTAACATTTATTATGTTTAACCATGACAGGTACAACATTAACCTCTATTACATGTGACAACTCATAAGACCAAGAAATATTTCTTAGGACATTATGTTAGGAGCATGTGATATGACGGACATGAAGTTAGAGAAAAGAAGAAACTTCATGAATTGACCCCCATGGCCACACACGAGTAAAATAATGATCCGCTAACTACTTAACTAAGAAAAGAGAGAGAGATGTAGTTCAAGTCTAGTACAATTGAGTTGGGAAAACCATCGAGGTGGAACAATGTTGGTTCCACACAACTAGAAGTCCACGATGTGTCTTAATCCATGTAGTTCTTCGTAGGTTCGTGATAGGTGGTGTTATATCAGGGGTCAAATCCATGAGAAAATAATATTAGAGAAGGGGTCACATCTATGACAAGTGATATGATAATTTAATCGAATATAATTTGGTGTTCTTCACCATTGTTACATCCATAACATGTGGTGTTCATGTGGGATATTATAGTAGCCATAATGGGTGGATTTTGGTGCTAATTGAGACACTCATAGGGTAGGTATTTATTTGTATAAGCGATTCTTAGTGTGAGAGGTTTGTGGCGCCCAAATACCCCAAAGATAAAGGGACATGTGGTGAATGTTGAGAATGTTGTAAGTCAACTAGTGGAATCATTACATGAGCATGGTGAAAAAGTAGCTAAATTGGAAATAGAGATGTGATAGGTGACGTGAACATTCAATCAAGTCATAAAAGAAGTTCATAATGCTATATATGCCATCATTTAGTTTAAGGATGAAAATATGTTAGATAGGTTGAAATATGTAGCAAACAAGTTGGTGATTGTTCAACAAAAGTTTTAGGATCAAGAATATTTGATCACTATATTGAAGAAAGATGTTGGGTAAGGAGTGTCGAACACACCTATGATAATCAATATGAGGGAACCAAAGCCTTATGATGGGATGAGAAATGGAATTTACTAGGGATTTTTTTGGGATATTGAACAATAATTGGATCATATGAGTAAAAGTTCAGACAAAACCAAGGTGAATGTCATAGTCATGTTTCTAGGAGGGACTACCAAGTTATGGTGGAGGAATTACGTAGAGGAATTTTCATCAAGTTGCATCATGGATAGAGTTGGAACATGGACATCATTGAAGGCTTCTTCGATGTATAATTCATGCCTTACAACCAAGCATGGATAGTGTGAAACTATTTAACACCCTTGACTCAGTTAGGGAAGATCTAGACTTATATCAGAGAGTTTTTTGAGATCATTTTAGAGATCAAGGACATATCATAGGAGGATAGGTTATTCCATTTCATAAATGGAATGCATTCATTGGCATAGAGTGATATGTGATGGTAAAACATTCAGAGTCTTTTATTTTCTATCATCGTGATCAATAAACTATTGAACTATAGAGGCGAGGGTAAGTTTGGTCCAAAGAGTAATGAGGAGGAGCATGGTGAAAAGGGAAAGAAAAAGAAGGATAAGGGGAAGATGAAGGTGTACATGGATGAAGAATATAAAAAATCGGATGTCATAAAAGAAAAGAAGCTAGTATTGTGTTGGATCTAAACCACAGAACATTATGTGAAGGATTATCCTTTGAAGCAAAATTCGTCAACTTCGAAGTAGTCAGATAAGTCAATAGTAAGGGTGTTTCAAGTTTTAGGTGAGGTTGTGGATGTGAATTTTGCATCAACATAGGACCTAGGAACCGAAATGAGTTATGTTCATGTAATAATAAATAGGAAGTAGGTAGTAGCAGTGGTTGATAGTGGAATGACTCATAATTTCGTTAGGGAGGATGTTGCAAGATAACTTAGGTTGAAACTTTAGTTCGCACATATTTCCTTCAAGGAAGTTAACTTACGAGAGTAGAAGGTGGTTTGTACAATCATATGTGTGTAGATTAAGATAGGAGATTGCAAGGTGAGATCACGGTGAGATAAGTCTCACCATTGTAACTTCTTTTGGATGATTATGACATGGTTTTGGGTTAGGACTTTATGAGAGTAGAGGATGTTGTTGTAATTCCACATTTCAATCTCTTGGCTATATTTTTCAATCCCTCACTAGTGGTTGTGCATACTAAGACGAATATAGTAGGATTGGGAGCTTAGATGAATTATATGTTCATAATTGATGAAGTTAACTTGGGGATGGGAGATGGTGATATGGTTAGACATGTTGTTCTAGTGCATGAGGAGAGAATTTGTGACATAGAGGATAAATTACATAGGGTGAAGAATGTTTTAGTACAACATTTAGATACACTTGTAGCTTTGGTGGAGAGGACTTGGTACAATGGTCCAGTCTAGAGACTTGTAGAGGATGAAGAAATAAGATTACCAAATTTTTTTACAAATACGAAGGACAATTCACCCATGATTGAGGAGTACAAGGAGAGGTGATCACAACCTTGGTACAAGTGTTATGGGGAGGAGGTTGATCCTATCATAGAGACACTTGGAGAGGGGGAGTGGACCTACAATCTAGCGTTGGAGTTACTCATGGAGGAGGCTGAAGGTATGATCAAAACACACATTCCATTGTTAATGAATGCGACATATAAGTATGGGGGAAAGTTACTAGGAGCAAAAGAATTGAGTTTGGAGAGAGATGGAGGTATTCATGGGAACTGCCCCAAATCTTATGCACATTGAGCAATGTTGACATGGCTTGTTGTCATGAGGAGTGATGACTAGTCTTTTCTTGGGTGCCATAGGGTTACCTTGGATGATTGATGGAGATTGAAGAGTTTCATGGATGAGCTACTAAGATTGAAATGAGTACACTTGAGTGGAGGAGTGTGTTCCTATAAACGTTTCATGAGGTAATCAGATTAGCTACTTGATTGGCTAGAGGCACAATAAGATCCTACACATGGATACATGTAGGGGCTATTTAGAGTCTAAGCATAATGATAGATCATGAGGAAACACTTTGATCACCAGTAGTGACTTTTATTGGCGACTTGGATATTTGGGTTGCTAATTGGAGGATCGATAAAGGTGGTAATAATTTTTAGTGGGGAGGATGTTGGACCCTCAATCTTGGGTAAGCGTTGGTCACATGAGCTCACTTGGGGATATTATAGATGGTCTGCTTGGTTTGGTTACTTGCACAAATTTTTGGGTTCCCTTATCTTGACATTCCATTGCATGTTGGGAAGTCACATGGCATGGGCACACCCATGTTTGGGTATGTGATACAATCACGCATCATCATTATGAATTGATGGTCAGGAAAGAGAAGTTGCATGACCAAGTGAGACACACTATACAATATTAGGTGTCATATTGAGTTGCGATGTAACAAGCACGATTTTGGAACACTAAGTGCACCTATATCAATGGGCGAGAAGCGAATTGCATGCCACACCCATTGGTTCATATAAGAATGCATCAATGCATGCACATGTTGGTTAACATGGTATCACATCTGACATAACCAAATTTGGGGTTTCCCCATCGTTTAAGTGTGACGGTGGAATCATAAGAAAATAAAATGAGCACATGCATGATGAAATGAGGAAATGTCGTCTAGAGCAGGTGTAGATGTGATGCACGACATGTTAGCTCAAGTAGACATCACATATGGATTTGGGCATGAAGGTGAACAGGCGCATGTTGGTCTCCATTCCAACCCAACTAATGCGATGGTTAGTGGGCATGCCCGAGAGGTATAAAGTAATGGATGAAGCGAATGATGGAGCACAACAATTCACAATCAACTCAGAAAAAACTTATCGTCGATCACCTAGTTAAGTGTGAATCATGATGATAGTTTGGCATGAGAGGAAGGTGCATTGATAAGGCCGTGCCCTACCTATCTTGGGTAGGAGCGTGTGGGCCATGAATTTTGGGTTTCTGCTTGGATGACGAAGGGGTTTTGTGACTATTATGTTATTGGTTATTGCTTTGCAACTAGGTTGTCTCAATTTTGGAGTTGGAAAGAATTTTGGGGATTAGCCAAGTTGGATTGAGTTTATGTTTTGGTAGGGGTTTTTTTCTATGATTGTAAAATCTAGGGGGTTTTATATTTTACAAAAGGATTTTTCCATTGTTTATATATGAATTTGGGTTTCCACTTATATTGTATCTTTTGCATAATGGTGTAATTTTTCAATTGAACATGAAAATTTATTAAGTAAAATAATGTTCCACTAGCTACTTAACTATGAAAATAAAGAGAGGCATAATCCAAGTCCAATACAATCGATTTGGGCATACCATCAAGAGGAACGAAATTGGTCCCACATGCCCAAAAGTCCACGACGAATCTTTATCCATGTGGGTCTTCCAAGGGTTGTAACATCCACGATGTCGATGTAATAGTAAATGATAATTTTTTTCCTCCTTGATTATCAACAATTGTATAATTATTGTATGAAGAATTTCCTTGGTAGTGCTTCCATGAATAGTGATGTGTTCCACATTAGTACTTTTAATGTGAACCAGAGAGTGGAATTTGCGATTAGATATGATTCCAAGCTATTGAGTTTTTTTCTTTGCACTAGCGCAATAATATTTTACTTTTCAACTTTATTTTAATGATTATACTTTTAGTGTGATTAGTAACAAGATGGACTTCTCAACTCGAAAGGTGGGTGGGTTTTCAAAGAACTAAAAGATTATGAGTGGAAAAAAAAATTAGCCACATACTCAATATTTTTTGCCACATGATGGACTTTATTTTTGGCATTAAGTACCAAAAACAAGTAGGAAATGAGAAATAAATAGATATTTTATATATTTAAATGAGTAATGATTTTTTAAAAATTGTTTTTGTTTTTTTTTATATTAATTTTTTATTTTACAATATAATTTAAAATTGTTTTTAAGGAAATAAGTTAAACACTCAAGACCTAGAGACATATGGAAATAGTGAAGGTCAACCCCATCACATACCACCAACATGTTATTTCAAATTGTGTATTTTTTTTATAATAATGATAATGAGACAAATTTCATTATCGAATAGTAGCTAATGATGACTATCCCTAACTAATTTGACAATTGAGTACTTATATATTTTCCCAACAAAGTTAAATAATTATATAATTATTAAGTAGTGATCTTTACTAATTAAATATAACTTTTAATTGTTATAAAGTAACGATTTTTAGTAATTAAATATTATTTATTATTTTTGTTGTTATTAAATATTACTATTTTTTTTACATTATCTTTTTACAACTTGAATGGGTCTATTAGTAAAGAAAATGTGTTTCCTTGTAAAAGATTACATGTTCAAATTTAATGGGGGGTGGGCTATGTACACCTTCACAGTTTTTTTTTTTTTTTAAACATAGTTAATTGACAACATGTTGGAGTGATTTGGGCAATTCCTAGTATCAAATCTTTTGTTTGTCACTATAACACCAAGAGTATATCCAATAGCTCGCAAGCCATATATATCAATAATTTATTTATTGGAAAGAGTTGAGATGTTGGTGGAGAAGTGGGGTGCCTACTTTTTGAGCTTTATCAGTGGGCCAACATGTCCCTCTATAGGAATCAAAATTGGGTGGAGGGGCAAACATGGCATTTCCCTAAGGGTCACACCCATGGGACTTGATAAAAGAAGGACATGGAGGTAGCTTTGAAACATTTATGTGTGCATAAGTCACCAAACCTTCACATAATTTAATAGTCAAATTGTTATGTGTATATGTCTATTGTCCCACAAATAATAGAGTCTCATATATCAATTTAGTGTTTGGGATACACTACAAAACAGCTATGTAGAGCCAACCCAAGAAGCATTAGCAACCATGACCAATAATCAGAGAAATGTAGCCACCGAATTGAGAAAGAAATAGCACTAAGCCAAATCTTGGATCCAAAATTTAGTTGATGACACTATCTTCGATAAAATAACCAGTGCAATAACAACAAAAGAGGCATGGGATATTCTCAAAGCTGCATATTAGGGTAATGATACAATTAAGACTGTTAAATTGCAGACGTTGTGGACACAGTTTGAAACCCTAAAGATGGTTAGCACATAGAATATTGATTAGTTCATGACTAGAGTCATGGGCCCGTCAATCAAATGAAGTTGATTGGTGAAACGATTTTAAATTAGAAGATCGTCGAAAAAGTTGTCCAAAGATTTCCGAAGAAATTTGAAATGGTTGTAACAATGACTTTGGAGTCCAAAGATCTTACAACTTTTTCAGTAGGACAACTCACTGGATCTATTTTGTCACACAAAACATGAATTAACCTGGGAAAAGATTCCATGGAACAAGATTTCAAGGCACAAGTCTCTCTCGGTAGAGGCATAGGTAGAGGATGTAGAGGAAAAGGTAGATGCAGATCTATAAAACATCATCATGCGACAGAAGGTTTCACATCAGAATCAGGGCAGTCGAGACCCTCACAGAACCAGACACAGAGAAGCATAAAAGGGAGTAACAAATCTAATGTTTAGTGCTATTATTGCAAGAAAGTTGGATGTAATGAACATGAATGTCGAAAGAAACAGTCGTATCAACAAAGAGACAAAGTCCATATCTCCAACAATTAAGGAGAATCCTCTGAAGCCATGTTTCTTTCCTAGCATGTTTTTGAAGACAATCACAGGGAGGACCTTTGGTTACTGGACAGTGGTTGCAGCAACCATATGTCAATTAACAAAAAACTAATTTCTTGTATTGATTTTGATATCAAATTTGAAATTACCCTTGGTGACCATTCTCGTATAAAAGCTGAAGAGAAAGGTATTCTTCATGTTCTTACCAAACAAAATCAGTAGAAAAATATACATGATGTTTATTATGTTCCACATCTGAAGCAAAATCTCAATAGTGTAGGTCAATTGATGGAGCATGGCTATGATGTAATATTTCAATGGACAACTTGTTATATTTATGACAAACCTCCCAATAGAAGACATATAACTAAGGTAAAACAACCAAGAATAGAATGTTTCCCTCGACTCTTAGAAGTACAAATATGTCACAATCATTTGCACACAAAGTTTCAAAGATAGATGAGTCACAGTTATGACATTCTAGGTATGGTCATAATCCCTTTAAGAGTCTTAGTCTTCTTCAAAAACTTTCTATGGTCATTGGTCTCACTGTTGTGAATGAACATGATTGTCAATGTGAAATTTGTATTCTTGAAAAGCATAAAAGAGACAACTTTCCCACATCTTCTAGTAGAGAAAAAGAAACCTTAGAGCTAGTCCACACAGATATGTGTGTACTAATGCAAACACAATCCATTAGTGGAAGTCTTTATTTTCTGACATCTATTGATTACTATAGCAGGAAAATATGGATTTATTTTCTTAAAAATAATTCTGATGTTTTCTCAAGGTTCAAAGTGTTCAAAGCATAAGTAGAAAATAAAAGTGACGAGCTTTTGAAAGTACGTAGGTCAGGCAAAGGAGGAGAATACAGTTCCAAATATGTCACAAAATTTTGTTGACAACAATGTTAGTTTTTGTAGCATCATGTGTTCTAGCCACGAAAATTTGTGAGAGGCTAGAATATAGGAGATATCCACAACCCAAAAATCGATCATGGAAATTCCGCCTAGAAGTGACTTAATTAGATTATTAGTCCGTTTTTAAATATTTCCTAAGTTTAAACTTAGGGAATATGGTTAAAAAAACATAATTAATAAATTCAAGGTGTGAATGATTTAGAAACTCACACAGATCGAATTCAAGTTAATCCTAGCGATCGATTAATATTTAATCTTGTTTGTTGGAGTCCCAACAGAGGATTATAAGAAAAAATCGATGGGCACTTGGAGAATACGCTTGTAGAGCTCGATTTCATTGGTAGATTTATTTCCAGAGTAACAACAGTCAGTTGTCGGTGAGAGAGTCAGAGAGATCGAAGCATTGAGAGAGGGGAAAAGACAGTGAGGCTGGAGGAGTCATTCTAGATCTAGCGAGTGAATTTGTAGAGAGGCATAAGAGTCACATAGAGGCTAACGTTGGGGCAGCGCAGTAGTCTCTATAAGAAAAATCGATTTGTTGTGGAGGAGAGACGTTTTCAGTTCCAGAGACTAGTAAGGAGTCACAGAGTGCAGGAGAAGCATTATTGCAGTTAGCAGAAGGCGAAATGGCTTCATCGGAGATCATTATGAGGTTAGATGTCCAACCAGCTATGTAGAGCAGTACAGAGGTTGACGCGTAGGGTTACAGGGTCGTATTTCTGATGGCAAGTTGTGCCAGGAGAATTCCCGTGGGGTGAGGAAAATTCCTCACTAAATTTTTGCCATATTTATTCTCTATAGGATTGCTATTATTTTGGCATCAAGTTGTACTCAGATTTTCTCAATGCTGGTTAATAATAAAACCCTCACTGTTGCACCGGTTTTCCCGAGTTGGGTTTTTTCAAGGGACTTTTTTCCAAAAATAATTGTGTTAATTTTCTATGTGTTCACTATCATTTCTTCCAACGTTGTATTCTTCCCCATTTTTATTTGTGAAGGTTGCAGCATGATTTATTAAGTATTTTTCGTAGAAGTCTACAAATAAAATGTTAATAAAATTAAAAATTAGGATAATAATTTCTAGTTGTTGCAGTAGGATTTCAGTTTTCAAAATTTTCACAAGAAAGGCATCAATATGCATAACACAACCAGATACTCTCTGTATTAGAGTAGCAGAAGAAAAAAAACGGTAAATCATGAATATGGGAAGATGCATGCTTCGCGAAAAGGAGTTATCCAATGAGTATTGGGCTGAATTTGTTGCTACTACAATATATATTCTCAACAGATCTGTCACATCCAGTGTTAAAGATACAATACCTCAAGAGGCTTAGGATGGTAAGAAGGTGAATATCTCTCACTTTCAAATATTTGGTTGTGTAGCATTTGCACATGTTCCAAAGAAGTTACTAAAGAAACTTGAGGAAAGAAGTGAAAAATGCATATTTGTAGGCTACATTGAACAATGAAAAGCCTACATACTCTATAATCTACTCACCAAGATTTTTTTCTTAAGAAGAGATGTTAAGTTCTTCGAAAACAAATCTTGGTGTGAGCGAATTGATGAATCTTCAAATCAACATGTTCATCCACCAAGGATGCCAAGATTGTAGGTATAAGAAGAGCCACACCACTCTGAAAATGTTACTTATTCTAGCATTGAATCATCATATTCATAAGATAATAAAAAAAATAGAATCATTAAGGATATATATGAGCAAGAACATGATTTTGAGCAGAAAATTTATTTTTTCCTTTCTTTCATGTTAACCAACCAACTTTGAAGATGCATTAAAAGAGAAACATTGCATTCATGCAATGAATCAGGAAAATCACAACCATAGAGAAAAACGAGATTTTGGAACTAGTTGATTTCCCAAAAGACAAAACTAACATTGGTGTCAGGTGGATCTACAAGACCAAATTGAAAGAAAAAGAAAAAATCAAGAAGCATAAGGCAAGGTTGGTTACCAAAGGATTATCTCAACTGCTTGACATACACTATGGGAAAACCTTTGCTCCAAGAGCAAGGTTAGATACAGTCATAACTATCTTGGCCACCGCAGCTAAAAATAAATGGCACGTTTTTCAACTGGATGTCAATTCTTCCTTTTTAAATGAAATATTGGGAGAAGAGGTTTATGTGGATTATCCACCTAGTTTTGAAGTTCTATGGCAAGAACATTAAGTGTTTAAGTTGAAGAAAGACTTATATGGATTTAAACAAGCTCCCTGTGCTTGGTACAATCGAATTGACTCTTACCTCATCAAAAGTGGATTCCATAAAAGCGGTCATGAGCCAACTCTTTATAAAAAAAAATAGTAAAGGTAAAATTATCATTGTTTGTCTGTATGTTGATGATTTTATCCATATAGGTAATTTGATGTTAGAAGAATTTAAAGTTCCATGCAAATAGAATTTGACATGATTGATCTTGGCCTCATGAAGTATTTCTTGGGAATTGAAATTCACCAATTTGAAAATGGTATTTTTATATGTCAACAAAAATATGCCATTGACATCTTGCAAAATTTTAGAATGATCAACTTCAAACCAGCTGACACTCTAATTTCTCTAGGCACTAAGCTGGGCAAACAAGATGAAGGACCATCAGTTGATTCTACTTTGTATAAAAGTCTAGTTGGTAGTCTCTTGTATCTCACTACAACTAGACCAGACATCATGTTTGTAGCTAGTTTTCTATCAAGATTTATGGAATCACCCAAGAATTCCCGTTGGAAAGTTTAAAAAATAAATTTTAAGACATGTTGTAGGAACACTAAACTATGGCTCATTCTACAATAATTTTGAAGATTTTTCATTCTTATGCCACACAAATAGTGACTATGCAATAAAATTATATAATTGAAGAAGCATCACGATACACTTTTCACTTGTGAACAAATCTAATCTCATTGGCGTCCAAGAAACGACCCATTGTTTCAATATCTTCTGTAGAGGAAGAGTATCTAGTTGAAACTTCCACAGCTTGTCAAGAAGTATGGCTAAGAAGGATATTGAATTATCTATCACATGTTCAAGAGGAGTCAACTCCTATTTTCTGTGATTGCAAGTTCGTCATTTTCTTATCCAAAAATCATGTATTTCACAAAAAGAGAAAACATATCGAGACACACTTTCACTTCATTTGAGAGCTTGTCAATAATGGAGATATATTTCTTAATTTGTGTTGATCACGAGATCAAATTGAAGACATTTTTACAAAACCATTGGGAAAAACTGTATTTGAATTTCAAAGAGAGCACTTGAGCATTGTAAGTGCCAATAATTGTAATAGTTGAGATTAGGAGGGGGTGTTGAGAACATTAATCTCACTATCCCTAGCTTGTATGCTAGTTTTCTAAAGCTTTAAAATCCGTTGCTCACCCTAAACCAAATAAGTCAAACCCCTCCCCTTCTTATGGCCAAGTCACCCTCTCTTACATTAAGGGAACCACTGATCTTATTGCTAATATTTTGGCCAAGAAGAGCATAAAACATCTTATTGCTAATATTTTGGCCAAGAAGAGCATAAAACCGCATTCAAACCCCACAAAACCCTTAAGAAATTGTTCCGATCAACTAAAGACATATATGATCCCATGCTAGGAGCGGGGGTCTATAATATTCCTTCTTCTTGCGGTAAATAATACATTGTCCAAACGGGTCATCCTTTCAAAAACCGCATTAAGGAACACATAATTGACACCAACCAAAAACATCATTCTAATTCCGCCATAGCTGCTCACTCACATAATACTAAACATTTAATTTTCTCTGATCAATCTAAAATCTTAGCCTCTGCAACTTTCTACAACTCTTGTATCATTCATGAAGCCCTTGAAATAGAGAATAATCCTAATAACTTTAATAGGGAGGATGGTTACAGACTAAGCCAGTCTTGGAAGCATGTCATCCACCATCTTACCCTTTTAGTCTTGACCCTATCCTGATCTCTATCCCCCCCCCCCCCGGCCTCTTTTCTCCCTCATCTGCTACTTTCCTTTATTATTTATCTCTCTCCTAATAGTTCAATCATCGTCAATTATAGAATTAAGTCAATCCCTATCGCATTTTAGCATTTTATATATTCTATATAATTTATCCTCTTAATTACTCGAAGAATTTTTATGCTAACCCCATCCCCCTTATTATATTATAAAATTATGTTCATTTCAACTAATTTATCTCATCAATCTCAACTAATATATCTTAAATTGGTTGTCATTAGTTTATATAATTTATTTATATTTGTTATTAATTTAATAAGTTATTATAAGCTAATTCCAACCAATTGATCTTAAAGTTGTGGTCATTATTTTATACAATTCAATTATATATGTTATTAATTTAATTTAATTTAATACAATCTAACTAACACCCTTAACTATTTTTATCCATTTTCATCTCATTTTGTTTCCCCTTCTTGGTCAAAATTGATAATCTAATTCCAAAATATAACAGTCAATAAAAATCCCATTTAAATTATTCTTTTCAAATATTAATCAATTGGTCAAATATTGCTATTTTATTTTTTCGACCGTTATCCATCACCCAAAAATATTCTTATTAATAGGCTCTCCAACACTCGTTTACTCTCAAGGATCACTTTAGCCCTAATGATGGATGGAGTTACCATTCAAAACTTTGGACGAATCACATGTCTACCTATTCCAAAATTATCTACCAATAGTTAGTTTAGTTTAGTTATTTTAGTTTTAGTTTAGTTGAGTAATAGTTGAATCTTACTCTAGGCATTTATTACTGATGTTCCCTTGTTTCTTATGTAATCTCTTAATTGTTACTTAATGATCACAAAAACTAGTTCGCTCCATTTTCATTTTCGAGTTTATTCTAATTCCTCTTTCTCTGCACTAGAATTCTTGTCAATAGTGGGAAATGATAAAAGAGTAGTTATTAAAAATGTGTTTAATTGATGAGACACGTGTTAGGAGTTGAAGGCATAACAAGAATAATTTACTACGAAAGGGACCTGAATTCTACGTGGACGGACTGAGTGACCTGAATTCAAGTATCCTGACTAACATAATGAGGCCATTATAATGTAGTAAAATTTATGAGAACTCATAGCCAAAAGTAGGAAAGTGATTTAATTATTGTAAATTGATTTAAATTTGAATTGTAGTTGTTAAATTGATGGAGTTATACATGTGAAATAAGGTTATTTATTGTTTATTGTTTTTGGACATATCCAAAATTTGTTCATACAATTTTTACTCCAAAGAAAATAAGCAATATAATTTTGAAGTGTGAAAATCTACATACTTAGATAACATAATTTTCTTAATATATAATGAATTTCCATAAAATTTATAAATGGAACTTCAAATATCATTTTCTTAATACATAATGAATTTCCATAAAATTTGTAAATGGAACTTTGAAGGATACTTAACATAAATACACAATGAGAAAATCAAAGGAATTCCTATCACTACATTTTTAAAAATAGAAAGAACAACTTGGTTTATAGCTAATAAAAACAAAAATCATAGCATAGAAACAAAACCATATTTAGTATGGAATGTATGAGCCAAGGTGTGTGAGAAGTAGAGATAGAATGAGGGTAAAGACACAAAGAGGAATAGATATTTCCATAAAAATCATTAAAGGGTGGATACATTACTTGATAATGTTTTCTAGAAAATACTCAAGGCCAAGAGGGCTTGGCCATGTAATCCTAGGAGGAGCCCTATATCAAAGAGGTCCATTACTCTTGACAAGTAAGAATAAGGGGAAGAGGCTTAAAATGTACTAGTGGCTGCTGGAGAACACTTGGACAACACTATTATATACAGGGTGAGTTTGACCATGGTATCTTGTAGAGATGATTTATCTGATGGCATGAGGAATATAGAACTACAATTGAAGCTCCTCAAAAGTCTCATGAAGGTCATCAACTTGTCGAGAGGGGGATGCTGTTAGAGTAGAATTCTGAGCTCTCTCTAATATAGTGTTTGAAGTGGTTTGGGCCTTTGCCTACCTATAATTTTCTAAACTGAAGGCTTTATTGAAAAATATAAATTTCACCTCCTTAGCTATAGGTTTCTTGGACCTTAACCTTGTGAATTTTTGGCCTTAGTGAAGTTATGAAGTAAAAACAAAATTTCAACAAAAAAAAATGTTTCAATCCTTAACACCTTGAAACTTCTTGGCAATCCAAGAAAAAAGATACCAAATTGTTATGATAAGATTCAGCTCTAGGTAAATCTAATCATGCATAAACCAGATTTGAGAACACTTATTTACAATTGTAAATACAACAGTAAAACAACCCTTGAATTCTTTAATTACAATGTTAATTACCCTTTATTTATGCCAATCAACAAGACATTTATAGCTAGAAATTACAAACCATGAAGAACATATGGTTGATATCAAATTTGCAATTATAGAAGTATTAGACAATTGAAAAATTCATTAATATGCATGAGTTGAATTTTTTTGCAATGAAGTTGCCACTTGAAAAATCAAACTTTTTGAGCCAAATTTCTGCAAAACCCACCAAGTATTTAGTCCCAAAAATTTAGAAATTGACATTCCTAACTAGGGCTTGAAGAAGGCTTAAGGCAATGGAAAATGCTCAGAAAAGGGTTACGTCTAAGAAAAAGAGGCCAAAGAGTTCAATGCTGGGGTTGAAGAGAGGAGAAGAGGGCTCAAAATGGAGGCTGAAAGGAAAAAGGAGGGAGGAGAGGCATGGAAAAACCATAACATAGTTGTATCTAGGCCCTAAGGGCCTTAGAAACCCACGACAAACCCTTTAGGGTTGTAATCTATGGCAAATAAGGGGGGTTGAGGCCTCCTAGGCCCACGGATAGCCCTAAAAAGGGCTATAACCCTTGGCATAGGAGCTAAAAGGGGAGGTTGAGGCCCCTAAAGGGTACGGCCAACCCAAAAAGGCCCTAAAAAGATGACACAAGGGGTAGAGATGTTAACGTTGGCCTTGGAGAGGCTAGATCTAGTCCCAGGAGGGCTAAAAATGAAACCCTTGCTTCAGAAAATTTAATGTGCTTCGGATATGCAATTTTTCTCAATTTCTTCAATGGTTGCCCCTACAAAAAACTTGGAGACTAGATATTACTCTCAAGGGCCTAGATCTAGCTATCTTCCAATGATTTCTCTTGATATCACCTGCAAAAATGAAAATAAAAAAATACCCAAAACCCCAATATATACAAAAATATTAAAACCCAAAAACCCAAATTAAAAAAAATAATTTACAAGTCTATTATACAAATCTATTTACAAGATTTACAAATATACAATGCTTTTAAAAGAAAATTTGAGAAATATTTTTTTATGGAGTTTTTATTTGATAAATGGCTAATGATACTTTGGAAAATAAATGCACACTACAGCCTTAGCGAAGTTACAAAAACCATATAAATATATGAAGTCCAAACATGGTCGGTTCAGGCCCACAGTTTATGAACTTGGAGCCCAAGGACTGGGAAACTTGCAAACACTCTATATTTTCTCAAAAAAGCTTGTTAGACATATGGAGAATCAGATCACCTAAGATAAACCTAGAATCTATCAATATAATGATCTTATCCCCATCTAATGAAAACCAAACTATGAAAGTATTAAGCATAATATAGGAAAGACCATACCCAACGCATACCACAAATCAATGAACATTGAACACCATGAACTGCATCCCGAAGTATTTATTATGATTCAAATAAATGGTCCCAATGGGATAGTAGTGTTACATAAGCTTTTCTGCAGAAATTCCTTAGCCAAAAATTAGATGGCTTGAGACTCAAAATGACTCTATTTTAGATAAATCCTCCAAGTGAAACATAATGGCTAGTTAGCTTGATCCTTGCCAAAATAATCCCAGTCGTTGATAAATACTTGATGGTCTTTTAATCTTATCCATTGAGATAATTATTTTTAAGGAATTTCGAATTTCTCATTTAATCCCTTTTTTATTAGCTCAAAATTAATTATTTTGAGCTAATTTCCTTAAAATTTTGACTTTTTCTTAACCACCAAGGTCCAAGAGTCCAATTTTTCTTTGAATTTCCAATAATCCCTTGGTGGGGGACCTCCAAAATTTTATTTTTTTGATATCACCTAATTTTTCCACTTGAAGAATTTATTTTTTTTAAGACATTTAATTTTGACATTAATTAATTAATATTTTGGCTGAGGATTAATTTTATTTTGCTAGAAAAATTAATTAATTGGCACTCGAGGGGATTTAATATTATTTCCACCCTCTAATATTTTAGCCATGGTGTCTAAGGATGAGGGACCATGCACTAAAATATTTTTTATATAAGATTTTTACAATTCAACTCTCAAAGGGGAAATACCCGTTCGGCTTAGACCCTCAAATTACACACACAATTCTTTGACACAATATGATCTAGTAGACCAAATAATTTGTAATAAAATTATTTATCCAACTAGCTTAAATTATTCCCAAGTCAATTGTACGTAATACTCGACTAAAACATTAGAACTCACCTAAGACTTTGATGAAGAATTCCACCCTAGCTTTGCGGTGAGGTTGGAGGGAAAAACTTTGCCGACCATCCATGTTTAGAAACACAGATGAGTTAGTGACACGAAAAACCTCCTAGGATGAAACTTTCATCAAAACAATAGGCTTACCTAGGTTGTTACATACATTCACGGTCTTACTAGCATCATTTACATTACAAAACTGCATAATGGATTTACATTGACACATAATGTTGGTGGTTGATGATCTGATCCTTTGAAAAATAAAAAAGGTACATTTGCTTCCTCAAAACTTTGACAAAAAGTGTGCAACAAGGAGTAACATGACCCAAAGACACCCTAGTTTAAATTATCAGGTGATCTAGAGTTGTCACATCCATCAACATGTCCACTGGATGAAGTATGCTTGAAAATAACTAATCCTCTTAGATTCCATAGAAGCAGTCCAATCTAGTCTGCACTTGTTCACGCACCTATCTATAATTAGTCCAAGTGAACTAGTTGTCATAGCAGACTTCAAATAATTGTCAAGGGAGTGGAGGGGTGGTGGTTTCCCTTTCATCATATTTGAAAAAAATTGTGTTAGCTTTTGGCTTAGATTCAGAGGATTTGTGTGTTTGGGTCACTCTTTTCATCTAATACCAATTTCTCAGTGTGTAGCACAGTAGAATTTGAGATTGTATGCCTTCCTCTCTCCCACCCATTGTTTCACAAAGTGGGTATGTTTTTGTGAAGAAAAGCATCAAAATCATCGTTTTCAAAAAATCCTCAGAAGTGAAGCATCTACTATATATATTATTGTATTTATTAAAAAAATCTAGAATGCCAAATCAATTGCAGAATATATGAAACACATGCATATTTGTACATAAATAAATATATAAATGTCCTCCATGCTACATTGATGATTAATTATTCTAGCATTAATCATCTAGATTCTAACAATTACAAACAAACATCAAATTTTAAATCATATCACTGCTAGCAAAAAATAGAAAGTATAAAAAATTTAAGCATATAATAGAAAGTACCACATTAAAACATTGAAATGGGTTATCTAGCAATTGTAAACTTGACCAAATAGTAATGTTTACAAAATGGGCCATCTACACATTAAAGTAGGAAGAATGAAAATTCCAAATTCAAAACACTAAAATCTAATCTATCATATATAGACTATGACAGATAAAGTAGTGAATCTATCTACTATTCTCTCCTCCTTACACCACTATGACCACTGTGTGGGCCTCCACGTAGAAATAGTGAAGCATATGGTGGCCATGGAACTGAAGATCAAGCCCCTGCTCTTGTTTCTGAAGTCTTGGACATGGGGGACCATGGCATTGGATGGGGAAGGCATCTCAACATGATCATCATCATCCTAGATTAGAGCATCCTGCAATTGTTTCAAATACAACACTCCATCCTCCAAATTATCTTCCTCTAGATTTTTGTCCCAAACCATCAAGTCTTTAATTTTCTTTGTCTGCTCACAATAATGGGACAACAATAACAAATTGTAATGAACATAAACTAATCTCTTTTCTCGATTTACATTCAACCTATTTCTTTTGACACTATGGATGAAACTATAGGTGCTCGAACACCTCTCTATGGAAAAGTGCTCACCACCTGTATTGCCAATCATTGTAGATGCAGAGTAGCACCACCTTGCATGTTCCACCGCTTGAGAGAAGAAAAATTCCCTCAACGTCTGACTACATGGTTGGTCCCAAAGGAACTGATGCAAAGGATGTATTTGCTCAACTATCTCTATATGGTGTCACAATCCTCATCGGGGACTATTTAATCTAATGCTTTCATATAGCTAGCCTGAACCTTTGGATCTTGGTGTGGTTGTCTCTTTGTCCCCCCACAAGGTGCTAGTGATGAAATTCATGATGCATTATAGTATTTAGGTGTAAGAACATATCCTAAGGCATGTAGTGGAATGTTTAGCATTTCTCATCATTTTTCCACATCTGCACAAATATAATTATACAAGTTGACATATCTAGGCTCAACAATGTCTTTAATAGGCCCCGGTATGCTATTCATTTGCTCATACACCTCCCCAATTATTGGATGATCAAAATCTACAAACTTGATCATCTGATAAATTGGTTGGGTGAATTGGAAAACATATCTAATTTGTGACCAAAAGTGGTCATCAAGAATATTTTCCTTCACTACATTAGCACCATCTCTATCGATGCTCATTGTTTTTCCCATGTATCACTCATTACCATAGCACCCAATGCTTGTCTCACCTTCAATAGGCACCTAAAGGGGGAGTAAATGCCATAAAAATAATTGACCCTTGTATGTCCCATGATAATTTAATGAGTTGCTTCTCTCTCTTGTATAGTCATTAATCCATCAACATTCTCTATGCTTGACAATATCATGGATCAAAAGGTTCAATGTGTGCACCAATCACTCGGAACAAAGATGTGTGGATAAGTTTGTTCAATGATTTTTCTCGCTTCCTTACAATTTGCTGCATTATTAGTGATTACTTGAACCACATTAGTACGACCAACATCATTGATTGTTTTCAATATGAGATCTGAAATGTTTTGAGAAAATATAATGATTGAGGAGGAGTAATGACTTGCAAGAAACACTGCACCATTAGCAAAAACACCAAAAACATTTGTAAAATGTCGGTTTCGAACATTTGTCCAACCAATTGATATAATGGCACCTGAAAATCCCCCCAGTCATATGTAAACCATGCCAAATCTCTTTGAATCTTTGCTTTTTTATGTCTAATGACAAAGTTCTAGTTTTCTCATAGTTGGGGCACTTGTATGCTTTTGGGGATTCATTAATAGCCTTAACCAAATCATGCTCGTAAGGGGAGCAAAGCAAACTGAAAGGTATACCACAAGCACAAAGAAACCACAACACTTTTGCATCCACATCATCCCTCCCACCAATATTACGGAAGTATGTTATTGTTCTTCTAGATTTAGATGCTCCAAAAGATCCAAGAGGAGATGAGGTTGTGTGGCCACCACCATCAAATCTAGAGATTGCATAGGACTAAAGATTTTGTTTCAAACTATGTCGTTTTTGTTCAACCTCCTCTATTTTGATGTATTTTTTCCTCTGCTCCAATGATACCTTAGGAAAAACTGAGATCCTTCTGCCACCCTTATTGTCATCACTCTCCATTAACCTTCAAAGATTCCTCCTCACACTGGTATATGAACTGCTATAAGGTTTTCCACCATGACAATCATGAGGGCATATAAATTTAAAGGTTCCACCACTCCCCCCCCCCCTCAAGTTTTGTCACAAATTTCAACAAGGGTGTCAATAAAATTTTTGTCCCTTGCATTTCATTTCCCTCTTCATCCCCTTCTCCTTCAAACCATTCCTCATCATCATACATTGGATTACTATGAGTGAGGCCACCATTCTCTTCTTCCATTTCTTCCCTTTGATGCCTACCCCCCACCAACATCATGAAAGCAAAAAATGAAATGATAAGCCAAAAGAAAATCATTTTTCTCAAAGCTTAGATGGACAACCTGCAATAAAATGAGGAGGAAGAAGGAATAGGAAAGAGTAGGAGGAGAAAAAAAAACCACAAACAAAAATACAAGAAAAAGAGGGAAGAGAAAAACACACAAACAAAACATACAAGAAAAGGAGGGAGTTTGGGTTTTCACTTACCTCTTTAGCCCTTGAGAAGTTGAGGTAGATGGTGTCCTTTGTTATCTCATCCAAGCTCCTCTTTCTTCACCCATCCAAGTTCTCCTTTGCTCTCTCCTCCAACCTCTTACAAATTTTCCCTCAAAAATTTGCTATCTCCTTTGCACTCTCCTCCAACCTCTTACAAATTTTCCCTCAAAAAATTGCTATCTCCTTTGCTCTCTTCTCTTCTATTCTCCAAGCTCAATCAAATGAAATGAAAGAGTGAGAAAAAGAGAGGGAAAAAGGCCTTTTAACATCATTCTCACTCTCCTCTCATCCTTAAACCCACCATAAACTCAAAGTTAAAAATAAATTAAATAAAAAAAGTGGCCCCTATGGAACCATGCATGTTTCTTCAAAACCACATGCAAAGAGCTGTCCGTCACGGTTCCACAGTGGCAAGAATTGTGAAAATTTCTTTGAAAGTGCAATACCAAAATATGGGGATGCAGTTCCCAAGGTGGTTTGGCAGATCTGCACGGTGCACAGTTTCAGCTTCTAAGCCCGGGGGAACGGCAATTCCTCCCACCTGCTGAGTGGATTGTTGGTGGGGCCTTTAACAAAGTGGAGTGGAGGATGACAGATGTGTTGGTAAAGATACATTGGTCAGTAAAGTGAGGAGGTAGTTGTGGTTAAAGGATCCTCTTTAGACATTATACCTAAGTAATACTTAAACACATAAATCAGTATTTATTTAAGATGTTTTTGTATCGTTGAGATGATCTTTGTGCCTTGTGGGATTGAAGGGCTCATGCCATGCAAGCTTGTTGGACCCTGCAAGCCTGCAGGGCTCTGATTGTGTGGGCCCACAACGGCATACAAATAAATTTTAAGTATCCTGTTAAGGGCGTTTGGATGTAGATACATTTTGATTTAGTATACATGTAAAATCTGCTGAAGTTTGTGATTATCTCAATTAGAAAATAGACAAGTTACGTAAGATTCACTATCGTTTTATTTTCTTACATGCAAGCATTCTGGGTTTCCTCTTTGTACGACAGTCATATAAATGTAACATGATAAATCATTTTTGCAGTAGGGTAGTTTGTCAGTTACCAAACAACAAATTTTTTCTATTCATTTTTATTAAAAGGAGGTCATTAAAACGTTTTTGCTACATTCTTGGTGAAAAACTCTCTACATCCCTATCAATGTTTTTGTAATATGTTTTCTGAATAATGGTTAATCAGAAATCCTGATGTCATCTTTTAAATGACCTTCAGCATGCATAAGATCCTTTAGCATATCACACATCAGTGTTGGGCTTGATTTGTAATCACCTTATACATACTTGGTACTGTTAGGGTGTATGTAGAGGCACTGATATGTATATGAAGTTGTCAACACGTTGGTCAGTATTTATATGTAAAGGATTGTGCCAAACGCAGATCCTTCTAACTGACCGTACACCACCTTATCTGCTGTGAACATTAATTCGGCCATGCATATAATGCAAAAAAATATTCTCGAAATGTAACGGGCCATCCAAATTTTTAATATATAGAACTCTTAAAGTTATGCATTGGTCCATTTATTTGTTCTTCCTTATCTTTCATAGTTTTAATTTACTGCTACAAAGCACGCATTCAATCCGGACATTTGTCCATTTTACTTTTTACATTCTTCAACAGCTTTGTGCATGATGTTGAATCCAATGTTGATGCAGGAGGCTAGAGGGGAATGCTTTCGAGGGTCCAATTCCTTCAAGCTTTTCAAACTTAACCTCTTTGACAGATCTGTATGTATTTGTTCCATATTCATTGGCATGTGTGGTAATTATTTCTTTAAATTGAAATGGAGGTGTAGGTATTAAGTAAATAGGATAATAAATTGATGTTAGAGTTCACTATTTGTTGTCATATTTTCACTTTGCATGATGGCAGGAGAGTGAGTGACATAACGTCAGGTGTCTCATCATTGTCATTCTTACAAAACTTGACAAAATTGACTCATCTGTAAGTGAAATAACCTCTTGTGCCTATAAACTTTAACTTAATGCAAGCCATTTGACTTTGCTGCTTGTCTTCTGAACAACAAGATTTATAACATTTCACATCCTGTGCAGAGTGCTAAGAAACAACATGATTTCTGGTGAAATTACTTCGTACATTGGAGAATTTAGTGGGCTGCTACTTTTGTAAGCCACTGCTGTTTATTCTTGTTCTAGATTTCTAGGATTATGGTCTGCCATGGACCACTCTCATAAATTTGGAATCTTTATATTAATCATGTTACACATTCAATGGTTTAAGAAAAAGAATTAGATTGGTCTCTTGGAGTATAGTGGAGTTGGGGATAAAATTGTCTTACAAACACAATCATATGAATACACACAAACAAATAGGAAATAGACTATTTTATACTAGAACAAACCTATTTTTTGAATGTAACTACCTATAGGGTAAGGCTGGTGGAAACAAACCTTTTTTTTACACACTATAGCGCATTCAGAAGAACATGTACTGTCAAAATCACATGTAGAGAGTCGTGTATATACAGTTCAATATGTAAAATCAACATCTAATCTTTTAATTTTTGTGTAACATGGATGCTGCTTCTATTCCTTATATTGTAAAAGGAAGGGATTCATTGTGTGGGAGATATTTTATAGATTCCAACGGACTTTTCTTCTATTTTCTTTTCCATGTAAGAAGCAAAGGTTTCTATTAATTCAAGGAAATACCTATAAGATTTGAATGGCATACCTTGGAAAGGGAGAATCTCCACTCCTATAGTCTTTGCATTGTATATAATTGTTGCTGAATCCCTGGGCTATCTATCTAGAACAGTATGGTGTAGGAGCTTATTAATTCATTCCATTGCTAGACTTTGACATGGGGAAGATGGTTAATAACTACTTTCTTGATGATTCTTTCTGGTCCATCTTGGAAGATAAATCCTCAAAGGATAATAGGTTGGACTGCTTGCAATTTTTTTTTGAATTTTCAGGTTCCAAGATTGAAAAGGAAACATCTCAATGTTTTATACAATCATAATGATATCACTGATTGGCTCTAATCTCAAGGATGGGATTTGATTCAACCTCAATAAGCCTTTAAGTTTTTAGGAATATCCCTTGTCTTTTAAGGCTCTCCCAAGGAGTTGTGGGATAGAGTGATCTAAAGAATTGAAAGAAAGGTAGATAAATGGATCATAGTGCTAGTGACTTTGGGTGCTATGTTTCAAATTTGTACCAATTTTCTGACTCCCTTTTATTTATATTTTTATTCATGTTGGCTCCTGTTACCCCTTAGGGGTACATATATTTTGGTAGCATTTTTTCGCGCTGTTATAAGTCTAAGGTCACATGTTAAAGCCTTGTAATGACCATGTGAATGTAATATTCATGTTGTCACTCAGATTGTATAGGCACTACGACAACGACTCAGGACAGGGGTTGTCACTCCAATCCTTGCCCACTTCGTTCTAGTTGGCTCCCAACAACAGGCTATAGGGGGTAGTCCCTATGGAAATGTGAAGGTGAAGGACAAGTAGGCAACCAATGAGTCCGAGAGACACGATTGAGTGGCTTAGCTACTTGGTTAATTTTAGCAAGACTTAAGGATTAGATTTGATTCAAATGTGAGACCAGTGCCTTATGGAGTCAACCTATTTCTTATTACCAATTATATGCCAAGTAACTGGATGGAAAATTGCTACTTGGATGCTTCACTAACTTATATGCTATGCAAATCCTAAGACCTAGGTGTGATGCAAGAATCTTGGTTACTTCTAGTTATATGGCTATTCTAACACCTTCCCCTTCACTATTTTGGAACCAATCTTTAGAGTAAGTTGTGTTGAGATTTTGTGTATTTGGGGTAACATTAGTTGTCCTCTAGCTCACAAATTTTGTGGAGTGACTAGAGTACACTTGATCTACAAGACCTATAAATGGATTTGGGAAATTTCATCTGGTTTAGGAGATATTAAATTAATTAATTATTTTAATGTATTTCCTAAGTTAACACTTAGGAAAATAAAATAATTAAAGTGAATTTAATTAAACATGTGACGAAATTGTCTTAAGTCACACGGATCAAACTTTCTTTTAATATTAGCCATTGATTCAAGATTTGATCATGGCCATTGATTTGTCAATGCGAAAAGTATAAAGGAAAGGCTTGGGGTCATTTGTAAAGACACAGAGGCAGAGTACTGAAGCTAAGCTGAGATTCTAGGGCAGGGTTGGCTAAGAATACTCAAAAGTGCTTCATCTGCAGAGAGGGGAATTTAGACCAAGGGGATGATCTGATCCCAGGGTCTAGAATACACAAAAGGCAGAGAAGAGATTAGCTCAAGGACAGTGCAGAGGAAGGCAGCAGTAGCAACGACAGTGTAATTTTCAGGAAACCCTTCAGGGGTTACGCGGAGACCCTTCAGGGGCAGCGTAGTGACCGTGTCACCCATTTTGGGGTAGCACAGTCCCTTCCAGGAGCAGCGCTAAGGGTTTGGAGGCCATCCAAGGCTGGCGCAGAGGCTTTCAGGGGCTTCAGAGGTTGACGCAATGCATTTCAGGGGTAGTGCTGGGGTTTCTAGGCCTAGATCTGACTGAGTTCTATAAATCCCGTTTGAGGGCGTGGATCAATCAATATTTTGGTCCTAGGTCAGTTAGGAGTTGTAGATCTAGAGTTTTCTCTGTAGGGTTTTCCAGATCTGGAACCGAGAGTTGTGTATTTAGAAATATTCTTAATAATAGAACCCTCCAGCAGCTAGAGACTGGTTTTCCCACATTGGGTTTTTCCGGGGACTATTTGTCCATAAATAATCGTGTCACTGTGTGCATGTGCTTATTCTAGATCTGAATTGCTAGAGATCTGTTATGTGTTTTGCTTTGATGTTAACTTGAATTTATTCAGTTGATAACTTATATAGGTAGGAGGAGCATAACCAGATTAACAGTAATGATTTCTGCATAAAGTATAAGATTTAGAAATTTCTACATGGTATCAGAGGAATTGCAGATCTAGAAGGGTCACCAACTGAAGAATCTGAAGGATCTAGCTGCAGAAAGTAGCTGGAAAAGAAGTAGAGAAGCAGATCTGAAGGGACAGCGCGGTTTTCAGGAGCAGATTCACGCAGAGGGAAGGGTGACACTGTCCAACGCTGTGTCCTAGAAAGCCCATGCAATTACTGCGCAGAGGCAACTCAAAAACAATGCTGGTTGGGTCTGAAGCCAGCCAGTGTGATTCAGATCTGAATCTGTCGGATCCATAAAAGTATGCAGAAAAGTTGCAAAAATTCAGAAGAGCTAGTGGAGTTAAATTTCTGAAGTTTTCAGATTTTTAGCCTTAGCACAAGTGACAAAGATAGGGAAGAGATCAACTTCTCAGAGAGTTTCTTGCCAAAGAAAACTTGCAGTTTGATCAGATGATCAAAGAAGAAGCTGAATCATAGTTGATTTGGTAGATTTCCAAGGAGGGAAATCAAGTGTCAGAGGGAGCAGAGGGTGCCCAGTTCGTAAAGGACCCTAGATCCAGATCTCTAGTATAGAGAGGAGGAGCTCCGACACATTCTGAGTAGATGGCTCCTCATGGACTGCGTGATCAGGATAGGATAGAGGGCCTCTCAAACTTTTCGGTTTGGAAGGCAAGGATCCTGATTGTCCTTGAGGCATACGGTCTAAGAGACCATGCAGAGCAGACTCTGGCCAAACAGACAGATGTGGATCTCCTACGGAAGCATAAGGAAGTTGTTGGGCATGCCAAGCGGTTGATAATGGATAGTGTCAAGGACCATATTGTACCACACATAGCTGAGAAGAGGATAGCTAACGAAATGTGGAAGGCCTTGACTTCCCTATATGAGGGAAAATCAGTCCAAAGAAAGATGTTGTTGGAGGCCCAAATGAGGTCATTCATGATGACCAAGGGAGAAGACATGGAGCATTTCCTCTTCAGATTGCAATCAATCAGGGATCAGCTGACTGCAACGGGTGCAACTGTAGATGTTGCAGTGATAGTCAGGACTGCCCTTAATGCAGTCACGGATGGGTGAGAAACCTTTGTCCAAAGTATCTTGGGCAGAGTGGACCTATTAGATTGGGAAAGCTTGTGGTCAGTCCTGTTGTAATATCCCGAAGGGGAAATAGACAGTAATGCAAAGAATACAACAAGATATAAAATGCTAGAAACAGATCATGAAGCAGATACACATGAAATAGAAAGAATGCTAAGCCATTTTATTATACTAAGAAATAGAAATGAGTACAAGAGGTGATCGGAATGATGGCACCTCTACTTGCACCAGGCAAATGTAGGAATACTCTTAGAATGTCAATGGAAATGGCTGCTCTTTGCTCTGCGTCCAAGCTGCTGGAATACTGCCGTGCTGCTGCTACTGCTGGAACAAAATGAGTATTTGGGGCTGCTCCCCTACTCGGAAAAATCTGATACTCTGGAATCGGCCTCTACTCACAATACCCTAAAAAGCCCAGAGAGCATTTCTGAAATGTTCGACCCCCGAAAATGCCTCCCTTGAGGATCTACGCTATCCTCCCAAGGGCCACGCTGGTGCTTAATGCAATCCTCAAAAATATGGCCTCCCACTCTGCCAAATGTCCCCAATAGGCAAGGGTTGGCCCCTTGCTCAATCCTCTGACCTGAATCCTCCAAAATGGTGCCAAACTGCAGCTCCCCCAAGATGGAATGCGTCCTCCCTCTCAAGATTGCGCAGTCTCTAAATGCTTTGCTCCTCCACGAATGCAATCACTGATCCTCCTGCAAAATGTTGATGGAAATACCTCCCCCGAGCAAGCACTCGAAGTCTCCCGGGGCTGAGGGTCGGATCTCCGAACAGAGACACCCGATGTACTGAACAGTATTGCAGACAAGCTAAACAACCAGCGTGCTCCAAGTCGAAATGACTAGCTCAATATGAATAAACATGAAATGACCAAATGAGGGGGCTCTCCTCCCTTTTATAATGCTAGGCCTCTCTCTCCCTAGGCCCCACCTTCTCCACGTGCTCCTTGGCCCACGCTGTCCTTCTCATCTGCGTGAGGTAGGCCCCACACTGCCCACGTGGTCTGCGTCCCTCTCTTGCGCTGTCCACTGGGCCACTAGGCCCCACTCCCTTAATTTCGATGTGGAATTAGGAAAGTGTTTTATCCTAAGTGAGTTAATTAATATTTTACTCACTTTATTCATGCTCTGACTATAATAAGGCAAAATTGGTCAAAATTAATATTTCCAATTAGCTATCGCTAATTGGGAATATTACACCTGCAGCAAGAAGAACTACGCAGATTCACCAAGAAGCAGCACAGCCCTGGGTTGAGAAAAGTAAAGAAGGAAGAGGAGGAGGATGCAGCCTTGGCATCGAAGAAGCAGCTGAAGAAGAAGAAGGATCTTTCAAAGATCAAGTGCTTCCATTGTGGAAAAATGGGACATTTTGCCAGCCATTGTCTAGAAAATAAAAAGGACAAGGAAGCGTCTTCTTCCAAGGCAGCTGTGGCAGATGATGGGTCAGAAGATCATGTAGCCATGAGTTCTCATGAACCACAGAGGTGGTGTGACATGGACATGTAGAGGAGCTACATGGAAGAGAGGCGAGATCCTTGAGCAGCTCATCTCTTGGATCACAAGCGAGCTATGAGAGCCTTAAGACAGTAGCGGGACAAGTGGAGCAGTAGGTGCATAGATCACAGATGAGGCAGAAGCAGAGGCAGATCTAAAGGCTAGAAGAAGCAACGCAGAGTAAAGCAGCAGTAGCGTAGAAGTAGTAGCAGCGCAGAGCCTGATGTGACTTCGTCAGTGCAGAGCTGTAGCAGCGCAGAAAGCTTCAGGGGGACAGCGCAGTGCAGCAGCAACGTGATAGATTTCAGCACAAGGAGATGATGTGACTTCAGTAGTGCAGAGGGAGTCTAATTACGCAGGTAGAGTTGTAGTTATGCATTGTTCTTTAGATGCCATCACAGATCTGTAGCCTATGGAGCTTCAGTGATGAGGATGCAGCCCATCAAACATGTTTGTCAAAGATTGGGCAGGAGATTCAGTTGTTTCTCTCAACAACTGAAATTGCAGCGTAGCAGATCAACAATGGCAGTGCTATGAGCAGCACAAATGCAACATATTGAGAGGGAGTTGCAGTACAATGGTTACAGTGGCAGTGGCAGAGTCATGGGCAACAGTACAAAATGGCAGCAAAAGTGCAGAGTTGAGTGGCAGGAGGCCAAGCTTCAATAGCACAAAACCAGTGCCCAAAATCATGTAATGCATAAGTGTGATGTATTGCTAGAGCACACCCTTGATGCTAAGAGGGAGTGTTGAGATTTTGTGTATTTGGGGTAGCATCAGTTGTGCTCTAGCTCCCAAATTTTGTGGAGGGACTAGAGTACACTTGATCTACAAGACCCAGAAATGGATTTGGGAAATTTCATGTGGTTTAGGAGATATTAAATTAATTAATTATTTTAATGTATTTCCTAAGTTAAAACTTAGGAAAATAAAACAATTAAAGTGAATTTAATTAAACATGTGATGAAATTGTCTTAAGTCACACGGGTCAAGCTTTCTTTTAATCTTAGCCATTGATTCAAGATCTGATCATGGTCGTTGATTTGTCAACGAGAAAAGTATAAAGGAAAGGCTTGGGGTCATTTGTAAAGACACAGAGGTAGAGCACTGAAGCTAAGCTGAGATTCTAGGGCAGGGTTGGCTAAGAATACGCAGAAGTGCTTCAGCTGTAGAGAGGGGAATTTAGACCAAGGGGATGATCTGATCCCAAGGTCTAGAATACACAAGAGGCAGAGAAGAGATCAGCTCAAGGACAGCACAGAGGAAGGCAGCAGTAGCAATATGGACAGCGTAATTTGCAGGAAAACCTTCAGGGGTTACGCAAAGACCCTTCAGGGGCAGCGTAGTGACTGCATCACCTATTCTGGGGTAGTGTAGTCCCTTCCAAGAGCAGCGCTAAGGGTTTGGAGGCCATCCAAGGCGGACGCAGAGGCTTTCAGGGGCTTCAGAGGCTGATGCGGTGCATTTCAGGGGCAACGCTGGCGTTTCTAGGCCTAGATCTGACTGAGTTCTGTAAATCCCATTTGAGGCTGTGGATCAGTCAGTATTTTTGTTCCTAGATCAGCTAGGAGCTGTAGATCTAGAGTTTTCTCTGTAGGGTTTTCTAGATCTGGAACCCAGAGTTGTGTATTCAGAAATATTCTTAATAATAGAACCCTCCAGCAGCCAGAGACCGGTTTTCCCACATTGGGTTTTTTTGGGGACTATTTGTCCAGAAATAACTATGTCACTTTGTCAATGTGTGCATGTTCTTATTCTAGATCTGAATTGGTAGATATCTGTTATGTGTTTTGCTTCGATGTTAACTTGAATTTATTCAGTTGCTAACTTATATAAGTAGGAGGAGCATAACCGGATTAACAGTAATGATTTCTGTATAAAGTATAAGATTCAGAAATTTCTATAGGTTGTGGGCTAAGTCATCTAACACAGGGACACGGGACACGATGGACACGCGAATTCGAATGTCGAATTCGGACACGGTGACCCCCCAGAACAGGACACGTTCAGAAATGTTATATATTATTGATTAATATATATATATATATATATATATATATATATATATATATATTAAAAATTAGATATTTCTTACACAATTTCATACAAATTCATTGATTCAAACATAGATCTTCATCTAGATGTAAGTTTTACAAAGGTACATGATACATTGATACATCATACAATCATACATATTACAAAGTAATAAACATATTCATCAATGATCCAATAGGAGAAAGACAAGATACTGTAGTTTTCTCATTAAGTCATCAAAATCAAAATGTGTTACATAAGTACTAGCCTCTAGGTAGTAAAATGCCAATGGAAAATATAAATAGAAAATACAAAACAACTACAAGTCATCAACTTGATCTGGGAACTCAAAGACCTGTCCATGCCCTAGCCACAATCATTGGAGGTTTGTCCTGTACCTTTGCTATATTTTGAGCTTACTTCTGTGACTGCAAGATTAGTGCTATTATTTGGAGAGATCACAGTGATGGTTTATGATTGAAACATTGTAATTTGCGATTTCATCTTGGCATGCTAGCCTTTGAAGGAAGGTCGCAGGCCTTTAGGACCTAAGTCCTCTCCACCGTGGCCTATTTGCAGACTTTTCAATAGCACCGGGTCTGAAGCACTTATTGCAAAACCTAAATACACAACAATAATAGAGCTTAAAAGTACTAAGTTGGTCATAATAATGGTAAGAGGACAACAAGCTCCTTTTCTTGCTTAACTGTGATATATTTAAGATTTGTGACCCTAATCATAAAAACAATCATAAAAATAGGCCCAAAAGCACTAAAATTTGTCATATAAAAACCATAAGAAACATAACAAGTGCTTAAGCCTCAACCCTTGTTCTTGCACATTTGATGACTGATCTTGTTGACTCAACTCACACACTAGCATTTGTGAGAAATAAGGGAGAAATTCGTGATTTTATAAGCCCGCAGTTGTTTTTTTGCACAGGTTGAATCCGGTGAAAAGGGATTCGATCGTGTCCGTATAGGACACGATCGGAACTCATCGTGTCTTGTACAGACATGATCGAATCCAGATAGTTGGACACAAATCCCCACGAATCGTGTCTGATTTTCCCGATTTGGGATACGACGGGGGTAAACTACGAATCTAGTTTCTTAGGTTGTGGGATGGAAGCCAACGAGAAGCAAGAAAAGGTTTGATTAATGATACCTCCACTTGTGTTCAAACTACCCGATGCCTCCAGCCTTGCAGAGACTGTGGCTCTAATGACTGTAAGTTCACCATGTTAACCACTAGAAAGGTGTTGAATTCCTCAAGCTAAATTGAGCAAGGGTGGCCCTAGATGTCTATCAACTAAGCTTACGCTTGGAGGTACGTTATTAATGCAAATAGACTTATAATGATGTGCAAGTATTATGAGTGAGTTCTTAGGTTAAGATTTCTTATTGATTAAGTACCTTAGTTATGATTTAATCTTCAATTATGACAAGAAGTACTTATCAATTAAGAGACGGTCTCTATCCTCAAGAGTATGTGCCAAATTTTCAAGTGTCAACAAGATACAACAATGCTCAATGATTCACCAAAATAGAGAGATCACAATAGATATCTACTTGCAATATGGAAACGACAATTAGAGAAATAATTACAACACAAGATGCCAACCAAATTGAAGCTTTCCAAGATATGCCAATTACTCAGGATACTTGAAACAATTAGATATCTTCCAACATATTTAGACAATGCCAATTAATGAAATTTCTCAAGGCTATATTGCTTAGGCAACCAACCTTAAACACAACTAACAATTAGATTCCAAAGTGACAAGATAATAAAGCAATACAAACCATTCAACATGATGTGCTTAATGCCAATATTCAGTTAGATGCTTCACGAGATCTTTACCAAGATAATGCCAAAGTTGCAATCATATTTTTCAATGCCGACAATTATTAGATTATGAGATTATGAGATTTAGTTTTCAAGTGCTTTTAGAGAGTGATCTCAGTGTGAAGCTTGGGAAACTTACAACAAGAAAACTAGTTAGTGCTCTTTTCCATGCCAATAATCCTCTTTACAATAGCACAATGAAATAATTATTCTCCACAATGAACTTATTAGAGTATGAAACAATGAAAAACCACTTATATAACTTGTAGTCCAATACTAAGATAGATTTAGGACAATAGTAAATAAAATCACTTTTGCTCCAAAATGACAAGCCTGTATGAACTAAATGTGAGCAATGAGAAACCCAATGACCTGCCAAATGAAAATATAAGCTAACCGACCTTCTTATGATGTATTTTCCTTGTTATATCAGATTTGAAATGCACTTATGACAACAGTAAGAAAATCATGAAAAAAGTGAACCACCAATGTGATAATGTGTGCCAAAATGTGCCAAATAATTCCCAAATGCAAAAACAAGCTTATCAAACTGAAATTTTAGATTCTTTAGCCCTTTATGATGTAATTATCAGATCTGATCACACTTGTTATGCAGAGATATTCAGTCAACAAATCAGTTAGATCTATGCCAAGAGATTAGTGCCCAAATTACTTAAATAATTTGACTATCTGCTAGATATCCTAGATGGTATGAAACTGGATTCGTTCCTCAGCCCTGTCGTGTCCCGAATCAGTCGAATCGAACATGATTCGGTGGGACACGTGTCCTTCGGTCGTGTCTAATCGTGTCCCATCAGGACACCATCGTGTCCCGCCAAGACACCATCGTGTCCCGATTGTGTCCCATCAGGACACCACGTGTCCTGATTTTGGGACACCTGTCTGACTTTTATGAGTGCCACACAGCCCATAAATGGTTTTTTTGGCTCATTTCAACTTCATATTTAACTCTCTTGGTGTGGATTTGTTGTGGGTGTGTGGGAGCGAAGAGAAAAGGGTAGTAGGGAAAGGGAAAAGGAAGGGAAAGAATGTGTCTATTTTTTTGCATTTTTATTACAACAGTTTGCATGTGCATTTTTTTTTTACAAATTTGTGCTTTTTTTCTTTATTTTTTTACATCATTCATGGATCAATCAAGGGCAGTAGGGAAGGGGAAAAGGAAGGGGAAGAATGTCCCCATTGGAGATGCCCCTTGTGTTCCAATTTCATCAGGGTCTGCAAGTGTTCCTTCTATTGGAAGTGGGGCTGCAACAACAAATTCAAATGTTGAGGGAAGACAACAGCCTCAAGATAACAAATATCCCTTGCATAAATATGTCATGAGAGAGCAAGGGCCAGGCAACAGAGGAGGAAGATGCAACAGAGGAGATCAGTGGTGACCATGTTGACGACGGTGATGCTATTTTGATGACTCATGAGCTACCTACTCCCTTGAGGCTTGTAGTTATTTTGTATTTGCTATTTCTATTTGCCATTGGCATTTCTACTACCTATGTAACACATTTTTATTTTGAAGACTTAATGAGAAAACTGTAGTATCTTGTCTTTCTCCTATTGGCTCATTGGTGAATATGTCACAATTGTATTTGTATGCATAATGTTACTTTGTAAAACTTACATCTAGATGAAGATCTATGTTTGAATCAATGAATTTGTGTCATGAATGAGAGTATGTGTAAGAAATATATAATTTTTAATATATATATGTTTGTTTGTGTGTGTGTGTGTGTGTATTTTAATAAAAAATATATAGCGTGTCCTAACGTGTCCTGTTCCGGGGTGTCAACCTGTCCATGTCCAACACTCGAATCCTCGTGTCCTTCGTGTCCCGTGTCCCCGTGTCAAGTGACTTAGCTTAGATGTGATTTTTATGCCACTTAAGTGTGTTTTTACCGCTTTTGTGAATGTATTTAGAGATCTGTAGCAAACAGTGAGAGAAAATAGGGTTTAGAGATTAAACCCTTAGGCCCTAGGCCTTGAAGATCACTTGCCCAACTTGCTAAAAAAAAAATCCAAGGCTAGATCAAAATTTGAGCCAATTTCTCCTGCAAAACTCACCAATATTTAGTCCAAAAAATTCAATGACTTAACCAGAGATGGATGAGGTCAAATTAAGGCTAGGAA